>CM074122.1:40303313-40305813 GCA_037177725.1 Cyamopsis tetragonoloba | reverse complement strand
TCTCTTTGTTTCTCGAGTCTATAGTGAGTTACAGACAGAGTTCGAAAAGGTCAAATCTTTGATGATTCCATCATACATGATTGAGTTGCGAAAACTTCTGGATAGGTATCCTACATCTGAATTGAATTCTTTCTGGTTAAAGAATCTCTTTCTAGTTGCTCTGGAACAATTAGGAGATTCTCTAGAAGAAATACGGGGTTCTGCTTCTGGCGGCAACATGCTATGGGGTGGTGGTCCCGCTTATGGGGTCAAATCAATACGTTCTAAGAAGAAATATTTGAATCTCATCGATCTCATAAGTATCATACCAAATCCCATCAATCGAATCGCTTTTTCGAGAAATACGAGACATCTAAGTCATACAAGTAAAGCGATCTATTCCTTGATAAGAAAAATAAAAAACGTGAATGGTGATTGGGTTGATGATAAAATAGAATCCTGGGTCTCGAACAGTGATTCGATTGATGATAAAGAAAGAGAATTCTTGGTTCAGTTCTCTACCTTAACGATAGAAAAAGGGATTGATCAAATTCTATTGAGTCTGACTCATAGTGATCATTTATCAAAGAATAACTCTGGTTATCAAATGATTGAACAACCGGGAGCAATTTACTTACGATACTTAGTTGACATTCATAAAAAGTATCTAATGAATTATGAGTTCAATACATCCTGTTTAGCAGAAAGACGGATATTCCTTGCTCATTATCAGACAATCACTTATTCACAAACCCCGTGTGGGGCTAATAGTTTTCATTTCCCATCTCATGGGAAACCCTTTTCGCTCCGCTTAGCCCTACCCCCCCCTAGGGGTATTTTAGTGATAGGTTCTATAGGAATTGGACGATCCTATTTGGTCAAATACCTAGCGACAAACTCCTATGTTCCTTTCATTACAGTATTTCTGAACAAGTTCCTGGATAACAAGCCTAAGGGTTTTCTTATTGATGATAGTGACGATAGTGACGATATTGATGATAGTGACGATATCGACCGCGACCTTGATACGGAGCTGGAGCTTCTAACTATGATGAATGCGCTAACTATGGATATGATGCCGGAAATAGACCGATTTTATATCACCCTTCAATTCGAATTAGCAAAAGCAATGTCTCCTTGCATAATATGGATTCCAAACATTCATGATCTGGATGTGAATGAGTCGAATTACTTATCCCTCGGTCTATTAGTGAACTATCTCTCCAGGGATTGTGAAAGATGTTCCACTAGAAATATTCTTGTTATTGCTTCGACTCATATTCCCCAAAAAGTAGATCCCGCTCTAATAGCTCCGAATAAATTAAATACATGCATTAAGATACGAAGGCTTCTTATTCCACAACAACGAAAGCACTTTTTCACTCTTTCATATACTAGGGGATTTCACTTGGAAAAGAAAATGTTCCATACTAATGGATTCGGGTCCATAACTATGGGTTCCAATGTACGAGATCTTGTAGCACTTACCAATGAGGCCCTATCGATTAGTATTATACAAAAGAAATCCATTATAGACACTAATATAATTAGATCTGCTCTTCATAAACAAACTTGGGATTTGCGATCTCAGGTAAGATCGGTTCAGGATCATGGGATTCTTTTCTATCAGATAGGAAGGGCTGTTTCACAAAATGTACTTCTAAGTAATTGCTCCATAGATCCTATATCTATCTATATGAAGAAGAAATCATGTAACGAGGGGGATTCTTATTTGTACAAATGGTACTTCGAACTTGGAACGAGCATGAAGAAATTAACGATACTTCTTTATCTTTTGAGTTGTTCGGCCGGATCGGTCGCTCAAGACCTTTGGTCTCTACCCGGACCTGATGAAAAAAATGGGATCACTTCTTATGGACTCGTTGAGAATGATTCTGATCTAGTTCATGGCCTATTAGAAGTAGAAGGCGCTCTGGTGGGATCCTCACGGACAGAAAAAGATTGCAGTCAGTTTGATAATGATCGAGTGACATTGCTTCTTCGGCCCGAACCAAGGAATCCCTTAAATATGATTCAAAATGGATCTTGTTCTATCGTTGATCAGAGATTTCTCTATGAAAAATATGAATCGGAGTTTGAAGAAGGGGAAGGAGTCCTCGACCCGCAACAGATAGAGGAGGATTTATTCAATCACATAGTTTGGGCTCCTAGAATATGGCGCCCTTGGGGCTTTCTATTTGATTGTATCGAAAGGCCCAATGAATTGGGATTTCCCTATTGGGCCAGGTCATTTCGGGGCAAGCGGATCATTTATGATGAAGAGGATGAGCTTCAAGAGAATGATTCGGAGTTCTTGCAGGGTGGAACCATGCAGTACCAGACACGAGATAGATCTTCCAAAGAACAAGGCTTTTTTCGAATAAGCCAATTCATTTGGGACCCTGCGGATCCACTCTTTTTCCTATTCAAAGATCAGCCTTTTGTCTCTGTGTTTTCACATCGAGAATTCTTTGCAGATGAAGAGATGTCAAGGGGGCTTCTTACTTCCCAAACAGATCTT
>CM074122.1:39840813-40293313 GCA_037177725.1 Cyamopsis tetragonoloba | reverse complement strand
AATATTAATTAAATTTTTCTATATCTATTTTTTATTTGTTTAGTCATTTAATAATGGACCATCTTATAACATGCATTAAAGTTTTAAAACTTTAACTTTTATAATATTGACACTTATTAAATGAGAAAATGAAAAAAGGATACCTACAAAAGAGAAATAAAAAAGATACTAACTTATATTTATGGGTATGAGAACATCTGTCATTAGATTAAATTTGTATATATATCTAGGTGGTCTAAGGTGTCGGTAGAAGATTAGAAATTCCCACAACATCCATTTCTTGTAAAAATTGGAGAGAATTTTGACAATTCAAATATTGATTGAATTTCTAAAAATGTGTGACAAAATAAGGAAGACACAGAGTAGAATTAAATCAAAAATATCTTAACTCATATTTATGCATATGAGAGTATCTATTGGAATATTGTACTTGCACGTGTATCTGGTGGTCTACTGTATTTCTAGAAGATTAGAAATCCCTACCATTCGCCTCTATTAAAGAGAATTTCGATAATTAAAACATTAGTCTATATTTCAAAATATGATTTAAATCTTTATATTATAAAACGAGAAAATAAAAAAGAAACTAAGAAAAGTGAAATGAAAAAGATCTTCAATTATATTTAGGCGTCCGAGAGTATCTATCGTTATGTTGTACTTGACTAGTCAACTTGATTTGAAAATTACGATCTTAACATTCATTCAGAGATTCAAATATTAATTTATTTTAAGTAGGATATGATTGAAAAACGTATATGTGATAATAAGTTATATAGTTTATTAAATGATAAAATAAAAAAGATATTGAGACAAGCAAAATGTAAAATATCTTAACTCATATTTAGTAGTATATGTTGTTAGATTATTCCACTTGCATATTGTACACACTAGTATTTGTTGCCCATGCGTCACGCACGCTCGGGCTATGACTCTTTGATATGCTGAATTGATAATCAAAAGTAAGGTTGCTTATAGCATTTGCAACTTGTGTTTTGGCATAACAAATGTCACCATATTGTGACTGGCTTTTGCAGTAAATAGAAGAGGTGGATAATTTTATAAAATTGTGGATTCCGGATGTGCGTCAAAGCCAATTTATTAAATGTTCTCTAGACTATTCATAATTTGAAATAAATGCCAATCATCATAAATAATAAAATTCATTGTTGCCGAGAAGGTAGGGTTCATTTATTTTTTTCCCCTTTAGCGATCTCTCGTCACTACAAACTCTCATACTCGGTGACAATAGACAGTGTCGCTTTGGGTTACATGGGTCATCTGTTTGTCGTGGTCAAGTAGAAGTAACATATTTTCCAAAATTTTTATAATATAGATTGGAAGAAGTATATGTATAAATATTTAATTAGTTAAAAATTAATCAGAATTTAAAATGGTTGATCAATTTGGTTGAAGAAAGTATGGACAATACGTTTCCTCCCTAATATTTGAAATTCACAATAAATTTCGTCCCTAAAACTCACAAAAAAAATATTTACTATCCAAATTTAACCGCCGTTAATCAGTTTAGTTTGCTGAACTATAAAAATACATCAACTTAGTCATTAAATTTGAGTATCAACTTAGTACATCAAATAATAATTTAAAGTTAAAAGGTAGTGGTTTTCTTGTACACAATATTTAAAAAGGTAATGGTATTTATATATTGTAGGAAGGAATTAATAAGGTTGAACAATGCTATTCAATGTTATGAAGAAATTAATTAGGGTTGAACATAGCTAGTCAATGTTTCTTTCTTTCTCATTTTTTACATGGGGTTATCAATTCTTTCTTTTGGGGTTTACTAGTACTTGATACCTGTGTCTCATGCACAGCTAAGATTATTTAGTATGTTGAACTGATAATCAGTAGTGAGCTAGGTTGTTTAGCTTATAGCGTCCGTCACTTGTATTTTAGTTTAACAAAATGTCACCCCATTGTTATTAGTTATTGTCGTGAATAAAAGGGAGGGATAGTTTTACAAAACTAAGGATTCCGGATGTGCCTCAGTCAATTTTCCACCCCTCCAACCACCTCTAGTCAAATTGTTGCAGCCGGTCACTATAGACTGTGTTGCTTTGGGTTACGTGGGCCGTTTGCGTCTCATTGTCAAGCAAAAGTAATATATTTTCAAAAATTTTAAGAATATTGACTCGAAGAAGTTAATTTATAAATTTACTTTTTTAGTTAAATTAAATCAAAATTAACAATAGTTGATCAATTTGGTTCAAGACAATATGAAAAATAAATTCCAATCCCTAATATTAGCATTTGACAAAAAAATTTAGTTTCCAGAATTGAAAAGAAAAATATACAATCCAAAATTAACATCCCTTAATCAATTTATAGTCTGCCGAAATATAAAAAATACATCAACTTAGTCATTAAAATCCACTATCAACTTAGTACATCAATATTGATAAAAACTATTATAGTACTACCTCTGGTGCTTTTTATAGGACCCCTAACCAATTCACACGGATTAAGAAAACTACTAACAACCTTATTTAAAGTCATGTTTTTTAAAAAATAGTACAATCTTCCAAGTTTACCCTTATTTAAAGTCAAAATTTTTAACAAATACATTAATTGTAACCACTATTACTTCATTTATTACAAGGATAGACAAGGAAAATACTAATAATTACCTCTTGAATTTTGTAAAGGGTCTTATATATAGAACCAAGAAAAATTCTGTAAAGGGTCCTATAAAAAGGACCAGAGGTAGTATATTTAAGTAATAGTTGTGAGTGACAAAGCAACAGCTGGCCCTAGTATCCTACTTTTCAACACTTAATTCCAAACTAATATAGACATACCAAAAAGAATATAAGGATAATTTATCATTGTATTGTAAAATTCAAAATTCCGTATGAAACATAGTTTAGCTACATGTGACAAAATAAGTTATCCCTACTATAACAACCTCAAATGAGTGTGATAGATAATAAACCAATTTTGACCAAGAGCTTTAGCTCAAATGGTCATGTACCAAGTCATAAGGCTTGGGAGCAACAGGTTCTTAGGGTGTGTGGGAAGTAGGTGTGTGAGTATTTGCCGGTAAAAAAACAAGATAATAAACCGATTTTAAAATTTAGTTAATGATTTACCTCTAAATAAAACATTGTCTATGTTATTTTATTTAAGTGATGATACAGTTATAAAATTAAAATAATTTATCTCATATCATAAACCTCATCCTTCAAAAAATAATAATCATATTTTACAAGCAACTCATTCTCATTCACTAATAATAACCAAATCACATAGTTATTGTAAAATATTAATAAAAGAATGATTTATCATTAATGTTAAAATTCAACATTTAATTTTAAAAATAGTTTAGCCATATGTGAGAAATGACTTACCATTGCAATCATATCAAATGAATGCGGAAAATAATAAAATTTTATTTTCAAATTGAGTGAATGATTTATTAGGTATGCAATATTTCTTAGTTATTTTACATAAAATTAATATAGTTTAAAAAACATAAAATAATGATTCACCTCCATACTATAACTTTTTGCTAAACAAAAATAATGATAAACTTTTAAATCATAAAAACTCCACAAAACATAAATATTAAATAAAAAAGCACACCTTTCAAAAATAAAAATAATAAAAATTCCTATAATTTAAGCATCATTTAATCCTCACATATTTTTACAAAATATTTATAAATGTAAAATATTAAAATTTAGAGGAAAGGACTTGCACCAAAGTTCATCACATATTTATACAATATTGTTCCATTTCTTAACGTTTTAAAGGGGTCAATATTTGTCCATTGGAACTCCCAAATATGGTTT
Source organism: Cyamopsis tetragonoloba (assembly GCA_037177725.1). Lineage (NCBI taxonomy): Eukaryota > Viridiplantae > Streptophyta > Magnoliopsida > Fabales > Fabaceae > Cyamopsis > Cyamopsis tetragonoloba. The sequence continues at coordinate 40,289,504 of CM074122.1, read as the reverse complement.
CTGAACGTTCCACTAATAATCACTTTTGTCTAATACCACACTACAACAAAATTGTCTTTTAACAACATTGTAAAATACAACATTTGTAAAAAATGTTGCAGATCGTAAAGGACAACATTTTTTTAACAATTTGGCAACATTTTTTAAATGTAACTAAAACCTTTTTGCAACATCGATAGATACAAGATTGGTCAAAAATGTCGCAAATGCACAAAGGGAACAGTTTTAGTAATTTAGTAACACTTTTAACAATTTGGGAATATGTTTTTCAAATGTTGCTAAAAGTCAATTATGTAGTAGTGCCAAAAAAATCACACTTTAGTAAATGTTCAATTTAGTCCAAGAACTTGACAGTTTTAATTATAAACTAACGATGGTGACTAAACTACATTAGGAAGCACAATGTTAACGACTTATTTGCACTGCCAAAAATGTCAAGGAATAACGTGCGTAAATTATCTTACGAAGTCAAAGACTTAATGATACCTTTTTTTAGTAAAATGACTGCATGATGTGGATCTTTGATAACAAAGTTGATACACTCAATAATGTAATCACAGAGTAGAAAACTCTCTCGTGAAGCTTCTTTTTTCACATAGTCATTTGTATCCCTTACTTTCATTAACTACCTCTTAAATCCGAAGAATACACTTCATCTTTCACGCCTCTGTCGTCTCCCCTCTCTGCCTCTCCCGCTCATTTCTTTTCCCTCTTCCTCGTCCCTCAACTTTGCTTCAACTCATATTCAAGAAAATCTCTATTATATTCTTCACACTAAATTTGTAGATCTCAAGTGAATCATGTAGTTGTTTGTTAACGACATTATGCAACTTTCACCAAATGCTATATCTAGTAGATTTCTTTCCTTAAACTTGAATAAATAGCCCTATTTTTTTTGCAGTACAACTTTTGGTAACGATTGAATTGTGGCTACTTAGTGACAAACAACAATACACTATTGTTTTAACTGCAGCTACATGGACACTACATATATTTGAAAATAAATTTTTTCAAAGAGCGTGGCTAAGGAAAGGAAGAAATTATATCTAATATATATATATTCAAATCATTATAATGAAAGCATAATGTGGGGTTAGATTAGAACATAAGGAGTGGAAGAAGTAATGAAAATACTAGTGCATTCTTGCATTGAGAGTCCTTTGCCGCATTTTAACAATTAAAAATAAAAAATTAGTAAACATTACTTACTTTTTCATATAATGCAAAAAAGAGATATTGTATTGTAATTAAAAATTATGCTGAAGAATGAACAAGAGTAGGAAATGGAGAATAGAGGATGAGAGAAAAAAGAAGTTTCAAGTAAAGGCACATGGAGAAGTGATGGGGCTATCCATTATTTTGAAGAAGTCTTGAGTAGAAGTGGAATTAGAGGGTTGCCGGGAAGGTGGAGGAGGAACTTGGGAAGGCATTTTTCAGATATTTGGATCCTTTTGACTTGGTTTTACATCAGAACCAGCAGCAGAATACAGGACTTGGGAAGGCATAGCACTTAATCCTTGTTCCCTTTTCCAGTTGAAATAACATTGAGAAGACCTTTTGAACACAAGGCAAAGGATCCATATGCATCACCTGAGATCTTACATGATAATATTGTTCATTAAGGCCCTAAAGAAATCGAATAACACATTCTCTCTCGGTAGGATTTCACAGTAGGAATTAAGTCGCAAGAACAAAGTATATTACATGAACAACTCGGTATAGGATGAAATTGATCAAGTTCTTGCCATAATCCTTGCAGAGCAGTAAAGTAAGCAATTATGGATAGAGTACCTTGTTAGAGGGAGTAAATTGATTCAAACACAGATCCTGAACATATCATGTTGAGCATATCGGTTCTTTAAGTCTATCCGTACCTCAAAAGCGTTTTGCATCCATTGAACACTCTGGACGATGGTAGCATCGATTGATTGAATAATCCAAGAAAGAACTAGCTTGTTGCAGCGATCCCAAGCAATTTGAGAAGGTCCAATAACAGCAGGACGAGGAAGAGATCCGTCTACAAAACAAACCTTGTTCTTCATGCCAAGAATAAGGAGAATAGTTTGTGACCAAGAGTGGTAGTTCAAATCGTTTAGAGGAGTAGAAATCAAGGTTAGAACAGGATGCTCATTGGAAGAAAGATAGTATGGACTGAGAGGATCTAGCATAGGATTGATAGGATTCGCCATTAAAGGACGAAGAGGAAGAAGATTCTCCAAAAAAATATCGAAGAAAGGAGAAGAAGGTAATACCGAAGAGATAAACAAGGTAAGAGAGAAAAAAATTGCACTGGAAACACGAAGCATAATACCACAGAGTTCTAGGCTGATAGCATATTACAAGATGTGAGACATTCAACCTCCATTGATGAAGCAATCAGAGAAGTCAATGAAGGTGAAGAAGAAACTCAAAAACAGAGAAAGGAAGTAACAGCCGAGAGAGAGATACAGAAGAGTATATTGTTATTATTGTTCAGTGTCCATCACATAATTACAAAGTAGCTTTATGTATCAGCTGATGAAAGGAAAAGCAGCAACCAACTTCTGTAACAAACTAACAGAATGATGATGTAGACTCTTAACTAACTATTTGTGAATGATAATTACAGATGATATAAATGGTTTTCACAGTTCTTTTTTAGATTTGGTTTTTATTTTTATTGTTAGTTCATAAGAAAGTACATTAACCAAAGTAATACATTGGGGGCAATTTCCCCCACTACAATTTACTAATATTATATAAAAAAGATATAAAATTGCCCCCATCAAATTAATTTAATTGTTAACTTGCCCCCTTTCTCAACTTAAATTTTGTAAAGTAAATCACTTATTAATTAGTTCTTTAGATTATAAGGAGTGGATCATCTTAGTTCTTGAAATTAAAAAAGAAAAATTAAAATAGATTTTGACTTTGCAAAATAACAAGATTTTTTATTTAATAATATTTCTGAAAATTTGATTTTTTATCAAGTGTAATGATATTGTGTAATCTATATGGTCGACTTCACATAGTTAGATAAGGCTGGTTATCGTTGTTGTTTGATGGCTAAAAAGATTAAAATGTCTATAATTTTACAAAACTAATTACTAATTTAGAGTCTTAAAAATTCAAAGATTAAAATGGCATTTGAAGTTTTCTCAATTTTTAATAGACCCAACATCTAATAAAAAAGTTTCTCTAGTTTTATTTATTGAATTTCATGTGATGAGTTAAACATTCAATTTGAATAATTGTTAGATTAATTATACTAGACAAGTTTTTTTCTAATATAATTAAAAATGACAAACTCATTCAAAGTTTATAAAAACTATTGCAATTTTAAACATGTAAAAAATTATGTAAATTAAGCTAGAAACTTCAAAATTGAACAATACATTGTTTTCAGAAAGCTACAAATAATTTAGGTAACTTAAAAAACTCATTTTCATTTATATTTCGAAAAATATCCTATCCTTCAAGTGTGTATTATACGATCTGTAACAAAATGTTGCAATTTTAAAATATAAAAAATTATGTTAATTGAGGTAGGAACTTCAAAGTAAATATAATACATTGTTGTCACAAAGCATCAAATAATATAGGTAATTGAAAAACAAACCTATTACTGCTACAAATATGAGTCAGTGTCAAAATCCTCTTATTATCTTACCTCAACCCTAACATACAAAATTAGAGTCTAGTAGTAGCCTCAATATCCATCCCTCAAACAAAAAATCGAAATCAATCTCACAATTATCTATCCCTGCAACAAAATCACTACTTTGTAGCCTCACATCCTTTACTTCAAGCTTATGAAAGAGAAATGAGACAACATCCAAAATAACTATAAGACCAGTTGATGAGTTAAATATTCGAAAAATTTTGAAATTTAATTTGATTACTTCAAGTCACAAACAAAAATGCACAACAAAAAATAAATACTCTAAGCATAATATAATACTTTAGGAGGAATATTGGGAGTATAAGGAACAAAGCCATCATTTATTCCCTAGATTAGACTTCTTAAGACTTCTCTAAGCGTTGTGAAGTTATTTACATTTAGTTTTCCTCCTTAGAATCAGTTATAACTAACGTAGGTGAATAATTTATGCTTATAAAATAATAATGATGAGTGGTAGGAATAAATTGTTTCAAATATTGAATACTAAGAGAAAACTGAATGCTTATGACAACATTAAAAATTTCTATAACAATATAGATAGGAAACATCAATGTGCTTACACAAAACTATAGGGTACACCTTGAATCACATCAATTCATATTTATCTATTAGTAGTTGTTTAAAAGTTTCTTTCATCAATGTGAATACAACTACAACCTTTGAACTTTTTCCCATATATTGTGTCTTGGTTGAAGGCAACTTAAAAGTCATATATGTTGGATGCATGACTCTCCAAGAGTAGCTTCGAGAAATATCAATTCAAGGTACAAGTGAGTTCTTGAAATTGTGATAGATCTTTCAAATAAAAACTTTGTCAAAATAAAAAATAATGAGCAAACAAGTATATGTATTCAAATCAGAAGGAAAGTATATGTACCTCTTTGTAGCTTTGGTTACAATATAATCCTGAAGAGTTCACGTCCATGATTCTTTTGTGAAACTCTTAAAACAAAGCCAATGAAATACAAAAATATTATAAAGTGTAATCATATTGTAATTGAAATTGGAGAAGAGTAATGGGAGTTGTAAATTTTCATTAGCAAAGATTTAATTAACCTCATTTTGTACCAAACATTTTGAAAAGGAAAAGTAAAATCTTTATAGCAACTTCTAGAAAATATAGCAGCTAATGAAAAAATAGCTAAACGGATAAAAGAGAAATCTTATGAATTTTGTCACACTGTAAGATAAGATGCTTAGTTTCGTCACCTAGCTCAAAATATTCACAAATGCAATACGGAAAAAACCAATCACGATAGGGAGCCCTCGGCAAAATAAAAAAATCCAACAATTCTCAATATTTATGTAGGCTATCAAACATATTTGCTTCTAGATATTTCAAAAGAAACAAATCATTTCAAGATTCCAAAATTAAAATTCATTTAGTTACCTTCATATTCATACCGTATGCATGGAATGTAGAGGGACATTTCTTAGAGCTGAATAAGTTTCTCCATCGCCATAAACTAATCAAGAACCATAATTTTGATTTGACCAATTTTCTTTTGGTGTGACGATTAATGTTTCTTGGCATTTTCGTTCTCCAGCTTCAATGCAAGCAATCAATAAATCTTGGACACAAACGACTTTTTTAAGCAGGTAAATACATTCATATGGTTGTTTGAGATCACTAACAGTGTGTTCTTCAAATGTCAACACATATACCTCCTTTTGGCTACAATTATAGAGAACTCCTGTTTTAGTATTTTTCCCGTCATAGCTTCAGTTTCAATTGTGAATTTATTGTAAAATACTAGCTCACCTTACTCAACAAGTTTATGGTCTATTAACCATGATAAAATGATTCTTTTACATCAATTTGCTGCTTTGAATGAAAAAAGGAAAAACATTTATGCATAATCATTGTTTTTGCAGTGAAGATGAAGTATTCTCTATGATGACTTGGTCATGTTTTATATTAAACTATGGTGAACTATAAAAGAGTTGGTGTATGGTATTTGCCTTCTTTCTTTTTCTTTTGTATGACTTATAATTTTCCCTTATTTTGTGATGTTGTAGTATTATTCAACATGGGGAGCCAATAAACATATGTCATGTAATACGAACATTTATTGAACTAAGACTTTTTTTGCTTTCAATATTATTTAACTAATAGTTTTAACATTTTTATGATATTTTTACTATATCTACCATCTTCTCTCCGAGAGGTAAGTGGTAACTTGCTTTACTATAAGCTGTGGGGCAGTTCACCACTTACCTCTCGGTAAAAAGATTATTGATATAGTAAGGGAAGATGACCATTTATCTTCCCAAAAATATATCATAAATAATGTTAAAAACATAAGTTAAATAATATTGAAAGCAAACTAAAATATCTAAGTTCAAGAAATGGTCATTACATGACATGATGTTGAATCCCTCCTTATGATGAATCATGCAATACAACAAAATAAGGCAAAGTAAGAAGTCACAAAAAAAAAAGGAAAGAAGGTAAGTACCATGAACCGACTCTTGTATAGTTCATCATAGCTTTAGTATAAAACATGGAAAAGACAAGACAGGGAATGTTTCACCTTTACTCAAAGAACAAGATTTTTGCAAAAATGCAATTCCCTCTTCAACAGAAGGAGCAAATATATGCAAAAGAATCATTTTATCATGGTTAATAGACCATAAACTTGTTGAGGAAGACGGACAAGTTTTCTACAATAAAATCAGAATTAAAACTACAGCGATGACTGGAAAAATTACTAGAGTCGGGATTCTCTATCATTGTTGCCAAAAGGACGTATCTGTGCTGATGTTTGAAGAACACGCTATTAGTGATCTCAAACAACCATATGATTGTATTTACCTCCTTAAAAAGGCGTGTGTCTCCAAGATTTATTGATTGGTGCTTGACAGGAAGTTAGTGAACGAAAACACCTCGTCAAATCAAAATGTTGGTTTTTGTATAGTTTGTGGAGATGGGGGAAACTTATTTGTGGTTGTGAGAAATGTCCATCTACATTCCATGCAAACTGTATGAATATGAAGGTATTTAAATTATTTTTTATTTTGTATTCTTGTTCTGATTTGTTTCTTTTGAAATATCTTGAAGCAAATATGTTTGATAACCTAAGAAAATATTGAGAATTTCTGAACTTTTCATAGTGTAGAGGGCTCCCAATCGTGATTGGTTATGTCCTAACTATGTTCGTGAATATTGTGAACTAGGTGATGAAACTAAGCATCTTACCACGTGCTAGTAGGGTGACAAAATTCATAAGATTTTTCTTTTGATAGGTTTAGCTATTTTCTTTATCTCTTGTATTTTCTAGGAGTTGGTTTAAAGATTTTACTTTTCCTTTTAAATTTTTTGGTACAAAATGAGGTCATTTAAATATTTGTTGATGAAAAATTACTACTCCTCTTACTCTTCTCTAATTTCGATTACATTAACAATGTACTTTGTAATGTTTTTATAGTTCACAGACGAGGCTTAAAGAGTATTACAAAACAATCACGAACATGAGTTCTTTAGGATTGTATTGTAGCCAAAGCTACAAAGAGGTATATATACTTTTCTAGTGATTTTCATGCATATACTTGTTTTCTCATTATTTTTATTTTGACTAGCATTTTTGATGAAAGATCTATGACAATTTGGAGAACTCACTTGCACCTTGAATTGATATTTTTGGAACTCATTTTTACCTTTTTATAAGCATTAATTAAGCAAAATTTTGATTTTTTATGTTGTTGTTTACTATTTACTTCAAACTCAACGCGGGTTAATTTAAGCTAGTTTTATACATTAATCCTTTAAGAAAGGATGTAATCATAAGAGTGGCTAGTATCAAGTAACATCCTTTTATTTGTTGTATATCTTCTTAGCTATTTGGCTACTATGGTTGTAAACATCTTTGTAACTTTAAAATACTGGTATTCACACACACTAATTTTTATCTACTACTACTTGGCTCTATATAATTCATGGGACAAGGGTTGCACAGATGCTTTTTATGGCCACCTAAAAGACATGCAGGGGCCATGCGATTTGTGTGAAGCTATTTATAATAATGTAAAGGGTAGGTGGTTACAAAGTCCTATGGTCCCTTGTAGGGTTTCCATTAAACCAAGGATAGCTACTTAGGTTCCAGTCACTTAGACATTTTGGTTCAATTTTTTAGTTTGACAATATGACCCTACAATTTTATTTAAAATTTTTAAAAATTCATGTTGTTTTAATGATTTTTATAAAGTTTTTAACTTCTAATTTTTTAAATATAAAAACATGTAATTTTGAAGAAGTCTGGAATTAATTATATTCTATCATAATTTTGTTCATTGAATAACAACATATAAAACATACAAATGGCTCCAAGTGCTATCATCATGGACATAATTTGAGTCATACACCAATAAGTATCAACATGAAAGTAATTTAAGCCTTTAAAGTTTAACTGAAAACATATTGTATATTTATTTTGAAATGCTTGATAGTTTGAGGTGGTTGTATATCTTTTCCCCATATTTATAATTATTAGAAAATAAAATAAATTGATATTAATATTTCAATAACTTCAAACGAGCATTGTACAATTATACTCATATTTTAAATTTTTAATGATAATAATAAATATTTTTTTTGTCAATTTCTTTTATATTTTTTTGGCACATGTTAGCTCACTAGGGAGTATTAACCTTCAACTCTTCACAACACTAATACGCTCCGGGCAATCAAACGGATTAATGAAGAATATATATCGCAATGGTTGTTGTAGCTATATGCTTAAAGCGAACAATAATGAAATAAACTCACAGAGATAAGCACACGAAACTGAAAGGAGGAGACAACACACAAAAGTGCTCTCGATAGTAGTAGTTGTCGTCAAGGCAGAGATCTGGCGGACAATTTCGCAGACACAAGTTTGCTCTTGATATACCAACTTTGAATGATTATTATCAGCCTATAAAACACACTATTATTGCAGCTATATATTAATATATGCTGTCAGAGCAGAAAATAACAGTTTGTGGAGAGAATAAGAGACTCACGATGCTGAGACTGATAGGCAACTAAATCTCAATATCCAAATAATTGTCTTCAAATCAGACATCATCCATTTGATTCTAGCACCTTATAACAAATATCACCCACAAAACACTGATTTATACTCACAGAAATTGAACATATAAAGAGAGATAGACCACACGTGCGTAAAGTGGCTGTGAAGCTCCAACTCACTTAGAGGAAATCACAGTTGTCTTCTATGATGGGAAGATCACAGCTCCTTCAACTAAACAGCTGCAGGTCAATGGCTTTTTTCTATGCTGGGAAGATAAGAACTCCTTCAACTAAACTGCTGCTCATTAGAGTGTTGGAAACCCTAGGGCTCCCCTAGGGCTTTTATAGAAATTGTAGTAGGTTATCCAAAATAGATGGAATGACCACATTTTGCAGTTTAAGGTTACAAAAGAACTGTACAATAAAGCAATGATAACCACAAAACAATATATTAGTATAAAAAAAATTCCGAAGCAGTTGTACTTATAATTGCTCAGAAAGTGCTAGAAAAATAACTTGATTGGCTTATGTTATCAATATCTAGTTATGCTAATACTGATGACGAAAATCAGCATTATTATGCATTTCAGTGTTTGTTTCTATGCTTTCTGCCAAATTCTCCATAATATTGTTGAGTTACCAAAACACAATAACATGTATTTAAATATTAATACTATATTGAGGAGAATTATCAATCCTATTTTTTAGCACTTTTAACTTTCATTCCCAATCAATAGGGAAAAAGTGAAGAAAATGCCATACTTTATATCCATATACCCAGACACATGCATACTCACTAAAAATTTAAAATTAAATTTTAAATGACACCTCAGCTTGAAAAACAATGACTAGTATGACATACAAGACAGCAAATTAATTTTCTTCAAACTGTTTACCGTATAAATTTTTGAATGTGCTATCTTTAATTCCTTCCTGTTGTAAAATTGAGATATAATGCTTCAATAGGTTCAGTTCAATTTCAAAATGTGAGATAGACAATATTTGTTGAGTAATAGAACACACTATTTGTATTTTTTGAATTGGTGAGTATGTCCATATAATCGCCTTCAAACAACCGGAATTCGATCAATAAATTCTGAAGCGAGGGATCTATTTTATGTACACACATTTGATAGAAAAAACTAGAGAACTTATAGAATGATGTAGGGAGATCTTATCTAATTTTGAACTTAACCTCTTCAATAGTGACTGGTCTCACAGTTGGTGTTAGCAAATCCTCATCATAGATATAGTAAAGGCAAGTCACCATTTTCCTGCCAAACAAATATCATAAAAAATGTTAAAAACAAAAGTTAAAACATTTTGAAAGCAAAATAAAATATCTCAGTTCAACAAATCCTGATGACATAACTTGATGTTGAATCTCTCCCATGTTGAATACTGCAATATCACAAAATAAGGGAGAGTAGCAATTCCTAATGAAGAAAAAGAAAGATGGTAAATAAACAAAGTATATACATCACAATGGTTGTTAAACCTATACCCTTATAGTGGAGAATAACAAAATAATCTCACATAGAGAGAGTAGCTCACGAAACACAAAGAAGGAGAGAGCACGCGAAGGAACCCTCTATAGTAGTTTTGGTCACAGCAAAGGGGAGATCTGGGAGAGAATTTTGCATACACAAGCCCTTGATACAAAAACTTCAGATGATTACTATATCTATAAAATAACACGGTTATTGTAAGTATATACGCTGTAAAAAAATGTAATTAAACTAGAAAGTGAAATACTAAGGACGTTGAGATTAGATTGCGCATGAATCTCTAAATCCAAGAAATTGTCTTCAAATCAGACTCCAGCCACTAGATTTTTGCAAGTTTTAACAAATATTACCCGCACAACACTTATCCATTTATACTCATAGAAGATTGAACATAGAGAGCGAGATCACACATAGGTGAAATGGTGATGAAGATACAGCTCCCACTAAGGCAATCAAGATAATCGCACAACCCAACTACAAAACTACAGATCCATAGCTTCTACTCTAGGAAGATCCGAACTCCTTCAAATAAACCGTTGTAGATCTATTTGGTTAGAATGAGATTAAAAAATGAAGTAACTAAACTGAAGAGAAAAAGAGAGAAAGAGAGAGAGACTCGCAATCATAGATTGATAGGCGCATGAATTTCAGGATCCAAAGAATTGTCGAGAAAGTGAGACACTCACTATCTAAGAGGGAATGGCCCATAAATCTAAGGATTCCAAGAATTGTCTTCAATTCAGACTCAAATGATTTGATTTGTGCATGTCGCAACAACTATCACCCGCACAACATGAATCAATTTATACTCAAAAGATTAAAGGAGAGGGACCGGTAAAGAGAGATAGCTTACATGAAATGGCACAAAAGTTTCAGTTCCATTAGAAGCAATCCTAGACAATCGCAACTACACAGTTGCATATCCATGGCTTTCTTTTTTTCTGGGAAGATCAAAACTCCTCCTACTACACAGCAGCTTCTCAATGTCAGAGTGTCAGAAACCCTAGGGCTATCCTATTGCTTTTATAGTGTTGAAATTATGGTTGGTGGTCCACTTTTAGTTCTGTGGTTGATGTGAAGTGTTTCTTCACAATTAAAATATTATGATAACATGGTTGTTAAAATATAAAAACATAAATAAGACATAAAGAAAAGTGACATGAAAAACATGTTAATTTGTACTTAGGCGTATGATATTATCTATAGTAAACTACAATTGTATAGTATTTGAAGTTGTGGGAGGTGGTCCATTTCTCATCAAAATTGAAGAGAATTAAGAAAATTATACTATTAACTGTTTTCTAAATATATCAATTAAAAATTTATATCTGATAAGATAATCCATTAAAACCAAAATAAAGAAAACATACAGAAAAATGACATGAAAAAGAACTTAACTCCTATTTATGCATATGATAGTGCCCATCGTTAGATGTGTATGTTAGTAATGTATTTTATCCATGTGGTCTAAGGTGTTTCTAGAAAATTAGAAATGTCCACCAACTTCCATTTCTTGTAAACATTTAATGGCAATTGACAATTAAAAAATTAATTAATTTTCTGAAAATATATTTTAAAATTTTAGATGATATACCATGGTCCATTAAATGAAAAGATCACCTAAACTCATATTTAGGCATATGAGAGAAGCTATCGTTAGATTGTACGTGTATTGCATAAGATATTTCTAGATGACTAAAACTCTCACCAACCCCCTTTTGGTGGAAAAAATCAAGTAAAATTAAACAATTGAAATATTAATTAAATTTTTCTATATCTATTTTTTATTTGTTTACTCATTTAATAATGCACCATCTTATAACATGCATTAAAGTTTTAAAACTTTAACTTTTATAATATTGACACTTATAAAATGAGAAAATAAAAAAAAGGATACCTACAAAAGAGAAATAGAAAAGATACTAACTTGTATTTATGGGTATGAGAACATCTGTCATTAGATTAAATTTGTATATGTATCTAGGTGGTCTAAGGTGTCGGTAGAAGATTAGAAATTCCCACAACTTCCATTTCTTGTAAAAATTGGAGAGAATTTTGACAATTCAAATATTGATTGAATTTCTAAAAATGTGTGACAAAATAAGGAAGGCACATAGTAGAATGCAATGAAAAATATCTTTAATCATATTTATGCATATGAGAGTATCTATTGGAATATTGTACTTGCATGTGTATCTGGTGGTCTATTGTATTTCTTGAAGATTAGAAATCCCTACCATTCGCCCCTATTTCTAATCAAAGTTAAAGAGAATTTCGATAATTAAAATATTAGTCTATAATTCAAAATATGATTTAAATCTTTATATTATAAAACGAGAAAATAAAAAAGAAACTAAGAAATGTGAAATGATAAAGATCTTCAGCTATATTTAGGCGTGCGAGAGTATCTATCGTTATGTTGTACTTGACTAGTCAACTTGATTTGAAAATTATGTTCTTAACATTCATTCAGAGATTCAAATATTAATTTATTTTAAGTAGGATATGATTGAAAAACGTATATGTGATAATAAGTTATATGGTTTATTAAATGATAAAATAAAAAAGATATTGAGACAAGCAAAATGTAAAATATCTTAACTCATATTTAGTAGTATATGTTGTTAGATTATTCTACTTGCATATTGTACACACTAGAATTTGATGACCGTGCGTCATGCAAGCTCGGGCTATGACTCTTTCATATGCTGAATTAATAATCAAAAGTAAGATTGCTTATAGCAGTTGCAACTTGTGTTTTAGCAGAACAAATGTCACCTTATTGTGACTTGTTATTGCAGTAAATAGAAGAGGTGGATAATTTTTTAAAATTGTGGATTCCGGATGTACGTCAAAGCCAATTTTTTAAATGTTCTCTAGACTATTGATAATTTGAAATAAATGCCAATCATCATAACAAATAAAATTCATTGTTTCCGAGAAGTTAGGGTTCATTTATTTTTTTCCCCTTTGGCGATCTCTCGTCACTACAAACTGTCACACCCAGTGACAATAGCCTTTGGGTTACATGGGCCATATTTTTGTCGTAGTCAAGTAGAAGTAACATATTTTCCAAAATTTTTATAATATAGATTGTAAGAAGTATATATATAAATATTTAATTAGTTAATAATTAATCAAAATTTAAAATGGTTGATCAATTTGGTTGAAGAAAGTATGGACAATACGTTTCCTCCCTAATATTAGAAATTCACAATAAATTTAGTCCCCTAAAATTCACCAAAAAAATATTTACTATCCAAATTTAACCGCCGTTAATCAGTTTAGTGTGCTGAACTATAAAAATACATCAACTTAGTCATTAAATTTGAGTATCAACTTAGTACATCAAATAATAATTTAAAGTTAAAAGGTAGTGGTTTTCTTGTACACAATATTTAAAAAGGTAATGGTATTTATATATTGTAGGAAGGAATTAATAAGGTTGAACATTGCTATTCAATGTTATGAAGAAATTAATTAGGGTTGAACATAGCTAGTCAATGTTTCTTTCTTTCTCATTTTTTACATGGGGTTATCAATTCTTTCTTTTGGGGTTTACTAGTACTTAATATGTTGAAGTGATAATATGTAGTGAGCTAGGTTGTTTAGCTTATAGCGTCTGTCACTTGTATTTTGGTTTAACAAAATGTCACCCCCATGTTATTATTAGTTATTGTCGTGAATAAAAGGGAGGGATAGTTTTACAAAACTGAGGATTCCGGATGTGCCTCAGTCAATTTTCCACCCCTTCAGCCACCTCTAGTCAAATTGTTGCACCTGGTCACTATAGACTGTGTTGCTTTGGTTACGTGGGCCGTTTGCGTGTCATTTTCAAGCAAAAGTAATATATTTTCAAAAATTTTAAGAATATTGACTCGAAGAAGTTAATTTATTAATTTACTTTTTTAGTTAAATTAAATCAAAATTAACAATAGTTGATCAATTTGGTTGAAGACAGTATGAAAAATAAATTTCAATCCCTAATATTAGCATTTGACAAAAAAATTTAGTTTCTAGAATTGAAAAGAAAAATTTACGATCCAAAATTAACATCCTTTAATCAATTTATAGTCTGCCGAAATATAAAAAATACATCATTAAAATCCACTATCAACTTAGTACATCAATGTTGATAAAAACTAATATAATACTACCTCTAGTCCTTTTTATAGGACCCCCTAACTAATTCACATGAATTAAGAAAACTACTAACAACCTTATTTAATGTCATGTTTTTAAAAAAATAGTACAATCTTCCAAGTTTACCCTTATTTAAAGTCAAAAATTTTAACAAATACATTAATTGTAACAACTATTAATTCATTTATTACAAGGATAGACAAGGAAAATACTAATAATTCCCTCATGAATTTTGTAAAGGGTCTTATATATAGGACCAAGAAAAATTCTCTAAAGGGTCTTATAAAAAGGACCAGAGGTAGTATATTTAAGTAATAGTTGTGAGTGACAAAGCAACAGCTGGCCCTAGTATCCTACTTTTCAACACTTAATTCCAAACTAATATAGACATACCAAAAAGAATATAAGGATAATTTATCATTGTATTGTAAAATTCAAAATTCAATATAAAATGTAGTTTAGCTACATGTGACAAAATAATTTATCCCTACTATAACAACGTCAAATGAGTGTGATAGATAATAAATCAATTTTGACCAAGAGCTTTAGCTCAAATGGTCATGTACCAAGTCATAAGGCTTGAAAGCAAGAGGTCCAAGGCTCGAACCTTGGCAATGGAGATTTAGAGGATAATAGAAGAATAATTTAGTTTAGAGTGTGTGGGTAGTAGGTGTATGAGTATTTGCCGGTAAAAAAAAAGATAATAAACCGATTTTAAAATTTAATTAATGATTTACCTCTAAATGAAACATTGTCTAAGTAGTTTTATTGCAACTCATTCTCATTCACTAATAATAACCAAATCACATAGTTATGGTAAAATATTAATAAAAGAATTATTTATCATTATTGTTAAAATTCAACATTTAATTTTAAAAATAGTTTAGCCATATGTGAGAAATGACTTACCATTGTAATCATTTCAAATGAATGCGGAAAATAATAGAATTTTATTTTCAAATTGAGTGAATGATTTATTAGGTATGCAATATTGTCTTAGTTATTTTACATAAAATTAATATAGTTTAAAAAACATAAAATAATGATTCACCTCCATACTATAACTTTTTGCTAAACAAAAATAATGATAAACTTTTAAATTATAAAAACTCCACAAAACATAAATATTAAATAAAAAAGTACATCTTTCAAAAATAAAAATAATAAAAATTCCTATAATTTAAGTATCATTTAATCCTCACATATTTTTAAAAATATTTATAAATGCAAAATATTAAAATTGAGAAAAAAGTACTTGCACCAAAGTTCATCACATATTTATACAATATTGTTCCATTTCTCAACGTTTTAAAGGGGTCAAAATTTGTCCATTGAAACTCCCAAATATGGTTTCTGAACATTCCACCAATAATCACTTTTGTCTAATACCACACTACAACAAAATTGTCTTTTAGCAACATTTGTAAAAAATGTTGCAGATAGTAAAGGACAACATCTTTTTAACAATTTGGCAACATTTTTTAAACGTAACTAAAACCTTTTTGCAACATCGCTAGATACAAGATTTGTCAAAAATGTCGCAAATGCACAGAGGTAACATTTTTAGTAATTTAGTAAGAATTTTAACAATTTTGCAATATTTTTTCAAATGTTGCTAAAAGTCAATTATGTAGTAGTGCCAAAAAAATCACACTTTGGTTTAATACAAAACAACAAAAATTACTTTGATCATACACTTTTTTTTATTTAAAAAGAGTGATGTGGTTCATTAGTATTTGATTTTGTAGGGTTTGTTCATATTAGTCCGTGATATTGTCGGCAGCACAAATAGGTCACTAACTTTCTGTTCTGTGATGCATTTTAATCCATGTTGTTAGTTTACAATTAACACCATTAACATTCATTTATATTGGTCCATAAAATTTTTAAAAGTTCAAGTTTGTCCCTTAAGTTTTTAGTAAATGTTCAAATTAGTCCAAAAACTTGACAGTTTTAATTATAAACTAACGATGGTGACTAAACTACATCAGGAAGCACAATGTTAACGACCTATTTGCGCCGCCAAAAATGTCAAGGAATAACGTGAGTAAATTATCCTATGAAGTCAAAGACTTAATGATGCCTTTTTTAGTAAAAATGATTGCATGATGTGGATCTTTGATAACAAAGTTGATACACTCAATAATGTAATCACTAAGTAGAAACTCTTTCCTGAAGCTTCTTTTTTCACATAGTCATGTGTATCCCTTACTTTCATTAACTACCTCTTAAATCCGAAGAATACACTTCATCTTTTCACGCCTCTGTCGTCTCCCCTCTCTGCCTCTGCCGCTCCTTTCTTTTCACTCTTCCTCTTCCCTCAACTTTGCTTCAACTCATATTCAAGAAAATCTCTATTACATTCTTCGCACTAAATTTGTAGATCTCAAGTGAATCATGTAGTTGTTTGTTAACGACATTATGCAACTTTCACCAAATGCTATATCTAGAATATTTCTTTCCTTAAACATGACAAATAGCCCTGATTTTTGTGCA
Organism: Cyamopsis tetragonoloba; assembly: GCA_037177725.1. NCBI lineage: Eukaryota > Viridiplantae > Streptophyta > Magnoliopsida > Fabales > Fabaceae > Cyamopsis > Cyamopsis tetragonoloba. The sequence continues at coordinate 40,272,685 of CM074122.1, read as the reverse complement.
GTACAACTTTTGGTAACGATTGAATTGTGGCTACTTAGTGACAAACAACAATACACTATTGTTTTAAACCTGATAAAATACTATACATCTTATAACGACTGCAGCTGCATGGACACTACATATATTTGAAAATAAATTTCTTCAAAGAGCGTGGCTAAGGAAAGGAAGAAATTATATCTAATATATATATTCAGATCATTATAATGAAAGCATAATGTGGGGTTAGATTAGAACACAAGGAGTGGAAGAAGTAATGAAAATACTAGTGCATTCTTGCATTGAGAGTCCTTTCACTACAAGAATGCATTAAAATAGCCACGGTATATTTGCCACGGCTCATGGCTGTGGCAAAATTTGCCACGGCTTTGTTCGTGGCTAACAATAGAATCAATTAATATTTTTTAAAATTATTTTATTGTGTTAATATTTTGCCACTTAGTCCGTGGCAAAATTTGTCACGGCTTTGTCCGTGGCTAACAGTAGAAGCAATTAACTTTTTTTAAAATTATTTTACTGCGTAAATATTTTGCCACGGCTTAGACCGTGGCTAAATTGGCCACGGCTTTACCCGTGGCTAACAGTATATGCATTTAAGTTTTTTTAGCATTATTTTATTGAGTAGATATTTTGCCACGGCTTAGTCCATGGCTAAATTTGCCACGGCTTAGTCCATGGCTAAATTTGCCACGACTTTGTCCGTGGCTAACATTAGATGCAATTAATTTTTTTTAACATTATTTTATTGCATAAATATTTTACCACGGCTTAGTCGGTGGCTAAATTTGCCACGGCTTTGTCCGTGGCTACCAGTAGAAAAAATTAATTCGTTTCAAAAATTATTTTATTTTGTTAATATTTTGCCACGGCTTAGTCCGTAGCTAAATTTGCCACGGCTTTGTCCGTGGCTACTAGTAGAAGCAATTAATTTATTTTAAAATTTTTTTGTTAAATAAATTATTTGCCTCGGTATACACCGTGGCTATGTTTCATTATAAACAAAATCAAAATGTGAAGTTGTACTCCTCTTCCTCTTCGTCCAAACCCTTGTCTCCTTATCTCTTCTTCCCTTTTGGCAAAGTAGCTCTGGCGAACGTCCTACGGCCTCCACCACGCCTCCACTTGCACGCCTCCACCGCCTCTCTCTTACAACTCCATCTCTCTCGCAATTCTCTTCAACCACTTCTTCTTTGGCGAAATGCCATGCTTCTTCTTCTTCGTCTTCATCGGAGAAGGTTTTCGCCGTTCCTACTCACTTGGCCAAGAAACGACCACCTCTCTCTAATCTCACCAACACCGTTCTTCTCACAACTCTTCTACTACTCTGATATTCAATTCTTCATCCTTTAATTTGATTCTCTCTTCAGAATTAGCGACTAGTTAATCTGTTTTAAAGTGTTCTAGGTTTTAAATTGGTGTTGTGTAGTTTCAAATGTGATTGAATGTGGAAATTGATTTATTGTTAACTGTAATCTTGATCTTGTGAATTGATAATTGATTGAATTGAATGTTGCATTGATGATTTGGTAGGTACCTTGTGTAACTAAAGCTGCAAAGGCAAAGAAAGAGCCTCCAACATGTACCACCAGCTCAGTAATTTTCAACAATAAAATATCTTCTTTGCCGGGAAATGCTAAATCTGCTGCAACTGTGATATCTACAAGCCACTACGTGAATCTGAGGTAAAAAGCTTTGTTTACTTAGCACTTTCACGACCAGAAACAATGCAAATATAGCTACCAAAATCATTATGATTTATTCAGTGTTTGAGTTTTTTTATGTTCTTTCAATTTATGAAATCTTAGGCAAACAAAAGGCCTTCCACAGACTTCATGAAGAGCATTCAGAAGGACATAAATCCTAGTATGTGTGCTATTTTGATTGACTGATTTGTGGAGCTGATGTTTGTTGATACAATTTGTCATGTAGATTTTGTTCTTGACACGTGAAGTTCAAAAACACTGATATTATTATATTGCATATGGAATGAGATGGGTAGGCAGAAGTTTCAATTTATGAAATCTTAGGCAAACTGTTCTGATGCTTGTAGATAAGCTAGTAAGTATGGCCAATTTTAAGAAATTTATGCTTTTAACTGTCAGCTTATGTTCTTTTACTCTTTTCCTCAATTTGAATTATGTAGATAAACAGAGTGGAATTCAGCCTTATTAGGCTTGGTGTTTATGTATGACTTCTAACTTATATGCCTAGCTAGTTTCAGTTGTGAAATATGATTTAGAATTATAATCACAGCTTTTTCATTTAGATCAGTGGATACATGGAGACTTCAATAATGTTGTAAACTCATAAGATCTGCTGTATGTACTAGCACCATAGGATAGGTAATTTAGTGTTTCAATTTCTGAACTTGAATGTTGTCAATATATATGTTTGTCTTTTATTTTTCTTTTTTGCCATTGCTTGTATACATGACAGTTCTATTATGATACATATATCATATGACAATTTTCTTAGCGTTGACTATATGATAATTTTTTTATAAAACTGGAAGAAAGAATCAAAGCAAATCTTCCTTGTTATTCTATGAAAGTATTTTTTTGTTCGACCAATCAGAACATTTGTAGGATATAAGAGGACTCTAAGAGTTATTATCTGTTGCTTCATTCTTTTACAGGATTCAAAGTCTAGAATATGTAAAGATAGAGGGTGTGTTATATTGTTATGATGATTATTGACTAGTATGTAGTACTATACTACTAGATAGAGAGTCTCCTTTCATCATGGAAATGTTAGCTTTGGATTTTATAACTTGTCATTTTTTTTTAATATACATATATTCTTCTTCAGAGCGTCAATTTTTTTTTGCCGTGTAGAGCCCGAGATATTCAAATCTTTGTATGGAGTTAAGGGGAATAAATTCCACAAGGAGGCTTGCAGGTCACCTTTTTCTTACTTTTTTATTTATGTTTTTCAGCAGGGGAATTTTATTCAGTTAAAGATGCTTTCCTGTAGAAAATATATTTCTGTTGAGCTGTTAATACTTCTAGATAAATACAGGAAAGTGAGGCAACTATCATGTGCAAGCATATTCTCATAAAATAAATTAATACTATTAGCCATATAATCATAAATGGATGGTCAAGGTTTGAGTTAAGTAAAGCAATCTTGAACTTCTAATTCTAATAACTCCTTTCTCACTCTCACAAGATGTAGTATATATATATCATTCTATGTAGCTTTCATGCTTGTCTCTATGAGTGCTCTCTTCTTTACACATAATCAAACTGCATTTAAAACTCAGTATTCAATATAACACCATAAATTAACTATTCCTTTTTTATTTTCTTGAGAATTTATATGGGTGTTTTGTCCAGTGGATTGACTCTCGTTTTGGTTATGAGAGGTCGTGAGTTCGACTCTCACAACACCCTCATTTAAAAGTTACTTTATGTACTTGTTTTATTATTGTATAGTTAATTGTTATAAATACTTATTTAGTTAATGTTTTGATTGGAATATTTTTTTTAATTATTATATGTCCAGGTTTGGTAACAAAATAATTTCAATATAAAAAAAATTAATAAATAAAATACTTTTGCCACAGCTAAATTCGTGGCAAAACTCCTATCAACCGTGGCAAAGGTACAAAAAAAAAAAAGAAAGAAAACTGGGGGTTAGCCACGGCCTAAACCGTGGCAAATTTGCTACAGAAATATCCATGGCAAATTTGCCACAGAAATATCCGTGGTAAATTTGCCACGGTCATCTCCGTGACAAATTTGCCACGGTCATTTCCGTGGCAAATTTGCCACGGCTATATCCGTGGCAAATTAGCCACGGCTATCTGCGTGGCAAAAATTTGCCACCCCATTTTTTGCCACGGCACGACCTCCGTGGCTAGACCGTGGCAAAGTTGAATTTTGCCACGGTTATAACTATTTTGCCACAGAAATAACCGTGGCAAAACATCGACATTCTTGTAGTGTTTGCAGCATTTTAACAATTAAAAATTATAAATTAGTAAACATTACTTACTTTTTCATATAATGCAAAAAAGAGATATTGTATAGTAATTAAAAATTATGCTGAAGAATGAACAAGAGTAGGAAATGGAGAATAGAGGATGAGAGAAAAAAGAAGTTTCAAGAAAAGGCACATGGAGAAGTGAAGGGGCTATCCATTATTTTGAAGAAGTCTTGTGTAGAAGTGGAATTAGAGGGTTTCCGAGAAGGTGGAGGAGGAACTTGGGAAGGCAGTTTTCACATATTTGGATCCTTTTCCAGTTGAAGTAACATTGAGAAGACCTTTTGAACAGAAGGCAAAGGATCCATAAGCATCACCTGAGATCTTACATGACAATATTGTTCATTAAGGCCCTTAAGAAATCGAATAACACATTCTCTCTCGGTAGGATTTCACAGTAGGAATTAAGTCGCAAGAACAAGGTATATTACATGAACAACTGGGTATAGGATGAAATTGATCAAGTTCTTTCCATAATCCTTGCAGAGCAGTAAAGTAAGCAGTTATGGATAGAGTACCTTGTTTGAGGGAGTAAATTGATTCAAACAGATCAGAGATCTTGAACATATCATGTTGAGCATATCGGTTCTTTAAGTCCATCCATACCTCAAAAGCGTTTTGCATCCATTGAACACTCTGGATGATGGTAGCATCGAATGATTGAATAATCCAAGAAAGAACTAGCTTGTTGCAGCGATCCCAAGCAATTTGAGAAGGTCCAATAACAGCAGGACGAGGAAGAGATCCGTCTACAAAACAAACCTTGTTCTTCATGCCAAGAATAAGGAGAATAGTTTGTGACCAAGAGTGGTAGTTCAAATCGTTTAGAGGAGTAGAAATCAAGGTGAGAGCAGGATGCTCATTGGAAGAAAGATAGTATGGACTCACAGGATCTAGCATAGGATTGATAGGATTCGCCATTAAAGGACGAAGAGGAAGAAGATTCTCCAAAAAAAATCGAAGAAAGGAGAAGAAGGTAATACCGAAGAGAAAAACAAGGTAAGAGAGAAAAAAATTGCGGAAGAAACAGGAAGCATAATACCACAGAGTTCCTGGTTAGGCTGATACCATATTACAAGATGTGAGACATTCAACCTCCATTGATGAAGCAAGCATAGAAGTCAATGAAGGTGAAGAAGAAACTCAAAAACAGAGAAAGGAAGTAACAGCAGAGAGAGAGATACAGAAGAGTATAGTGTTATTATTATTCCTTGTCCATCAGATAATTACAAAGTAGCTTTATGTATCAGCTGAAGAAAGGAAAAGCAGTAACCAAATTTTGTAACAAACTAACAGAATGATGATGTAGACTCTTAACTAACTATTTGTGAATGATAATTACAGATGATATAAATGGTTTTCACAGTTCTTTTTTAGATTTGGTTTTTTTTTTATTGTTAGTTCATAAGAAAGTACATTAACCAAAGAAGAGACGGATATACATACAATACATTGGGGGCAATTTCCCCCACTACAATTTACTAATATTATATAAAAAAGATATAAAATTGCCCCCATCAAATTAATTTAATTGTTAACTTGCCCCCTTTCTCAATGTAAATTTTGTAAAGTAAATCACATATTAATTTGTTCTTTAGATTATAAGGAGTGGATATTTTAGTTCTTGAAATTAAAAAAGAAAAATTAAAATAGATTTTGACTTTGCAAAATAACAAGATTTTTTATTTAATAATATTTCTGAAAATTTGATTTTTTATCAAGTGGAATGATATTGTGTAATCTATATCGTCGACTTCACATAGTTAGATAAGGCTGGTTATTGTTGTTGTTTGATGGCCAAAAAGATTAAAATGTCTATAATTTTAACAAACTAATTACTAATTTAGAGTTTTAAAAATTCAAGGATTAAAATGGCATTTGAAGTTTTCTCAATTTTTTATAGACCCAACAGCTAATAAGAAAGTTTCTATAGTTTTATTTATTGAATTTCATGTGATGAGTTAAACATTCAATTTGAATAATTTTTAGATTAATTATACTAGACAAGTTTTTTTTAATATAATTAAAAATGACAAACTCATTCAAAGTTTATAAAAACTTTTGCAATTTTAAACATGTAAAAAATTATGTAAATTTAGCTAGAAACTTCAAAGTGAACCATACATTGTTTTTAGAAAGCTACAAATAATTTAGGTAACTTAAAAAACTCATTTTCATTTATATTTCGCAAAATACCCTATTCTTCAAGTGTGTATTATACGATCTCTAACAAAATGTTGCAATTTTAAAATATATAAAATTATGTTAATTGAGCTAGGAACTTCAAAGTAAATATAATACATTGTTGTGAGAAAGCATCAAATAATATAGGTAATTGAAAAACAAACCTATTACTGCTGCAAATATGAGTCAGTGTCAAAATCCTCTTATTATCTTACCTCAACCCTAACATACAAAAATAGAGTCTGGTAGTAGCCTCAATACCCATCCCTCAAACAAAAAATCGAAACAATCTCACAATTATCTATCCCTGCAACAAAATCACTACTTTGTAGCCTCACATCCTTTACTTCAAGCTAATGAAAGAGAAATGAGACAACATCCAACAAAACTATAAGACCAGTTGATGAGTTAAATATTCGAAAAATTTTGAAATTTAATTTGATTCATAGTAACTTCAAGTCACAAACAAAAATGCACAACAAAAAATAAATACTCTAAGCATAATATAATACTTTAGGAATATTGGGAGTGTACAAAACAAAGCCATCATTTATTCTCTAGATTAGACTTCTTAAGACTACTCTAAGCGTTGTGAAGTTATTTACATATAGTTTTCCTCCTTAGAATCAGTTATAACTAACGTAGGTGAATAATTTATGCTTATAAAATAATAATGATGAGTGGTAGGAATAAATTGTTTCAAATGTTGAATACTAAGAGAAAACTGAAATGTTTATGACAACATTAAAAATTTCTATAACAATATAGATAGGAAACATCAATGTGCTTACAAAAAACTATAGGGTACACCTTGAATCACATCAATTCATATTTATCTATCAGTTGTTGTTTAAAAGTTTCTTTCATCAATGTGAATACAACTACAATCTTTGAACTTTTTCCCATATATTGTGTCCTGGTTGAAGGCAACTTAAAAGTCATATATGTTGGATGGATGAATCTCCAAGAGTAGCTTCCTAAAATATCAATTCAAGGTACAAGTGAGTTCTTGAAATTGTGATAGGTCTTTCATATAAAAAACTTTGTCAAAATAAAAAATAATGAGCAAACAAGTATATGTATTCAAATCAGAAGGAAAGTATATGTACCACTTTGTAGCTTTGGTTGCAATATAACCCTGAAGAGTTCACGTCCATGATTCTTTTGTGAAACTCTTAAAACAAAGCCAATGAAATACAAAAATATTATAAAGTGTAATCATATTGTAATTGAAATTGGAGAAGAGTAATGGGAGTTGTAAATTTTCATCAGCAAAGATTTAATTAACCTCATTTTGTACCAAACATTTTGAAAAGGAAGAGTAAAATCTTTATAGCAACTTCTAGAAAATATAGTAGCTAATGAAAAATAGCTAAACCGATAAAAGAGAAATCTTATGAATTTTGTCACACTGTAAGCACTTGATAAGATGCTTAGTTTTGTCACCTAGCGCAAAATATTCACAAATGCAATAAGGAAATAACCAATCACAATTGGGAGCCCTCGAAAAAATAAAAAAATCCAACAATTCTCAATATTTGTGTAGGCTATCAAACATATTTGCTTCTAGATATTTCAAAAGAAACAAATCAGTTAAGATTCCAAAATTAAAACGCATTTAGTTACCTTCATATTCATACCGTATTCTTGGAATGTAGAGGGACATTTCTTAGAGCGGAATAAGTTCCTCCATCGCCATAAACTAAACAAGAACCATAATTTTGATTTGACCAATTTTCTTTTGGTGTGACGATTAATGTTTCTTGGCATTTTCGTTCTCCAGCTTCATGCCAAGCAATCAATAAATCTTGGACACAAACAAATTTTTTAAGGAGGTAAATACATTATATGGTTGTTTGAGATCACTAACAATGTGTTCTTCAAATGTCAACACATATACATCCTTTTGGCTACAATTATAGAGAACTCTTGTTTTAGTATTTTTCCCGTCATAGCTTCAGTTTCAATTGTGAATTTATTGTAAAATACTGGCTCGCCTTACTCAACAAGTTTATGGTCTATTAACCATGATAAAATAATTCTTTTACATCAATTTGCTGCTTTGAATGAAAAAAGGAAATACATTTATGCATAATCATTGTTTTTGCAGTGAAGATGAAGTATTCTCTATGATGACTTGGTCATGTTTTATATTAAACTAAGGTGAACTATAAAATAGTTGGTGTATGGTATTTATCTTCTTTCTTTTTCTTTTGTATGACTTATAATTTTCCCTTATTTTGTGATGTTGTAGTATTATTCAGCATGCGGAGCCATTAAACATATGTCATGTAATATGAGCATTTATTGAACTGAGACTTTTTTTGCTTTCAATATTATTTAACTTATAGTTTTAACATTTTTATGATATTTTTACTATATCTACCATCTTCTCTCCGAGAGGTAAGTGGTGACTTGCTTTACTATAAGTTGTGGGGCAGTTCACGGCTTACCTCTCGGTAAAAAGATGATTGATATAGTAGGGGAAGATAACCATTTATCTTCCCAAAAATATATCATAAATAATCTTAAAAACATAAGTTAAATAATATTTAAAGCAAACTAAAATATCTAAGTTCAAGAAATGGTCATTACATGACATGATGTTGAATCCCTCCTTATGATGAATCATGCAATACAACAAAATAAGGGAAAGTAAGAAGTCACAAAAAAAAGGAAAGAAGCTAAGTACCATGCACCGACAGAGAATGCTTCACCTTTACTCAAAGAACATGATTTTTGCAAAAAATGCAATTCCCTCTTCAACAGAAGGAGCAAATATATGCAAAAGAATCATTTTATCATGGTTAATAGACTATAAACTTGTTGAGGAAGACGAACAAGTTTTCTACAACAAAATCACAATTTAAACTACAGCGATGACCGGGAAAATTACTAGAGTCAGGATTCTCTGTCATTGTTGCCAAAAGGAGGTATCTATGCTGATGTTTGAAGAAGACGCTATTAGTGATCTCAAACAACCATATGATTGTATTTACCTCCTTAAAAAGGCGTGTGTCTCCAAGATTTTTTGATTGGTGCTTGGCATGAAGTCAGTGAACGAACGAAACATTAACCATCACACAAAAAAAAAATTCGTCAAATCAAAATGTTGGTTCTTGTATAGTTTGTGGAGATGGGGGAAACTTATTTGTGGCTTTGAGAAATATTACTTTTCCTTTTAAATTTTTTGGTGCAAAATGAGGTCATTTAAATATTTGTTGATGAAAAGTTACTACACCTCTTACTCTTCTCTAATATCGATTACATTATCAATGTACTTTGTAATGTTTTTATAGTTCACTGACGATGCTTAAAGAGTATTACAAAAGAATCACGAACATGAGTTCTATAGGATTGTATTGCAGCGAAAGCTACAAAGAGGTATATATACTTTTCTTGTGATTTTCATGCATATACTTGTTTTCTCATTATTTTTATTTTGACTAGCATTTTTGATGAAAGATCTATGACAATTTGGAGAACTCGTACTTTGAATTGATATTTTTGGAAGCTACTGTGAAAGTCTTCCATCCAACATATATGACTTTTAAGTTGAACTCAACTGGACACAATATATGGAAAAGAATTTGAAGGTTGCAGTTGCATTCACATTGATGAATGGATCTTTTAACACAACAACAGATCGACGAACATGCATTGATGTGATTCAAAGCATACTATACAGTTGTTGGTAAGCACATTGATGTTTACCTATATCTACATTGTTATATAACTTTTTCATGCTCATCATTTTTGTTTTCTCTTGGTATTCAACATTTGAATTTCGAATCTATTTATTCCTACGACTCATTTTTACCTTTTTATAAGCATTAATTAAGCAAAATTTTGATTTTTTTTGTTGTTGTTTACTATTTACTTCAAACTCAACGCGGGTTAATTTAAGCTAGTTTTATACATTCATCCTTTAAGAAAGGATGCAATCATAAGAGTGGCTACTATCAAGTAACATCCTTTTATTTGTTGTATATCTTCTTAGCTATTTGGCTACTATGGTTGTAAACATCTTTGTAACTTTAAAATACCGGTATTCACACACACTAATTTTTATCTACTACTACTTGGCTCTATATAATTCATGGGACAAGGGTTGCAGAGATGCCTTTTATGGCCACCTAAAAGACATGCAGGGGCCATGGGATTTGTGTGAAGCTATTTATAATAATGTAAAGGGTAGGTGGTTACAAAGTCTTATGGTCCCTTGTAGGGTTTCCATTAAACCAAGGATAGCTACTTAGGTTCCAATCACTTGAAACATTTTGGTTCAATTTTTTAATTCGACAATATGACCCTACAATTTTATTTAAAATTTTTAAAAATTCATGTTGTTTTAAAGATTTTTATAAAGTTTTTAACTTCTAATTTTTTAAATATAAAAACATGTAATTTTGAAGAAGTCTAGAATTAATTATATTCTATCATAATTTTGTTCATGCAAGAACAACATATAAAACATACAAATGGCTCCAAGTGCTATCATCATGGACATAATTTGAGTCATACACCAATAAGTATCAACATGAAAGTAATTTAAGCCTTTAAAGTTTAACTGAAAACATATTGTATATTTATTTTGAAATGCTTGATAGTTTGAGGTGGTTGTATATCTTTTCCCCTTATTTATAATTATTAGAAAATAAAATAAATTGATATTAATATTTCAATAACTTCAAACGAGCATTGTACAATTATACTCATATTTTAAATTTTTAATGATAATAATAAATATTTTTTTTGTCAATTTCTTTTATATTTTTTTTGCACATGTTAGCTCATTAGGGAGTATTAACCTTCAACTCTTCACAACACTAATACGCTCCGGGCAATCAAACGGATAAATGAAGAATATATATCGCAATGGTTGTTGTAGCTATATGCTTAAAGCGAACAATAATGAAATAAACTCACAGAGAGAAGCGCACGAAACTGAAAGGAGGAGACAACACACAAAAGTGCTCTCGGTTGTAGTAGTTGTCGTCAAAGCAGAGATCTGGTGGACAATTTCGCAGACACAAGTTTGCTCTTGATATACCAACTTTGAATGATTATTATCAGCCTATAAAACACACTATTATTGCAGCTATATATTAATATATGCTGTCAGAGCAGAAAATAACGTAATTGTGGAGAGAATAAGAGACTCACGATGCTGAGAGTGATAGGCAACTAAATCTCAATATCCAAATAATTGTCTTCAAATCAGACAACATCCATTTGATTCGAGCACCTTATAACAAATATCACCCACAAAACACTGATTTAAACTCACGGAAATTGAACATATAAAGAGAGATAGACCACACGTGTGTAAAATGGCCGTGAAGCTACAACTCACTTAGAGGAAATTACAGTTGTCTTCTATGCTGGAAAGATCACAGCTCCTTCAACTAGACAGCTGCAGGTCAATGGCTTTTTTCTATGCTGGGAAGATAAGAACTCCTTCAACTAAACTGCTGCTCATTAGAGTGTTAGAAACCCTAGGGCTCTCCTAGGGCTTTTATAGAAATTGTAGTAAGTTATCCAAAATAGATGGAATGACCACATTTTGCACTTTAAGGTTGCAAAAGAACTCTACAATAAAGCAGTGATGACCACAAAATAATATATTAGTATAAAAAATATTCCGAAGCAGTTGTACTTATAATTGCTCGGAAAGTGCTGGAAAAATCACTTGATTGGCTCATGTTATCAATATCTAATTATGCTAATACTGATGACGAAAATCAGCATTATTATGCATTTCAGTGTTTGTTTCTATGCTTTCCGCCAAATTCTCCATATTATTGCTGAGTTACCAAAACTCAATAACATGTATTTAAATATTAATACTATAGAGAGGAGAATTATCAATCCTATTTTTTAGCACTTTTAACTTTCATTCCCAATCAATAGGGAAAAAGTGAAGAAGATGCCATAGTTTATATCCATATACACAGACACATGCATACACATTAAAATTTTAAAATTAAATTTTAAATGACACCTCAGCTTGAAAAACAATGACTAGTATGACATACAAGACCGCAAATTAATTTTCTTCAAACGGTTTACCGTATAAATTTTTGAAGGTGCTAATTTTAATTCCTTCCTGTAGTAAAATTGAGATATAATTCTTCAATAGGTTTAGTTCATTTTCAAAATCTAAGATAGACAATATTTGTTGAGTAATAGAACACACTATTTGTACTTTTTGAATTTGTGAGTAGGTCCATATAATCGCCTTCAAACAACCGGAATTCGATCAATAAATTATGAAGCGAGGGATCTATTTTCTGTACACACATTTGATAGAAAAAATAGAGAACTTATAAAATGATGTAGGGAGATCTTATTTAATTTTGAATTTAACCTCTTCAATAGTGACAGGTCTCACAGTTGGTTTTAGCAAATCCTCTTCATAGATATAGTAAAGGCATGTCACCATTTTCCTGCCAAACAAATATCAAAAAAAATGTTAAAAACAAAAGTTAAAAAATTTTGAAAGCAAAATAAAATATCTCAGTTCAACAAATGCTGATGACATAACTTGATGTTGAATCTCTCCCATGTTGAATACTGCAATATCACAACGGTTGTTAAACCTATACCCCTAAAGCGGAGAATAACAAAATAATCTCACATAGAGAGAGAAGCTCACGAAACTCAAAGAAGGAGAGAGCACGCGAAGGAACCCTCTGTAGTAGTTTTTGTCACAGCAAAGGGGAGATCTGGGAGAGAATTTTGCATACATAAGTCTCTTGATACAAAAACTTCGGATGATTACTATATCTGTAAAATAACATGGTTATTGTAAGTATATAGGCTGTAAAAAAATGTAATTAAACTAGAGAGTGAAATACTCAGGACGTTGAGATTAGATTGGCACATGAATCTCTAGTTCCAAGAAATTGTCTTCAAATCAGACTCCAGCCACTAGATTTTTGCAAGTTGTAACAAATATTACCCGCACAACCCTTATCCATTTATACTCATAGAAGATTGAACATAGAGAGCGAGATCACACATAGGTGAAATGGTGATGAAGATATAGCTCCCACTAAGTAAATCAAGACAATCGCACAACCCAACTACACAACTGCAGATCCATAGCTTCTACTCTAGGAAGATCCGAACTCCTTCAAATAAGTTGTAGATCTATTTGGTTAGAATGAGATTAAAAATTGAAGTAACTAAACTGAAGAGAAAAAGAGAGAAAAAGAGAGAGACTCACAATCATAGATTGATAGGCGCATGAATCTCAGGATCCAAAGAATTGTCGAGAAAGTGAGACACTCACAATCTAAGTGGGATTGACTCATAAATCTAAGGATTCCAAGACCTGTCTTCAAATCAGACTCAAATGATTTGATTTGTGCATGTCATAACAAACATCACCCGCACAACATGAATCAATTTATACTCAAAAGATTAAAGGAGAGCGACCGGTAGAGAGAGAGCTTACATGAAATGGCACTGATGTTTCAGTTCCATTAGAAGCAATCCTAGACAATCGCAACTACACAGTTGCATATCCATGGCTTTCTTTTTTTCTAGGAAGATCAAAACTCCTTCTACTACACAGCAGCTTCTCAATGTCAGAGTGTCAGAAACCCTATGGCTATCCTATTGCTTTTATAGTGTTGAAATTATGGTTGGTGGTCCACTTTTAGTTCTGTGGTTGATGTGAAGTGTTTCTTCACAATTAAAATATTATGATAACATGGTTGTTAAAATATAAAAACATAAATAAGACATAAAGAAAAGTGACATGAAAAATATGTTAATTTGTACTTAGGCGTATGATATTATCTATAGTAAACTACAATTGTATAGTATTTGAAGTTGTGGGAGGTGGTCCATTTCTGATCAAAATTAAAGAGAATTATGAAAATTATACTATTAACTATTTTCTAAATATATCATTTAAAAATTTATATCTGATAAGATAATCCATTAAAACCAAAAGTAAAGAAAACATACAGAAAAATGACATGATAAAGAACTTAACTCCTATTTATGCGTATGATAGTGCCCATAGTTAGATGTGTATGTTAGTAATGTATTTTATCCATGTGGTCTGAGGTGTTTCTAGAAAATTAGAAATGTCCACCAACTCCCATTTCTTGTAAACATTTAATGGCAATTGACAATTAAAAAGTTAATTAATTTTCTGAAAATATATTTTAAAATTTTAGATGATATACCATGGTCAATTAAATGAGAAAAAAAACACAGAGAAAAGTCAAATGAAAAGATCACCTAAACTCATATTTAGGCATATGAGAGAAGCTATCGTTAGATTGTACTTGTATTGCATAAGATATTTCTAGATGACTAAAACTCTCACCAACCCCCTTTTGGTGGAAAAAATCAAGTAAAATTAAACAATTGAAATATTAATTAAATTTTTCTATATCTATTTTTTATTTGTTTACTCATTTAATAATGCACCATCTTATAACATGCATTAAAGTTTTAAAACTTTAACTTTTATAATATTGACACTTATTAATTTAGAAAATAAAAAAAAGGATACCTACAAAAGAGAAATAAAAAAGATACTAACTTGTATTTATTGGTATGAGAACATCTGTCATTAGATTAAATTTGTATATGTATCTAGGTGGTCTAAGGTGTCGGTAGAAGATTAGAAATTCCCACAACTTCCATTTCTTGTAAAAATTGGAGAGAATTTTGACAATTCAAATATTGATTGAATTTCTAAAAATGTGTGACAAAATAAGGAAGACATAGAGTAGAATGAAATGAAAAATATCTTAACTCATATTTATGCATATGAGAGTATCTATTGGAATATTGTACTTGCACGTGTATCTGGTGATCTATTGTATTTCTAGAAGATTAGAAATCCCTACCATTTCCCCCTATTTCTAATCAGAGTTAAAGAGAATTTCGATAATTAAAATATTAGTCTATATTTCAAAATATGACTTAAATCTTTATATTATAAAACGAGAAAATAAAAAAGAAACTAAGAAAAGTGAAATGATAAAGATCTTCAATTATATTTAGGCGTGCGAGAGTATCTATCGTTATGTTGTACTTGACCAGTCAACTTGATTTAAAAATTATGATCTTAACATTCATTCAGTGATTCAAATATTAATTTATTTTAAGTAGGATATGATTGAAAAACGTATATGTGATAATAAGTTATATGGTTTATTAAATGATAAATAAAAAAGATATTGAGACAAGCAAAATGTAAAATATCTTAACTCATATTTTGTATTATATGTTGTTAGATTATTCTACTTGCATATTGTACACACTAGTATTTGATACCCGTGTGTCACGCAAGCTCGGGCTATGACTCTTTCATATGCTGAATTGATAATCAAAAGTAAGGTTGCTTATAGCAGTTGCAACTTGTGTTTTGGCAGAACAAATGTCACCTTATTGTGACTTTTTATTGCAGTAAATAGAAGAGGTGGATAATTTTTTAAAATTGTGGATTCCGGATGTGCGTCAAAGCCAATTTATTAAATGTTCTCTAGCCAATTCATTGTTTCCGAGAAGGTAGGGTTCATTTTTTTTCCCTTCGGCGATCTCTCGTCACTACAAACTGTCACACCCGGTGACAATAGACAGTGTCGCTTTGGGTTACATGGGCCATCTATTTGTCGTAGTCAAGTAGAAGTAACATATTTTTCAAAATTTTTATGATATAGATTGGAAGAAGTATATATATAAATATTTAATTAGTTAAAAATTAATCAAAATTTAAAATGGTTGATCAATTTGGTTGAAGAATGTATGGACAATACGTTTCCCCCCTAATATTAGAAATTCACAATAAATTTAGTCCCTAAAATTCACCAAAAAAATATTTACTATCCAAATTTAACCGCCGTTAATCAGTTTAGTCTGCTGAACTATAAAAATACATCAACTTAGTCATTAAATTTGAGTATCAACTTAGTACATCAAATAATAATTTAAAGTTAAAAGGTAATGGTTTTCTTGTACACAATATTTAAAAAGGTAATGTTATTTATATATAGTAGGAAGGAATTAATAAGATTGTACATTGCTATTCAATGTTATGAAGAAATTAATTAGGGTTGAACGTAGCTAGTCAATGTTTCTTTCTTTCTCATTTTTATACATGGGGTTATCAATTGTTTCTTTTAGGGTTTACTAGTACTTGATACCTGTATCTCATGCACGACTAAGATTATTTAATATGTTGAACTCATAATCAGTAGTGAGCTAGGTTGTTTAGCTTATAGCGTCCGTCACTTGTATTTTGGTTTAACAAAATGTCACCCCATTGTTATTAGTTATTGTCATGAATAAAAGGGAGGGATAATTTTACAAAACTGAGGATTCCGGATGTGCCTCAGTCAATTTTCCACCCCTTCAGCCACCTCTAGTCAAATTGTTGCACCTAGTCACTATAGACCGTGTTGCTTTGGGTTACGTGGGCTGTTTGCGTGTCATTTTCAAGCAAAAGTAATATATTTTCAAAAATTTTAAGAATATTGACTCGAAGAAGTTAATTTATAAATATACTTTTTTAGTTAAATTAAATCAAAATTAACAATAGTTGATCAATTTGGTTGAAGACAGTATGAAAAATAAATTTCAATCCCTAATATTAGCATTTGACAAAAAAATTTCGTTTCTAAAAAGAAAAATTTACGATCCAAAATTAACATCCCTTGATCAATTTATAGTTTGCCGAAATATAAAAAATACATCAACTTAGTCATTAAAATCCACTATCAACTTAGTACATCAATGTTGATAAAAACTAATATAGTACTACCTCTGGTGCTTATTATAGGACCCTCTAACCAATTTACACGGATTAACAAAACTACTAACAACCTTATTTAATGTCATTTTTTTAAAAAAATAGTACAATGTTCCAAGTTTACCCTTATATAAAGTCAAAATTTTTAAATAATACATTAATTGTAACCACTATTACTTCATTTATTACAAGGATAGACAAGGAAAATACTAATAATTACCTCTTGAATCTAGTAAAGGGTCTTATATATAGGACCAAGAAAAATTCTCTAAAGGGTCCTATAAAAAGGACCAGAGGTAGTATATTTAAGTAATAGTTGTGAGTGACAGAGCAAAGCTGGCCCTAGTATCCTACTTTTCAACACTTAATTCCAAACTAATATAGACTTACCAAAAAGAATATAAGGATAAGTTATCATTGTATTGTAAAATTCAAAATTCAGTATAAAACGTAGTTTAGCTACACGTGACAAAATAATTTATCCCTACTATAACAACGTCAAATGAGTGTAATAGATAATAAACCAATTTTGACCAAGAGTTTTAGCTCAAATGGTCATGTACCAAGTAATAAGGCTTGGGAGCAGGAGGTCCAAGATTCGAACCTTGGCAATGGAGATTTAGAGGATAATAGAAGAATAGTTTAGTTTAGGGTGTGTGGGTAGTAGGTGTATGAGTATTTACCGGTAAAAAAAAAAAGATAATAAACCGATTTTAAAATTTAGTTAATGATTTACCTCTAAATGAAACATTCTCTAAGTAGTTTTATATAAGTGATGATACAGTTACAAAATTAAAATAATTTATCTCATATCATAAAACTCATCCTTCAAAAAATAATAATAATATTTTACAAGCAACTCATTCTCATTCACTAATAATAACCAAATCACATAGTTATTGTAAAATATTAATAAAAGAAAGATTTATCATTATTGTTAAAATTCAACATTTAATTTTAAAAATAGTTTAGCAATATGTGAGAAATGACTTACCATTGTAATCATTTCAAATGAATGCGGAAAATAATAGAATTTTATTTTCAAATTGAGTGATTGATTTATTAGGTATGCAATATTGTCTTAGTTATTTTACATAAAATTAATATAGTTTAAAAAACATAAAATAATGATTCACCTCCATACTATAACTTTTTGCTAAACAAAAATAATGATAAACTTTTAAATTATAAAAACTCCACAAAACATAAATATTAAATAAAAAAGTACATCTTTCAAAAATAAAAATAATAAAAATTCCTATAATTTAAACATCATTTAATCTTCACATATTTTTACAAAATATTTATAAATGTAAAATATTAAAATTGAGAGAAAAGTACTTGCACCAAAGTTCATCACATATTTATACAATATTGTTCCATTTCTCAACGTTTTAAAGGGGTCAATATTTGTCCATTGGAACTCCCAAATATGGTTTCTGAACGTTCCACCAATAATCACTTTTGTCTAATACCACACTACAACAAAATTGTCTTTTAGAAACATTGTAAAATACAACATTTGTAAAAAATGTTGCAGATAGTAAAGGACAACATTTTTTTAACAATTTGGCAACATTTTTTAAATGTAACTAAAACCTTTTTGCATCATGGCTAGATACAAGATTTGTCAAAAATGTAACTAAAACCTCTTTGCACTTCACGAGGCCATATTTCTTGGTGAACTCGCAAAGCCCATCAAGAATGGCGAGGTCAGAGTCAAGCAACGAACGTTGATCTGTTACGAAAGTCTCAGCTTCACGGAGGTAGTGATCATATTTCCAATAGAGTGGGAATACGGGGATCTGTCGGGGCCTATCCAGAAAGGATATTCTTCCCCAGTGTAGAGAACCTTGAAATAAGAATCTTTGAAGGGAGGGAAAGAGTCGTCGAAAAGCTTGAAGACGGCATGATCCTTCCTCTAGCGGAACGAAATAAACCCGAAATCATAAAGGTGGTAAGGCATGAACAAGTATTAGAAGAGATTGCTGGAGCGCTCCCAATTGTTGGCCCAACAGAATATCTCAAAGGCGTTTATAAAGCCCCAAGCATTTGGGTGAAGCTGGGAGGGGGCGACATCTAGACGATTCAGAATCTCGACCTGGAAGTCGTTGAAAGGAAAATGAAGTCGAATGTCACGGAAGAGACACTCGTATGGCATCATGAAGTCCGGTGCGCCCTTCCGCGGGTGGGATCCAATCCTCTCGTTAGGACCCACGCGTTCAGCTTTGTATAGGGTGATTGGGGCAGAAGGAACATCCTCTTATGGTATAGCTCCAGGGAAATGCGTGGCCTCCCTAAACTCAACTTCTGCGACATGAAACTTCAATGTCATGGATAATCCCGAGGCGACTTGGAGTATGTCCTCGTTGATCCAAAACTGCTTCCTTACTTCCCAAATGCCGTGAAGTTTTTTGGGGACCGATAATTTGATAGCCTTTTAAGGGGGGGCATACAAGTCATGGATCAGCTGGCGTCGGCGTTCTAATGATTTACACTTAGAAGGTTTCTGAGCAGCCCCAAGAGGAATGGAAGTTGAATGTGACTCTGAACCCGACATGGGGGAGGAAGCTGACATTGATTCTACAATAGAAATTGGAGGAACATACATAGGGTCAGAAGAATTAGTACTAGAGGAATCAATAGTGGAAGAAGAAACAAAACTAGAAGAGTCAAATGAGGTACAGACAATCAGGGGCACAGGAAGGTGTAACCTAGGAGATATGGCATCACTACCCTCAGAAGACTCGTCATATTCATATTTCTAAAACCCATACCTTAAGGGTTTGGGGGCAACCGATAATGAGAAAGGAGCCCCGGAGAAAGAGGAACTTTGGGGATACCAGGGATACACTCCCCAAAAGCCTCAAAAAGAGGTTCATCATCAGAACCAGAAAGTGAAGGGGAAGAGGGGATGTGATACCTGCTACCATCACTGACTTCATGCCAAGAGGGTGGATTAACAAACTCCCCAACTTCTCCAAAGAGGGATTCCTTCGGGGGAAAGTTGGTGGGACTTTCAGGAGTTGACATTTCAGGAAAATAAAGGAAAGAAGAATGAAATTGCACGAAGAAAACAAGCAAACAACCGGGAAATACCTTCTAAAAATGGGAAGGTTGAAGAAGGTTGAAGATGACGAGAAAACAACGAAGAAAATCTGGCTAAGCAACGCAGAAGGGAGAAAGCGAGTCTTGGATGCTAAAAAGTGTTTTTGTATGGAGCAGGGGAGTATTTATAGGAAGAGAAGATGAAATATGAAGCGTGAAGGAAAAGTAACGGCCCATGGCACATTAAATGCACGCAGGCTTGATGTGACAGAGTTATGATGGGCGTGGCCCACGAAGGATTGCGACCAATCCTATTAGGACACATGTCGAGACGAAAACTGATGGTGGAATCCAAACGACAACGACATAAAAAGGGGTCCAAGTCGCTAGATCATGTCAGGTTAGGAAGTCAACGGCATGCCACATGACATACCGTTAACTTGGGAGCAACTGTTATGGACCTAACCCGTAAGGGAGGCACGTGTTAGCCCCACGTAAATGGGAAAGGTCGGTGGTCGCATGTCATGTAAAACACGACATGGTTACCCGGCATGAGGCTTGAACATCCCTCCCCCACGTGGGGTTAGTTACAGATCCGTACTTAGCGTCGTAATTCACGGGGACGTGACAGTGATAGGTTTGACTTTAGAATCCTATGAATCTCTATAAATATCTGTAACCTATCTTCATTTGGTACGCTTTTACTCACTCAATATCTAAACTATCCTCTATGTGAAAACTCACTGACTTGATCGTCGGAGTGCTTGCAGGTACCCACCCTCACCGCTAGGTGAGTGGCCGAAATTCGAAACCATCGTGCCGGAGGCCAGAATGGAGGTCATGGCCGCCATGCCCAAGCGCATGATGGATCAGTTCCCATCATGCCCATAGAAGGTTGTGTCCAAGGTTTCCACTCATATTGAGCCCACCTTATTGGATGATAGTACAATTTAAGGCAGACTTCTAATAAACATCTTAGCCGATTGTAACGATCACTGGTGAATAAGTCTAATTAATTTGAATAGCGTGATATTATCCTTAATTAATATTTAGCCCATAATTATGGGAATATGATAATTCCAACAATCTCCCACTTGGGCGTAATATTAATCCGAATGATTTATATCGTAATATAACTTTAGGCGGGCAACTATATGCTATTCAATTTAGATTGTCTCTACAATCCGATCCATCTTATGCACCAAACTAGGAATCATTACAACTTTTATCACTGCTATTAGTGTGGCTAAACTCCAATGATCACCATAGTCATTACACTCGATGACATGGATCAAATGTGAATGAATGACATCGAAATTATATGATACATGATCTAATACATGCCTATTTCAAACTGGTCCAAACTTTAGTCATTATGGAGATCAAAAAACAATAAGCATGGTATGTTAAGAGAATTCTGATAAGCATGGAATAAGACATCTCTATTAATAAACATAATATTGAGAAAAAAAATCCAAAAGGCACAAAATAATGAGACTGCCACTAAACTAAGGTATCGTCAGAAATGAGTCCCATGCTAGTAACATGTTCATGGTACACCTTAGGGACAATACCCTTAGTAAGTGAGTTAGCTAGCATCAAATGAGTCCCTATATGCTCTATGGCTATCTCCTTCTTTTGAACTTTTTCCTTTACTTTCAAGTACATAATATCTAAGAACTTAGCCTTGATAGTATTCTTTTACTGTTAAAGTACAGTTCTGCCGCTTTATTGTCACAATAAATTTTCAATTGTCTCTCTATGCTATCTACTATGCGCAAACCAGTGACGAAATTCCCCATCCATTGAGCATGGATGGCTGCCTCAAAACAAGCCATAAATTTTCAGTTTTTCCTTTGTAAAATTTCACAAAACAGGAAACAGGCGGGAAATAAATACAAAAAATTAAAATGCTTACACATTTTTAGTTTTTGCTTTTAAGTCCCTCGGTTTTGTTTTAATTTTAGGGGCTGCCTTGCATTTTCTTGTGCACCACTTTTAGTGCTCCTATGGAGTAATATAAATATGTTTCTTAGGTATTTTGTAGACACTTTTTGATCATTGAATGAATATTGAGATTTTTTGGAAAGCATTCTCTCTTTTGAGCCTTAGCTTGTGAGCTTTGGAATTTTGATGACCTGATCAATGGATTCCAATTCCATTGTTGTGGTTCTACCATGGGTTTATCTTCTTGCTTAGGCTAGAAGTGGCGTACAATTCACCCTTCTTCTTCTCTCTTCTTTCCACACCATTTTTATGTTCTTTCTAACCTTGATTTTATTTGTTGTTTTTGATTCAAGAATGATCGATGGTTGAAGCTAGATCTACCTCCATGCTTATCAGTTTGTTTGTTTAGATGGAAGAAGAAATTGTAAGATGGTTTGATGTGCGTCGATGGGCTTTTTTCAACTAGCATGTTTTATTGTCTATTACCAATTCATTAGAATGAGAAGTAAGAGGAAAATAAGATATAGTATGAGCTCGAAGAGAGAGGGAGTACCTCAAGAAATTATAGGCCGAGTTACTAACTGAGAAACTAGTAGAAAGATTTTAATAATGAGTCCTCAAACTTTTTTGACACTACGCGAAATGTTAGAAAGAGAGGGTGGATTGACCCCCCACACATTGGGCAAGTGTGGAAGAACAAGTAGACAAAACTATTTATATATTGTGAATACCCAATTTTATCATAATCCTAATGATATTAATTTTGTTAATAGTTAGGATAATTAGTGTGAATACTAAATTTAATCCTACTACTAATAATATAATAATGATTATTAGTCAATTAATTGACTAGTTATTAATAATAATAATAAAAAAAAAGAAAAAGAGAAACAAAACGTGATAGCTGAACAGTAAGGGATTATATTATTATTATTACCTGACTAAGTCAAGTATTGTTTTTAAAAATACAAAAAAAGGAAGGAAACAAAACAGGAGTGGAGTGCAGTTATTATCTGTAAATTGAAAAATGCCACAAAAAATTAGGAGCAGTAGGGAGACATGGGTTTGTTTATGTTGATTAGAGATAAGGCTTAAATTCTCCTTTTAAAAACTCTTATCTTCACTATGAGAAAAAAAAGGGAACGAGATTTGATCGTAAAAACAAAAGAGCACAGAGAAACAGAGAGAAATTAAATACTTTGTGAATTTACTTTTTAAGAGTGCAAAGAAAAAATTATGTTTCATTCAACGGTGGAGAACAAGCAAGATCACAATTAACAAACTTCACAGGAAACCAACACACACAAGCATAGTCACCGTCATCCATTGTCATCGCTCTTCACTTCAACGAGCACGATTTACATGCTCCACTGCCCTCAACGGCTTGATCTCCAGCGCTAGTAACCGCCGTCATGATCAACACCACCGTCAAGAACGCCAACTCAAACTGTTTTCCATAGCGTTACGGAGCACCATCAACCGATATTTTTTCCCTTTTTTTTGCTTTTGTTGGGCTGCAATTAAAACAAAACATCAAGTGGAAAATCCATAATGTAACCTGACTGGGTTTACTGGATAGCCTTTTGCTAACTTTAGTTTTTTTTTTAATTAAATGTTTATTTATTTATTATTACAATTATTTTTCAAAAAAATATATGAACGACAATTCTTGACCTTAGTTAAAAACCTTTTTCTAAAAAAGATATAATTCATTTCCTATTCAATGTCTGACTGAGTTGCACTTTGGGTTCACTGAGTAGCCTTGTGTTATCTTAAACCCGTCTTCTTTAACAAAATCTTAAGAACTACGTGACTTTGATACCTCCTCGAGCCGAGGATACGTAGGAGCGGGAATCAAACCCGTCGAGCCTAAATAAATAAAAAAATATTTTTTTCCTCTCATCAATAAATAAGTGTAATTTTTTTTGAGTGATATTAAATATTTTTAAAAATTAACAAATTTTTGCACAATTAATTAGAAGGTAACCGCTTACTTAGCGGTTGTTTGGTTTGCATTTTCGTTTTCTGTTTTCATTTCCTGTTTTCATTCTATTTCCTGTTTTCTGAAATTTTACAAAGGAAAAACTAAAAATGCTGAAAACAGAAATTTTTTGTTGTCAGCATTTTCAGTTTTTTCTTTGTAAAATTTCAGAAAACAGGTAATAAAAAATGAAAACAGAAAATGAAAATGCAAACCAAACAGCCCCTTAGCGGACGTCGTAGGGTGCTAACACCTTCCCTACATGTAATCGACTCCCGAACTCATTCATGGTTTCAAAGACCTTCTTTCTTTGTTTTTCCGAGGTTTTCTTTGATAAATCTCAGTGGCGACTCCATTGTGTAATTTAACACCGTCTCTGCCGCAACCCCGGTTGCGACAGATGGCGAATTCACTGGGGACCTTTAAAATATTTATTTCACTCCTCTTTTGATTTGTTTATATGTTTCTTTTCTCTTGTATGTATGTATATATGTGTAGTTTATATGTACGACTAATACTATATAATACTATATGAGTTATGAACCATAGGATAGAGAATTCTTGTACATGTTTGGTTTGTTTCGTAGGTTAGTTGTATGATAGGAAAAGGGTAACTGGCACATCCTACATTATCCTCACACACGTTTTGGACTCTATACCCGAGCCCGTGCTACCCTAGGAATAGGAGGGGGCTAGGCGGATGACACTGAGGGGCCTCGTGCTCACTTGGCAGTCGTTTAGTCTCCGCTCAGATTGTAACGGTGACACATGGTCATACTGAGAGGGTCATTCCTACTTATGACTATGCATGAACTGTGACCTTATCATATTGTAAGGCCAATCTGAGGACCTTTTAGGAATTAGATCCGCCCTTAAAACTTGCACTAATAAAGGATAGTGGCCTCCCGATAATAAGGTCTTGGCTTTAGAAATATCTCGCCGTAAGAACTTACCAAAACAGGACATAAGGGGCATACCCTTCCCTTTTCATCATATATAATAATGTGTTCACTAATACAAACCATGCAAAAAAGGTATATGTATATTCACATCCACATGTATATATGTCATGCATTGCATTCATGTGATTACGCTAACCTCTTTCTCATCACAGTTTCTAAAATAATAAACAAAGTGTTATCCCGACATCCTTACTAGACACGCGCCCAGACAAGAGTCATGGATGAGCTGAAAAACAGAATGTAGAAATGAGAAACAATATCGATGAAATGAAAATTCAGATGTCAGAGATTGTAGAAAAGTTGGATGCTCTCGGACGGAAAGAACCAGAGGGTACCCCTCAGAGGCTAGTATATGGCCCGAGTTATCAATTGAGCTTTAATCCAATACAAATGGGACCAATACCATTGACTATGCAAGTGCCCTAGCAGATTCATGTTGAGTCATCCGAAGTTCAGTGGCCGCCCTATGGTCTCCCACCTGGTTACACACCTCCGACAACTCAGGACTCACAAATTGCACAATCTTCCTAAGCCCAGCCACGAGATAATTCGATTGTTGATCCTAATCCCCACCTTGGCTTTATCAAGAATCACCCTCCGCAAAATAATAACCCACGAACAACCGCAGTAAACCAACCAAGCACTTCCCAGCCTCAACCCAACAACCTGGGCACCCCAGGGAACACGTTGATCTTGAGTTCCCACCAAATGCACATTGAATTGGAAGGGGTTTAATCTAAAGAAAAGTTACAAAGTCTTGAGGAGAGACTACGGGTTGTCGAGGGCAATAATTATGGCATCAGAGCAGCTGTAGATCTTTGCTTAGTTCCTCACGTGGTTATCCCTCCAAAATTTAAAGCACCTGAGTTTCACAAGTACAAGGGCACTAGTTGTCCGAAATCTCATCTTACCATGTACTGTAGAAAAATGGCATCACATGCACGAAATGACCCGCTTCTGATCCACGTATTTCAAGATAGTCTGGATGGGGCAACCTTGAGTTGGTACATGCATCTTGAGCGAACTCAAATCTATAGCTGGAAAGACTTAGCCGATGCCTTTTTAAAATAGTACAAGTACAACATTGGTTTGACTCCTGACAGAATAGAGTTACAGTCCATGTCAAAGAGGGACTTAGAGACTTTTAAGGAGTATGGCCAGAGGTGGCGAGAGTTAGCAGCTTAGGTGGGGCCTCCATTGTCTGAAAAGGAATTGGAATCACTATTTATTGACACTCTTAGAGCACCTTACTATAACAAGATGATTGGAAGCAGATCATCAAACTTCTCAGATATCGTGATCATAGGAGAGAGAATTGAAGCCGGATTGAAGAGTGGAAAAATCGTTGTAGCTATTAGTGATGGTGAGGCCAAGAAATTTAGAAACAACAAAAAGAAAGAGGGGGAGACCCATTATGTGACAGCTGATCAAAGAAACCAATGGAAAACTTGCAATCAAGAATTCCCTACTTTTCAATATGAGATGCCTTATCCATATCTTGCTCATGCATCTCACATTCAGTATCAACCATCATATCCTCAAGTAATGCTTTCCACTCCACCTATGATCTAAACACAACCCATCCAACCACACAAATTCAGTCAACACAATACCCTACCCAAAGTCCTAACTTCATCCAAACCCAAAAGTGGCAATACAATGAGAAAAAGCGAGTTTTTGATCCTATTCTCGTGTCCTATACTACGTTTTTCAAGAAACTGATCAGCAACTCTCTGATAGTACCTGTCCCATTAAACCCGGTCCAACCTCCATACACGAAAGGATACGATGCAAATGCAAGGTGTGAATACCATGCTAGGGCAATAGGGCACTCTACTGAGAACTGATATGGGTTGAAACATCAGGTACAAGATTTGATCGATGCTAAGTGGTTAACCTTCAAGAAAGAAAGTCCTAATGTCGAGAGTAATCCGCTTTCCCATCATGAGGGACCATCTGAAAATTAGTGAACATCAATGGTGGGTCCAAAGGGAGGGAGTTTGGTGTTGCTTGTGCCACCTAGGCTAGGATATCTTTATGTTTTTATTGTTTTTAGTCTTCAAAATAATTGTGTAAAGCAACTCCTATTGCTCTGTCCAAGCCTTTAGGGTGTCTTTTGTATGGACTCATTTCTAACATTTGGTTAATACTATTCCTGTTTACATGTGATTGCTCATTCAAATAAATTTAAAGTTAATCGTATTTTGTCCTACGGTGTTTTTTTCTCAATTTTCAAAAGTCTTCCGTATATGTTAAAGACAGTAGCCACATGAATTTTGTTTTTCCTCTAAAATTGCGTTTGTTCGTACATTCTCGTTGACAAATGTAAAGTTAATAAAATGATCATTAAAAAGTAATTTTGGCATCATTGCAAGAATTTTGATGGAAGATGAGGTAAATACAAGACCCTACCTATAAATGTTCTCAAAGAAAGCTCTGATAATGATGAGGCATTCTTTGGTTTTCCAAACGAAGGAGTTTAATCCCTAGTCACGCCGTTGAGCCTAGAAGTAACAGTTTTCCATTCTTTGACCCATAAATTATAATTTAACCTTGGGGATGGGTAGCATTTCGAAAAAATTCACAAATCATTCAAGCATCAAAAGGATTATTTCCTTTCTTCTACCTAAATAAATTCTTTATTTCTAACCCCTTTGGGCCTCAAAAAACAAGAGAGAGAGAAGATCTTTCGTACTCCCACAAATAAATAATGCCCGAGTCATGAAGAATTCAAAAGTAAAAGGTGTGGTTATGGATTCCTATACAAAACAAAAGTGTGATTGAAGCCTAAATAGTAGAGAAAATAAAAATTTTCAAAAAAAAATAAAATCAAGGGATCCAAAAAGTGTAAGCTTGATCATTAAAAAAAAGAAAAGAAAAACCTAATTCATCCAATGTTGGATTCAAAACCACAAACCATCAAAAGCAAAATTCTCTTCATGCCTCAACATAATCTTGGTGCCTTTATATCCTTTCTTCGTTGCCCAACTCTTTTACCCTTAGCCCCATTACAACCTTCAAAATTCTTTGGATAGCTTGAATGCAATGTAAGTTTTATCGAAGTAGGAATGAAAGAAGAATTAAAGGAAGGCGGATGGGGTTTGATAACAAATTTTTTAGCCTTATTCCTTTTTGTTTCTTTAACCACCAGCCTTGGCCACGTTACAAGTTTTAAAAGACCTTGTTGAATCACATGTGTGATTCCATTAAAAGGGAAATTAAATAATAATTGGGGCAATAAGACTGTGTAACATCCCAAAAATCCATAAAAGATGATTAGGACTTAAAGGGATTTGGTTACAAATTACAAAGAAAAGGAAAGAAGGATTAGTTGTAAATAGAAAGGTCTAAAGAGGGACAAAGAAAACATGAATATTTGAATATGAACTGTCATATTCGAATAATATTCGAATATGCCTTGTCATATTCGAATAGTATTCGAATATGCATGTCCATATTCGAATAGTATTCGAATATGTAAGATAATATTCGAATAGTATTCGAATATGCAAGCTAATATTCGAATATGCAAGTGAGGAACTGAATACAAGAGCCTTATATTCGAATATATATTCGAATATGGACCCCAAAATCTATAAATAGGGGGTGCCTTAACTCCAAAGTGGCTTTTCTTCAGATTCCTCATATCTCACACACCAAAAACCTCTATTCCCAAACCAAGTAAGTCATAACTCTTTCACCCTAAGGCTTCCATCTCATAAAACTAAGGTTCCAAACAGATGATTCAGATGCAGAGGCAACTACAACAAAGGAACCGAAGTAGGAGATTGGATCTGGAAGCTAAGGATGAAGGATTCATGGAAGTTCCAGGTAACCCTGAAAACCCCAAATCTCTAATACTTGGAATTTAGGAACATGTGACTAGGGAATGATATGAACATGTTATTAGAGAAATCAAATTGTTTTGTTTTGTTTAAGTTTGATAAATGATGCATGCTATGTTTGAAATATGCATGATATGGTTGATATTGTATGATTTTGATAGGCTTTGTGGATGAATGATGTATGTGATGTTGTGAAACATGTTAAAGGTATAAATAAGGTTTTCTAGAATTGAATGTGACACTAACTGGGAATCCGATATTGAAATGATTTCAAATTGGTTTGAAAAGGAATGAGTCCTAGTATTAGCATATTCAAATATGTATTTGAATATGGAATGCCATGTTCAAATAGATATATGAATATAACACATTTATCACATAGAATCCGAATAAATGAGAGTTTGTAATCGGATAAGAGTATATTGGAAATCCTTGTTTATATGCTATATGCTTAATATGAATGTGTGATGCATTAGAACTGTAAATGGAAATGTTAAAAGAGGCTCTTCCCACTCAATAGAGATTGAGCAAGAGGGTTAAGTTCCACCGGAAGTAGACCGGGTAAGAGGACAGAGTAGAAAATGGAAAAGATGAGAATGTAGGCTTATCCCGAAAGGGGAAAAATAACCTGAAGTACTGGGCTATCTTCACGAGGTAGGTAGTCTAAGTACAAAGGGTACTATCTTCACGAGGTAGATGGTTCCCTGGGCTAGCTCGAGAGACAGTTAGTAGCCAGGCAGGAGGATCCTTGGGGGACGCTCGCCAGGACCGTGATGATGATAAGCTCAATACGCGTTACTGCCACGTGTTTTGGTGGATTCCTGGTGCATAGGGTTTCTTGTTAAAAGAGGAAAGAAATGAAAATAGAAAATGATCATGCATACATATCTATGTGATTGAAACTGTACTTGTTGTATGTTTGCAGGTGGCTCGGATTCGGAGGGTATCAGTGTGTGAGCAGTTTTGCAGCCCTTTCCTTATACTTAGGTAGTCATTAGAGTCTTTGTATGGCTACCTTAGCTGGACATATGTAGATTCTCTGGACTGTAGTTGAAACACTTGTATTTTGATATATGTATATATTTTATTAAATTCCGTTGTGTTCTGCTTTGTTAAAAAAAAAGAAAAAAACCTACCCTAAAAATCTAGGTGTTACAGACTGATTCCTGTCAATTCTTGCTAAATCTTAATGCCATAACTTTAATTGCATTGGCATGATCATAGGATTAATTTGTTGTTTCGAAAAGAGAATGAAGGATATGACAAACATTTGATAACAAGGAATTCAATAAAATGTTGATTTAGGAGGACACCAAAGTCGTGAGGTCATTGACTTAAATCTCATAATACTGGGGCAATCTTTTGAGAATTGAGAGGTCTTAATACTGGACTTAAATCAAAGTTTGAAAAGTTCCCATGATCCCATGTTTCTATCAAAAATTCTGGAATGAGCAATTACCGTCTTCTCTTTTCATGCATTGTAAATGTCAAATGACAATCTTAGCCTAGGAAAAGTCAGCAATTCAAATTGGGGCAACTCAATAACACAAGTAGATATCATCTCAGCCTTAAAATTGTGGCAACTGATTATGCTGTGGCAAGTGATTATGCTGGGGCAATTGGCATATAAGCTATCAACTGGAGCAATTATTCTCTAAACCTTGTCGGGGAATAATTAAGGTCTCAGAACCGTGACAATGGCACTCCAAAGCACCATATGATCATCAAAAAGATGGACCCAACTTTCCCACTCATCTATAAATATCAGGTACGTGGTACCGTAAGGATTAAGGGTCTTAAGTTATATAAAAGATTTGAATCAAATTTGTGATCTATGCATTCTGCATCTTACATGAATTACTTAAGCCATCCATGCATCTCTTGCATTACATGTATCTTACATGAAGCACCATGCATATAAGCGTTGATTTGCATCACTCGAGTAGGCCCCCGAACCTATTCTTACGGTCATTGTGTTTTTACATCCCTCACTTGCTATTTGTTCTACACTTCAAGGTCCCCGAGCCTACTGCATCCTAACGTCCCTAAGCCTTTTACAATCTAAGGTCCCCGAGCCTTCTACATCCTAGGGTCCTCGCACCCTCTTCATTTAGGGTCCCCGTGCCCCCTTCATCTAAGGTCCCCGAGCCTACTGCATCATAAGGTCCGGAAGCCTTTTACAATCTAAGGTCCCCGAGCCTTCTACATACTAGGGTCCTCGCACCCTCTTCATTTAGGGTCCCCGCGCCCTCTTCATTTAAGATTCCCGAGCCTTCTGTATCCTAAGGTCCCCGAGCCTTGCACAATTTAAGGTCCCCACACCCTCTTCATTTAGGGTCCCCGCGCCCTCTTCATTTAGGGTCCCCGGGCCCTCTACATCTAAGGTCCCCAAGCCTTTTGCATCCTATGGTCCTCGAGCCTTGCACAATTTAAGGTCAATGCGCCTTTAGCATCCTAGGGTCCCCGTGCCCTCTTTATCTAAGGTCCCTGATCCTTCTACAATCTTACGATCCTCCGCCTACTACAATCCAAAGGTACCCGTGCCTTTAGCATCCTAAGGTCCCCGCGCCTTCTTCATTTAAGGTCCCCGAGCCTTCTACTTCTTAAGGTCCCTAAGCCTTCTGCATCCTAAGGTCCCCGAGCCTTCCATATCTTAAGGTCGCCGAGCCTTCTACATCCTAAGGTCCCCGAGCCTTCTGCATCCTAAGGTCCCCGAACCTTTTACAATCTAAGGTCCCCGAGCCTTCCGCATCCTAGGGTCCCCGAGCCTTCTACAATTAAAGGATCATGCGCCTTCTAAAATTAAAGGATCATGGGCCTTCTGCAACCAAAAGTCCCCCGCCTTTTGCATCCTAAGGTCCCTGAACCTTCTACATTTCAAGGTTCCCGCACCTTCTGCATCCAAAGGTCCCTTTGTCTTTTGCACTCTAGAAGGTCGCTGCACTCTTCATCTTTAAGCCTAGAATCAACCTAGCACCCTTTGCAAAACAAGAATCAGCCTGACACCTTTCGTAGTTTCAACTCCAGTATCCAACCTGGTGCTTTGCTTAGAATTTCTTGCACCTCGGCTAAGGCTTAGGATAAAATTGATTCACGTCTTTACTCCTTCCTTACCTAATAATAATATGAGTAACATTGTTATTCATATTATTTGGGTAAGAAATTAGTAAAGAGGGGCAACTGTGAATACCCATTTTTATCCTAATCCTAATGATATTAATTTTGTTAATAGTTACGATAATTAGTGTGAATACTAAATTTAATCCTACTACTAATAATATAATAATAATTATTAGTCAATTAATTGACTAGTTATTATTATTAATAATAATAATAATAATAAGAAAAAGAAAAAGAGAAAGAAAACGTGATAGCTGAATAGTAAGGGGTTATATTATTATTATTATTATTATTATTATTATTATTATTATTATTATTATTATTATTATTATTATTATTATTATTATTATTATTACCTGGCTTAGTCAAGTATTTTTTTTTTTTAAAAAAAGGAAGGAAACAAAAGAGAAAGTGGAGTGCAGTTATTCTCTACAAATTGAAAAATGCCAAAAAAATAGGAGCAATAGGGAGACATGGGTTTGTTTCTGTTATTATAGATAAGGCTTAAATTCTCCTTATAAAAACTCTTATCTTCACTCAAAGATAAAAAAGGGAACGGGATTTGATCGTAAAATGAAAAGAGCACCCAGAAACAGAGAGAAATTAAATACTTCGTAAATTTATTTTTTAATAGTGGAAAGAAAAAATTCTGTTTCATTCAACGGTGGAGAACAAGCAAGGTCACAATTAACAAACTTCACATGAAACCAACACTCACAAGCATAGTCACCGTCATCCATTGTCATCGCTCTTCACTTCAACGAGCACCATTTACATGCCCCACTGCCCTCAACAATTTGATCTCCACCGCTAGTAACCACCGTCATGATCAACACCACCGTCAAGAACGCGAACTCGAACTGTTTTCGATATCGTTACGGAGCACCATCAACCGATATTTTTTCCCTTTTTTTTTGTTTTATTTGGGCTGCAATTAAAACAAAACACCAAGTGGAAAATCCATATATCCTTTTGCTAACTTTAGTTTTTTTTTTAATTAAATGTTTATTTATTTATTATTACTATTATTTTTCAAAAAAATATATGAACGACGATTCTTGACTTGACTAACTTGTGAATGCTTCCTTTAGAGTCATGTCGTCAAGTTGGGTCTACTAAGTAGCCTTGTGCTAACTTATACCCAACATTTGCTTAATTAATATCTTGTTAAAAACCTTTTTTGAAAAAAGATATAATTCATTTCCTTTTCAATGTCTGACTGAGTTGCGATTGCTTCCTTCAGACTTTGGATTCACTGAGTAGCCTTGTGTTAACTTCAACCCGTCTTATTTAAGAAAATCTTAAGAACTATGTGGCTTTGATTCCTCCTCGTGCCGAGGATACGTAGGAGATGGAATCAAACCTGTCGAGCCTAAATAAATAAAAAAATATTTGTCCTCTCGTTAATAAATAAATGTAAATTTTTTTTGAGTGATATTAAATATTTTTTAAAATTAACAAATTTTTGCACAATTAATAAGAAGGTAACCGCTTACTTAGCGGACGTTGTAGGGTGCTAACACCTTCCCTACATGTAGTCGACTCGCGAACTCATTCATGGTTTCAAAGACCTTCTTTTTATGTTTTTCCGAGGTTTTCTTTAATAAATCTCGGCGGCGACTCCGTTGTTTAATTTAACGCCCTCTCCGCCGCGTCCCTGGTTGCGACATATATTAACATATAATGCTAAACAATGTGAGGTAAACCTCTGGTTTTGTCGTTCTGGAGAGTCGATTACCTGTACAACTCAATGGCTCGACTATTCCTCTTGAAGTTTATGGTAATAATAGATTTTATCCATATTTTAAAGTAATTAAAATTTTTTGATTAATTTATTAAACTTTAGCATGATATATTCTAGACTATTCTAGATTATATTAATATACATATGTAATGTCAAGATTGTGTCAGTGCCATGGACGGAACTCATATACGTGTCAAACTATCTCCTCTAGATCCTCCTCTAGATGGGAAGGCATTGCTTCAGGCTCAAAAATTATTAAAAATGCATTAACTCGTGAAGATAGACTTAAAGTACCTCAAGGTAATTAATGAGTTAGAGTTTATTGAAATTACTCATGTTTACCTTGTAACAATCACATTGATTATTACATTGTAATAATTAGCATAAATAATGGGTTATCAAACCCCATCCGCCTTCCTTTAATTCTTCTTTCATTCCTACTTCGATAAAACTTACATTGCATTCAAGCTATCCAAAGAATTTTGAAGGTTGTAATGGGGCTAAGGGTAAAAGAGTTGGGCAACGAAGAAAGGATATAAAGGCACCAAGATTATGTTGAGGCATGAAGAGAATTTTGCTTTTGATGGTTTGTGGTTTTGAATCCAACATTGGATGAATTAGGTTTTTCTTTTCTTTTTTTTAATGATCAAGCTTACACTTTTTGGATCCCTTGATTTTATTTTTTTTTGAAAATTTTTATTTTCTCTACTATTTAGGCTTCAATCACACTTTTGTTTTGTATAGGAATCCATAACCACACCTTTTACTTTTGAATTCTTCATGACTCGGGCATTATTTATTTGTGGGAGTACGAAAGATCTTCTCTCTCTCTTGTTTTTTGAGGCCCAAAGGGGTTAGAAATAAAGAATTTATTTAGGTAGAAGAAAGGAAATAATCCTTTTGATGCTTGAATGATTTGTGAATTTTTTCGAAATGCTACCCATCCCCAAGGTTAAATTATAATTTATGGGTCAAAGAATGGAAAACTGTTACTTCTAGGCTCAACGGCGTGACTAGGGATTAAACTCCTTCGTTTGGAAAACCAAAGAATGCCTCATCATTATCAGAGCTTTCTTCGAGAACATTTATAGGTAGGGTCTTGTATTTACCTCATCTTCCATCAAAATTCTTGCAATGATGCCAAAATTACTTTTTAATGATCATTTTATTAACTTTACATTTGTCAACGAGAATGTACGAACAAACGCAATTTTAGAGGAAAAACAAAATTCATGTGGCTACTGTCTTTAACATATACGGAAGACTTTTGAAAATTGAGAAAAAAACACCGTAGGACAAAATACGATTAACTTTAAATTTATTTGAATGAGCAATCACATGTAAACAGGAATAGTATTAACCAAATGTTAGAAATGAGTCCATACAAAAGACACCCTAAAGGCTTGGACAGAGCAATAGGAGTTGCTTTACACAATTATTTTGAAGACTAAAAACAATAAAAACATAAGGATATCCTAGCCTAGGTGGCACAAGCAACACCAAACTCCCTCCCTTTGGACCCACCATTGATGTTCACTAATTTTCAGATGGTCCCTCATGATGGGAAAGCGGATTACTCTCGACATTAGGACTTTCTTTCTTGAAGGTTAACCACTTAGCATCGATCAAATCTTGTACCTGATGTTTCAAACCATATCAGTTCTCAGTAGAGTGCCCTATTGCCCTAGCATGGTATTCACACCTTGCATTTGCATCGTATCCTTTCGTGTATGGAGGTTGGACCGGGTTTAATGGGACAGGTACTATCAGAGAGTTGCTGATCAGTTTCTTGAAAAACGTAGTATAGGACACGAGAATAGGATCAAAAACTCGCTTTTTCTCATTGTATTGCCACTTTTGGGTTTGGATGAAGTTAGGACTTTGGGTAGGGTATTGTGTTGACTGAATTTGTGTGGTTGGATGGGTTGTGTTTAGATCATAGGTGGAGTGGAAAGCATTACTTGAGGATATGATGGTTGATACTGAATGTGAGATGCATGAGCAAGATATGGATAAGGCATCTCATATTGAAAAGTAGGGAATTCTTGATTGCAAGTTTTCCATTGGTTTCTTTGATCAGCTGTCACATAATGGGTCTCCCCCTCTTTCTTTTTGTTGTTTCTAAATTTCTTGGCCTCACCATCACTAATAGCTACAACGATTTTTCCACTCTTCAATCCGGCTTCAATTCTCTCTCCTATGATCACGATATCTGAGAAGTTTGATGATCTGCTTCCAATCATCTTGTTATAGTAAGGTGCTCTAAGAGTGTCAATAAATAGTGATTCCAATTCCTTTTCAGACAATGGAGGCCCCACCTAAGCTGCTAACTCTCGCCACCTCTGGCCATACTCCTTAAAAGTCTCTAAGTCCCTCTTTGACATGGACTGTAACTCTATTCTGTCAGGAGTCAAACCAATGTTGTACTTGTACTATTTTAAAAAGGCATCGGCTAAGTCTTTCCAGCTATAGATTTGAGTTCGCTCAAGATGCATGTACCAACTCAAGGTTGCCCCATCCAGACTATCTTGAAATACGTGGATCAGAAGCGGGTCATTTCGTGCATGTGATGCCATTTTTCTACAGTACATGGTAAGATGAGATTTCGGACAACTAGTGCCCTTGTACTTGTGAAACTCAGGTGCTTTAAATTTTGGAGGGATAACCACGTGAGGAACTAAGCAAAGATCTACAGCTGCTCTGATGCCATAATTATTGCCCTCGACAACCCGTAGTCTCTCCTCAAGACTTTGTAACTTTTCTTTAGATTAAACCCCTTCCAATTCAATGTGCATTTGGTGGGAACTCAAGATCAACGTGTTCCCTGGGGTGCCCAGGTTGTTGGGTTGAGGCTGGGAAGTGCTTGGTTGGTTTACTGCGGTTGTTCGTGGGTTATTATTTTGCGGAGGGTGATTCTTGATAAAGCCAAGGTGGGGATTAGGATCAACAATCGAATTATCTCGTGGCTGGGCTTAGGAAGATTGTGCAATTTGTGAGTCCTGAGTTGTCGGAGGTGTGTAACCAGGTGGGAGACCATAGGGCGGCCACTGAACTTCGGATGACTCAACATGAATCTGCTGGGGCACTTGCATAGTCAATGGTATTGGTCCCATTTGTATTGGATTAAAGCTCAATTGATAACTCGGGCTATATACTAGCCTCTGAGGGGTACCCTCTGGTTCTTTCCGTCCGAGAGCATCCAACTTTTCTACAATCTCTGACATCTGAATTTTCATTTCATCGATATTGTTTCTCATTTCTACATTCTGTTTTTCAGCTCATCCATGACTCTTGTCTGGGCGCGTGTCTAGTAAGGATGTCGGGATAACACTTTGTTTATTATTTTAGAAACTGTGATGAGAAAGAGGTTAGCGTAATCACATGAATGCAATGCATGACATATATACATGTGGATGTGAATATACATATACCTTTTTTGCATGGTTTGTATTAGTGAACACATTATTATATATGATGAAAAGGGAAGGGTATGCCCCTTATGTCCTGTTTTGGTAAGTTCTTACGGCGAGATATTTCTAAAGCCAAGACCTTATTATCGGGAGGCCACTATCCTTTATTAGTGCAAGTTTTAAGGGCGGATCTAATTCCTAAAAGGTCCTCAGATTGGCCTTACAATATGATAAGGTCACAGTTCATGCATAGTCATAAGTAGGAATGACCCTCTCAGTATGACCATGTGTCACCGTTACAATCTGAGCGGAGACTAAACGACTGCCAAGTGAGCACGAGGCCCCTCAGTGTCATCCGCCTAGCCCCCTCCTATTCCTAGGGTAGCACGGGCTCGGGTATAGAGTCCAAAACGTGTGTGAGGATAATGTAGGATGTGCCAGTTACCCTTTTCCTATCATACAACTAACCTACGAAACAAACCAAACATGTACAAGAATTCTCTATCCTATGGTTCATAACTCATATAGTATTATATAGTATTAGTCGTACATATAAACTACACATATATACATACATACAAGAGAAAAGAAACATATAAACAAATCAAAAGAGGAGTGAAATAAATATTTTAAAGGTCCCCAGTGAATTCGCCATCTGTCGCAACCGGGGTTGCGGCAGAGACGGTGTTAAATTACACAATGGAGTCGCCACTGAGATTTATCAAAGAAAACCTCGGAAAAACAAAGAAAGAAGGTCTTTGAAACCATGAATGAGTTCGGGAGTCGATTACATGTAGGGAAGGTGTTAGCACCCTACGACGTCCGCTAAGGGGCTGTTTGGTTTGCATTTTCATTTTCTGTTTTCATTTTTTATTACCTGTTTTCTGAAATTTTACAAAGAAAAAACTGAAAATGCTGACAACAAAAAATTTCTGTTTTCAGCATTTTTAGTTTTTCCTTTGTAAAATTTCAGAAAACAGGAAATAGAATGAAAACAGGAAATGAAAACAGAAAACGAAAATGCAAACCAAACAACCGCTAAGTAAGCGGTTACCTTCTAATTAATTGTGCAAAAATTTGTTAATTTTTAAAAATATTTAATATCACTCAAAAAAAATTACACTTATTTATTGATGAGAGGAAAAAAATATTTTTTTATTTATTTAGGCTCGACGGGTTTGATTCCCGCTCCTACGTATCCTCGGCTCGAGGAGGTATCAAAGTCACGTAGTTCTTAAGATTTTGTTAAAGAAGACGGGTTTAAGATAACACAAGGCTACTCAGTGAACCCAAAGTGCAACTCAGTCAGACATTGAATAGGAAATGAATTATATCTTTTTTAGAAAAAGGTTTTTAACTAAGGTCAAGAATTGTCGTTCATATATTTTTTTGAAAAATAATTGTAATAATAAATAAATAAACATTTAATTAAAAAAAAAACTAAAGTTAGCAAAAGGCTATCCAGTAAACCCAGTCAGGTTACATTATGGATTTTCCACTTGATGTTTTGTTTTAATTGCAGCCCAACAAAAGCAAAAAAAAGGGAAAAAATATCGGTTGATGGTGCTCCGTAACGCTATGGAAAACAGTTTGAGTTGGCGTTCTTGACGGTGGTGTTGATCATGACGGCGGTTACTAGCGCTGGAGATCAAGCCGTTGAGGGCAGTGGAGCATGTAAATCGTGCTCGTTGAAGTGAAGAGCGATGACAATGGATGACGGTGACTATGCTTGTGTGTGTTGGTTTCCTGTGAAGTTTGTTAATTGTGATCTTGCTTGTTCTCCACCGTTGAATGAAACATAATTTTTTCTTTGCACTCTTAAAAAGTAAATTCACAAAGTATTTAATTTCTCTCTGTTTCTCTGTGCTCTTTTGTTTTTACGATCAAATCTCGTTCCCTTTTTTTTCTCATAGTGAAGATAAGAGTTTTTAAAAGGAGAATTTAAGCCTTATCTCTAATCAACATAAACAAACCCATGTCTCCCTACTGCTCCTAATTTTTTGTGGCATTTTTCAATTTACAGATAATAACTGCACTCCACTCCTGTTTTGTTTCCTTCCTTTTTTTGTATTTTTAAAAACAATACTTGACTTAGTCAGGTAATAATAATAATATAATCCCTTACTGTTCAGCTATCACGTTTTGTTTCTCTTTTTCTTTTTTTTTATTATTATTATTAATAACTAGTCAATTAATTGACTAATAATCATTATTATATTATTAGTAGTAGGATTAAATTTAGTATTCACACTAATTATCCTAACTATTAACAAAATTAATATCATTAGGATTATGATAAAATTGGGTATTCACAATATATAAATAGTTTTGTCTACTTGTTCTTCCACACTTGCCCAATGTGTGGGGGGTCAATCCACCCTCTCTTTCTAACATTTCGCGTAGTGTCAAAAAAGTTTGAGGACTCATTATTAAAATCTTTCTACTAGTTTCTCAGTTAGTAACTCGGCCTATAATTTCTTGAGGTACTCCCTCTCTCTTCGAGCTCATACTATATCTTATTTTCCTCTTACTTCTCATTCTAATGAATTGGTAATAGACAATAAAACATGCTAGTTGAAAAAAGCCCATCGACGCACATCAAACCATCTTACAATTTCTTCTTCCATCTAAACAAACAAACTGATAAGCATGGAGGTAGATCTAGCTTCAACCATCGATCATTCTTGAATCAAAAACAACAAATAAAATCAAGGTTAGAAAGAACATAAAAATGGTGTGGAAAGAAGAGAGAAGAAGAAGGGTGAATTGTACGCCACTTCTAGCCTAAGCAAGAAGATAAACCCATGGTAGAACCACAACAATGGAATTGGAATCCATTGATCAGGTCATCAAAATTCCAAAGCTCACAAGCTAAGGCTCAAAAGAGAGAATGCTTTCCAAAAAATCTCAATATTCATTCAATGATCAAAAAGTGTCTACAAAATACCTAAGAAACATATTTACTCCATAGGAGCACTAAAAGTGGTGCACAAGAAAATGCAAGGCAGCCCCTAAAATTAAAACAAAACCGAGGGACTTAAAAGCAAAAACTAAAAATGTGTAAGCATTTTAATTTTTTGTATTTATTTCCCGCCTGTTTCCTGTTTTGTGAAATTTTACAAAGGAAAAACTGAAAATTTATGGCTTGTTTTGAGGCAGCCATCCATGCTCAATGGATGGGGAATTTCGTCACTGGTTTGCGCATAGTAGATAGCATAGAGAGACAATTGAAAATTTATTGTGACAATAAAGCGGCAGAACTGTACTTTAACAGTAAAAGAATACTATCAAGGCTAAGTTCTTAGATATTATGTACTTGAAAGTAAAGGAAAAAGTTCAAAAGAAGGAGATAGCCATAGAGCATATAGGGACTCATTTGATGCTAGCTAACTCACTTACTAAGGGTATTGTCCCTAAGGTGTACCATGAACATGTTACTAGCATGGGACTCATTTCTGACGATACCTTAGTTTAGTGGCAGTCTCATTATTTTGTGCCTTTTGGATTTTTTTTCTCAATATTATGTTTATTAATAGAGATGTCTTATTCCATGCTTATCAGAATTCTCTTAACATACCATGCTTATTGTTTTTTGATCTCCATAATGACTAAAGTTTGGACCAGTTTGAAATAGGCATGTATTAGATCATGTATCATATAATTTCGATGTCATTCATTCACATTTGATCTATGTCATCGAGTGTAATGACTATGGTGATCATTGGAGTTTAGCCACACTAATAGCAGTGATAAAAGTTGTAATGATTCCTAGTTTGGTGCATAAGATGGATCGGATTGTAGAGACAATCTAAATTGAATAGCATATAGTTGCCCGCCTAAAGTTATATTACGATATAAATCATTCGGATTAATATTACGCCCAAGTGGGAGATTGTTGGAATTATCATATTCCCATAATTATGGGCTAAATATTAATTAAGGATAATATCACGCTATTCAAATTAATTAGACTTATTCACCAGTGATCGTTACAATCGGCTAAGATGTTTATTAGAAGTCTGCCTTAAATTGTACTATCATCCAATAAGGTGGGCTCAATATGAGTGGAAACCTTGGACACAACCTTCTATGGGCATGATGGGAACTGATCCATCATGCGCTTGGGCATGGCGGCCATGACCTCCATTCTGGCCTCCGGCACGATGGTTTCGAATTTCGGCCACTCACCTAGCGGTGAGGGTGGGTACCTGCAAGCACTCCGACGATCAAGTCAGTGAGTTTTCACATAGAGGATAGTTTAGATATTGAGTGAGTAAAAGCGTACCAAATGAAGATAGGTTACAGATATTTATAGAGATTCATAGGATTCTAAAGTCAAACCTATCACTGTCACGTCCCCGTGAATTACGACGCTAAGTACGGATCTGTAACTAACCCCACGTGGGGGAGGGATGTTCAAGCCTCATGCCGGGTAACCATGTCGTGTTTTACATGACATGCGACCACCGACCTTTCCCATTTACGTGGGGCTAACACGTGCCTCCCTTACGGGTTAGGTCCATAACAGTTGCTCCCAAGTTAACGGTATGTCATGTGGCATGCCGTTGACTTCCTAACCTGACATGATCTAGCGACTTGGACCCCTTTTTATGTCGTTGTCGTTTGGATTCCACCATCAGTTTTCGTCTCGACATGTGTCCTAATAGGATTGGTCGCAATCCTTCGTGGGCCACGCCCATCATAACTCTGTCACATCAAGCCTGCGTGCATTTAATGTGCCATGGGCCGTTACTTTTCCTTCACGCTTCATATTTCATCTTCTCTTCCTATAAATACTCCCCTGCTCCATACAAAAACACTTTTTAGCATCCAAGACTCGCTTTCTCCCTTCTGCGTTGCTTAGCCAGATTTTCTTCGTTGTTTTCTCGTCATCTTCAACCTTCTTCAACCTTCCCATTTTTAGAAGGTATTTCCCGGTTGTTTGCTTGTTTTCTTCGTGCAATTTCATTCTTCTTTCCTTTATTTTCCTGAAATGTCAACTCCTGAAAGTCCCACCAACTTTCCCCCGAAGGAATCCCTCTTTGGAGAAGTTGGGGAGTTTGTTAATCCACCCTCTTGGCATGAAGTCAGTGATGGTAGCAGGTATCACATCCCCTCTTCCCCTTCACTTTCTGGTTCTGATGATGAACCTCTTTTTGAGGCTTTTGGGGAGTGTATCCCTGGTATCCCCAAAGTTCCTCTTTCTCCGGGGCTCCTTTCTCATTATCGGTTGCCCCCAAACCCTTAAGGTATGGGTTTTAGAAATATGAATATGACGAGTCTTCTGAGGGTAGTGATGCCATATCTCCTAGGTTACACCTTCCTGTGCCCCTGATTGTCTGTACCTCATTTGACTCTTCTAGTTTTGTTTCTTCTTCCACTATTGATTCCTCTAGTACTAATTCTTCTGACCCTATGTATGTTCCTCCAATTTCTATTGTAGAATCAATGTCAGCTTCCTCCCCCATGTCGGGTTCAGAGTCACATTCAACTTCCATTCCTCTTGGGGCTGCTCAGAAACCTTCTAAGTGTAAAGCATTAGAACGCCGACGCCAGCTGATCCATGACTTGTATGCCCCCCCTTAAAAGGCTATCAAATTATCGGTCCCCAAAAAACTTCACGGCATTTGGGAAGTAAGGAAGCAGTTTTGGATCAACGAGGACATACTCCAAGTCGCCTCGGGATTATCCATGACATTGAAGTTTCATGTCGCAGAAGTTGAGTTTAGGGAGGCCACGCATTTCCCTGGAGCTATACCATAAGAGGATGTTCCTTCTGCCCCAATCACCCTATACAAAGCTGAACGCGTGGGTCCTAACGAGAGGATTGGATCCCACCCGCGGAAGGGCGCACCGGACTTCATGATGCCATACGAGTGTCTCTTCCGTGACATTCGACTTCATTTTCCTTTCAACGACTTCCAGGTCGAGATTCTGAATCGTCTAGATGTCGCCCCCTCCCAGCTTCACCCAAATGCTTGGGGCTTTATAAACGCCTTTGAGATATTCTGTTGGGCCAACAATTGGGAGCGCTCCAGCAATCTCTTCTAATACTTGTTCATGCCTTACCACCTTTATGATTTCGGGTTTATTTCGTTCCGCTAGAGGAAGGATCATGCCGTCTTCAAGCTTTTCGACGACTCTTTCCCTCCCTTCAAAGATTCTTATTTCAAGGTTCTCTACACTGGGGAAGAATATCCTTTCTGGATAGGCCCCGGCAGATCCCCGTATTCCCACTCTATTGGAAATATGATCACTACCTCCGTGAAGCTGAGACTTTCGTAACAGATCAACGTTCGTTGCTTGACTCTGACCTCGCCATT
Organism: Cyamopsis tetragonoloba; assembly: GCA_037177725.1. NCBI lineage: Eukaryota > Viridiplantae > Streptophyta > Magnoliopsida > Fabales > Fabaceae > Cyamopsis > Cyamopsis tetragonoloba. Next base: position 40,229,360 of record CM074122.1, on the reverse strand, counting down.
CTTGATGGGCTTTGCGAGTTCACCAAGAAATATGGCCTCGTGAAGTGCAAAGAGGTTTTAGTTACATTTTTGACAAATCTTGTATCTAGCCATGATGCAAAAAGGTTTTAGTTACATTTAAAAAATGTTGCCAAATTGTTAAAAAAATGTTGTCCTTTACTATCTGCAACATTTTTTACAAATGTTGTATTTTACAATGTTTCTAAAAGACAATTTTGTTGTAGTGTGGTATTAGACAAAAGTGATTATTGGTGGAACGTTCAGAAACCATATTTGGGAGTTCCAATGGACAAATATTGACCCCTTTAAAACGTTGAGAAATGGAACAATATTGTATAAATATGTGATGAACTTTGGTGCAAGTACTTTTCTCTCAATTTTAATATTTTACATTTATAAATATTTTGTAAAAATATGTGAAGATTAAATGATGTTTAAATTATAGGAATTTTTATTATTTTTATTTTTGAAAGATGTACTTTTTTATTTAATATTTATGTTTTGTGGAGTTTTTATAATTTAAAAGTTTATCATTATTTTTGTTTAGCAAAAAGTTATAGTATGGAGGTGAATCATTATTTTATGTTTTTTAAACTATATTAATTTTATGTAAAATAACTAAGACAATATTGCATACCTAATAAATCAATCACTCAATTTGAAAATAAAATTCTATTATTTTCCGCATTCATTTGAAATGATTACAATGGTAAGTCATTTCTCACATATTGCTAAACTATTTTTAAAATTAAATGTTGAATTTTAACAATAATGATAAATCTTTCTTTTATTAATATTTTACAATAACTATGTGATTTGGTTATTATTAGTGAATGAGAATGAGTTGCTTGTAAAATATTATTATTATTTTTTGAAGGATGAGTTTTATGATATGAGATAAATTATTTTAATTTTGTAACTGTATCATCACTTATATAAAACTACTTAGAGAATGTTTCATTTAGAGGTAAATCATTAACTAAATTTTAAAATCGGTTTATTATCTTTTTTTTTTTACCGGTAAATACTCATACACCTACTACCCACACACCCTAAACTAAACTATTCTTCTATTATCCTCTAAATCTCCATTGCCAAGGTTCGAACCTTGGACCTCCTGCTCCCAAGCCTTATTACTTGGTACATGACCATTTGAGCTAAAACTCTTGGTCAAAATTGGTTTATTATCTATTACACTCATTTGACGTTGTTATAGTAGGGATAAATTATTTTGTCACGTGTAGCTAAACTACGTTTTATACTGAATTTTGAATTTTACAATACAATGATAACTTATCCTTATATTCTTTTTGGTAAGTCTATATTAGTTTGGAATTAAGTGTTGAAAAGTAGGATACTAGGGCCAGCTTTGCTCTGTCACTCACAACTATTACTTAAATATACTACCTCTGGTCCTTTTTATAGGACCCTTTAGAGAATTTTTCTTGGTCCTATATATAAGACCCTTTACTAGATTCAAGAGGTAATTATTAGTATTTTCCTTGTCTATCCTTGTAATAAATGAAGTAATAGTGGTTACAATTAATGTATTATTTAAAAATTTTGACTTTATATAAGGGTAAACTTGGAACATTGTACTATTTTTTTAAAAAAATGACATTAAATAAGGTTGTTAGTAGTTTTGTTAATCCGTGTAAATTGGTTAGAGGGTCCTATAATAAGCACCGGAGGTAGTACTATATTAGTTTTTATCAACATTGATGTACTAAGTTGATAGTGGATTTTAATGACTAAGTTGATGTATTTTTTATATTTCGGCAAACTATAAATTGATCAAGGGATGTTAATTTTGGATCGTAAATTTTTCTTTTTAGAAACGAAATTTTTTTGTCAAATGCTAATATTAGGGATTGAAATTTATTTTTCATACTGTCTTCAACCAAATTGATCAACTATTGTTAATTTTGATTTAATTTAACTAAAAAAGTATATTTATAAATTAACTTCTTCGAGTCAATATTCTTAAAATTTTTGAAAATATATTACTTTTGCTTGAAAATGACACGCAAACAGCCCACGTAACCCAAAGCAACACGGTCTATAGTGACTAGGTGCAACAATTTGACTAGAGGTGGCTGAAGGGGTGGAAAATTGACTGAGGCACATCCGGAATCCTCAGTTTTGTAAAATTATCCCTCCCTTTTATTCATGACAATAACTAATAACAATGGGGTGACATTTTGTTAAACCAAAATACAAGTGACGGACGCTATAAGCTAAACAACCTAGCTCACTACTGATTATGAGTTCAACATATTAAATAATCTTAGTCGTGCATGAGATACAGGTATCAAGTACTAGTAAACCCTAAAAGAAACAATTGATAACCCCATGTATAAAAATGAGAAAGAAAGAAACATTGACTAGCTACGTTCAACCCTAATTAATTTCTTCATAACATTGAATAGCAATGTACAATCTTATTAATTCCTTCCTACTATATATAAATAACATTACCTTTTTAAATATTGTGTACAAGAAAACCATTACCTTTTAACTTTAAATTATTATTTGATGTACTAAGTTGATACTCAAATTTAATGACTAAGTTGATGTATTTTTATAGTTCAGCAGACTAAACTGATTAACGGCGGTTAAATTTGGATAGTAAATATTTTTTTGGTGAATTTTAGGGACTAAATTTATTGTGAATTTCTAATATTAGGGGGGAAACGTATTGTCCATACATTCTTCAACCAAATTGATCAACCATTTTAAATTTTGATTAATTTTTAACTAATTAAATATTTATATATATACTTCTTCCAATCTATATCATAAAAATTTTGAAAAATATGTTACTTCTACTTGACTACGACAAATAGATGGCCCATGTAACCCAAAGCGACACTGTCTATTGTCACCGGGTGTGACAGTTTGTAGTGACGAGAGATCGCCGAAGGGAAAAAAAATGAACCCTACCTTCTCGGAAACAATGAATTGGCTAGAGAACATTTAATAAATTGGCTTTGACGCACATCCGGAATCCACAATTTTAAAAAATTATCCACCTCTTCTATTTACTGCAATAAAAAGTCACAATAAGGTGACATTTGTTCTGCCAAAACACAAGTTGCAACTGCTATAAGCAACCTTACTTTTGATTATCAATTCAGCATATGAAAGAGTCATAGCCCGAGCTTGCGTGACACACGGGTATCAAATACTAGTGTGTACAATATGCAAGTAGAATAATCTAACAACATATAATACAAAATATGAGTTAAGATATTTTACATTTTGCTTGTCTCAATATCTTTTTTATTTATCATTTAATAAACCATATAACTTATTATCACATATACGTTTTTCAATCATATCCTACTTAAAATAAATTAATATTTGAATCACTGAATGAATGTTAAGATCATAATTTTTAAATCAAGTTGACTGGTCAAGTACAACATAACGATAGATACTCTCGCACGCCTAAATATAATTGAAGATCTTTATCATTTCACTTTTCTTAGTTTCTTTTTTATTTTCTCGTTTTATAATATAAAGATTTAAATCATATTTTGAAATATAGACTAATATTTTAATTATCGAAATTCTCTTTAACTCTGATTAGAAATAGGGGGAAATGGTAGGGATTTCTAATCTTCTAGAAATACAATAGATCACCAGATACACGTGCAAGTACAATATTCCAATAGATACTCTCATATGCATAAATATGAGTTAAGATATTTTTCATTTCATTCTACTCTATGTCTTCCTTATTTTGTCACACATTTTTAGAAATTCAATCAATATTTGAATTGTCAAAATTCTCTCCAATTTTTACAAGAAATGGAAGTTGTGGGAATTTCTAATCTTCTACCGACACCTTAGACCACCTAGATACATATACAAATTTAATCTAATGACAGATGTTCTCATACCAATAAATACAAGTTAGTATCTTTTTTATTTCTCTTTTGTAGGTATCCTTTTTTTTATTTTCTAAATTAATAAGTGTCAATATTATAAAAGTTAAAGTTTTAAAACTTTAATGCATGTTATAAGATGGTGCATTATTAAATGAGTAAACAAATAAAAAATAGATATAGAAAAATTTAATTAATATTTCAATTGTTTAATTTTACTTGATTTTTTCCACCAAAAGGGGGTTGGTGAGAGTTTTAGTCATCTAGAAATATCTTATGCAATACAAGTACAATCTAACGATAGCTTCTCTCATATGCCTAAATATGAGTTTAGGTGATCTTTTCATTTGACTTTTCTCTGTGTTTTTTTTCTCATTTAATTGACCATGGTATATCATCTAAAATTTTAAAATATATTTTCAGAAAATTAATTAACTTTTTAATTGTCAATTGCCATTAAATGTTTACAAGAAATGGGAGTTGGTGGACATTTCTAATTTTCTAGAAACACCTCAGACCACATGGATAAAATACATTACTAACATACACATCTAACTATGGGCACTATCATACGCATAAATAGGAGTTAAGTTCTTTATCATGTCATTTTTCTGTATGTTTTCTTTACTTTTGGTTTTAATGGATTATCTTATCAGATATAAATTTTTAAATGATATATTTAGAAAATAGTTAATAGTATAATTTTCATAATTCTCTTTAATTTTGATCAGAAATGGACCACCTCCCACAACTTCAAATACTATACAATTGTAGTTTACTATAGATAATATCATACGCCTAAGTACAAATTAACATATTTTTCATGTCACTTTTCTTTATGTCTTATTTATGTTTTTATATTTTAACAACCATGTTATCATAATATTTTAATTGTGAAGAAACACTTCACATCAACCACAGAACTAAAAGTGGACCACCAACCATAATTTCAACACTATAAAAGCAATAGGATAGCCATAGGGTTTATGACACTCTGACATTGAGAAGCTGCTGTGTAGTAGAAGGAGTTTTGATCTTCCTAGAAAAAAAGAAAGCCATGGATATGCAACTGTGTAGTTGCGATTGTCTAGGATTGCTTCTAATGGAACTGAAACATCAGTGCCATTTCATGTAAGCTCTCTCTCTACCGGTCGCTCTCCTTTAATCTTTTGAGTATAAATTGATTCATGTTGTGCGGGTGATGTTTGTTATGACATGCACAAATCAAATCATTTGAGTCTGATTTGAAGACAGGTCTTGGAATCCTTAGATTTATGAGTCAATCCCACTTAGATTGTGAGTGTCTCACTTTCTCGACAATTCTTTGGATCCTGAGATTCATGCGCCTATCAATCTATGATTGTGAGTCTCTCTCTTTTTCTCTCTTTTTCTCTTTAGTTTAGTGACTTCAATTTTTAATCTCATTCTAACCAAATAGATCTACAACTTATTTGAAGGAGTTCGGATCTTCCTAGAGTAGAAGCTATGGATCTGCAGTTGTGTAGTTGGGTTGTGCGATTGTCTTGATTTACTTAGTGGGAGCTGTATCTTCATCACCATTTCACCTATGTGTGATCTCGCTCTCTATGTTCAATCTTCTATGAGTATAAATGGATAAGGGTTGTGCGGGTAATATTTGTTACAACTTGCAAAAATCCAGTGGCTGGAGTCTGATTTGAAGACAATTTCTTGGAACTAGAGATTCATGTGCCAATCTAATCTCAACGTCCTGAGTATTTCACTCTCTAGTTTAATTACATTTTTTTACAGCCTATATACTTACAATAACCATGTTATTTTACAGATATAGTAATCATCCGAAGTTTTTGTATCAAGAGACTTATGTATGCAAAATTCTCTCCCAGATCTCCCCTTTGCTGTGACAAAAACTACTACAGAGGGTTCCTTCGCGTGCTCTCTCCTTCTTTGAGTTTCGTGAGCTTCTCTCTCTATGTGAGATTATTTTGTTATTCTCCGCTTTAGGGGTATAGGTTTAACAACCGTTGTGGTATTGCAGTATTCAACATGGGAGAGATTCAACATCAAGTTATGTCATCAGCATTTGTTGAACTGAGATATTTTATTTTGCTTTCAAACTTTTTTAACTTTTGTTTTTAACATTTTTTTTGATATTTGTTTGGCAGGAAAATGGTGACATGCCTTTACTATATCTATGAAGAGGATTTGCTAAAACCAACTGTGAGACCTGTCACTATTGAAGAGGTTAAATTCAAAATTAAATAAGATCTCCCTACATCATTTTATAAGTTCTCTATTTTTTCTATCAAATGTGTGTACAGAAAATAGATCCCTCGCTTCATAATTTATTGATCGAATTCCGGTTGTTTGAAGGCGATTTATATGGACCTACTCACAAATTCAAAAAGTACAAATAGTGTGTTCTATTACTCAACAAATATTGTCTATCTTAGATTTTGAAAATGAACTGAACCTATTGAAGAATTATATCTCAATTTTACTACAGGAAGGAATTAAAATTAGCACCTTCAAAAATTTATACGGTAAACCGTTTGAAGAAAATTAATTTGCGGTCTTGTATGTCATACTAGTCATTGTTTTTCAAGCTGAGGTGTCATTTAAAATTTAATTTTAAAATTTTAATGTGTATGCATGTGTCTGTGTATATGGATATAAACTATGGCATCTTCTTCACTTTTTCCCTATTGATTGGGAATGAAAGTTAAAAGTGCTAAAAAATAGGATTGATAATTCTCCTCTCTATAGTATTAATATTTAAATACATGTTATTGAGTTTTGGTAACTCAGCAATAATATGGAGAATTTGGCGGAAAGCATAGAAACAAACACTGAAATGCATAATAATGCTGATTTTCGTCATCAGTATTAGCATAATTAGATATTGATAACATGAGCCAATCAAGTGATTTTTCCAGCACTTTCCGAGCAATTATAAGTACAACTGCTTCGGAATTTTTTTTATACTAATATATTATTTTGTGGTCATCACTGCTTTATTGTAGAGTTCTTTTGCAACCTTAAAGTGCAAAATGTGGTCATTCCATCTATTTTGGATAACTTACTACAATTTCTATAAAAGCCCTAGGAGAGCCCTAGGGTTTCTAACACTCTAATGAGCAGCAGTTTAGTTGAAGGAGTTCTTATCTTCCCAGCATAGAAAAAAGCCATTGACCTGCAGCTGTCTAGTTGAAGGAGCTGTGATCTTTCCAGCATAGAAGACAACTGTAATTTCCTCTAAGTGAGTTGTAGCTTCACGGCCATTTTACACACGTGTGGTCTATCTCTCTTTATATGTTCAATTTCCGTGAGTTTAAATCAGTGTTTTGTGGGTGATATTTGTTATAAGGTGCTCGAATCAAATGGATGTTGTCTGATTTGAAGACAATTATTTGGATATTGAGATTTAGTTGCCTATCACTCTCAGCATCGTGAGTCTCTTATTCTCTCCACAATTACGTTATTTTCTGCTCTGACAGCATATATTAATATATAGCTGCAATAATAGTGTGTTTTATAGGCTGATAATAATCATTCAAAGTTGGTATATCAAGAGCAAACTTGTGTCTGCGAAATTGTCCACCAGATCTCTGCTTTGACGACAACTACTACAACCGAGAGCACTTTTGTGTGTTGTCTCCTCCTTTCAGTTTCGTGCGCTTCTCTCTGTGAGTTTATTTCATTATTGTTCGCTTTAAGCATATAGCTACAACAACCATTGCGATATATATTCTTCATTTATCCGTTTGATTGCCCGGAGCGTATTAGTGTTGTGAAGAGTTGAAGGTTAATACTCCCTAATGAGCTAACATGTGCAAAAAAAATATAAAAGAAATTGACAAAAAAAATATTTATTATTATCATTAAAAATTTAAAATATGAGTATAATTGTACAATGCTCGTTTGAAGTTATTGAAATATTAATATCAATTTATTTTATTTTCTAATAATTATAAATAAGGGGAAAAGATATACAACCACCTCAAACTATCAAGCATTTCAAAATAAATATACAATATGTTTTCAGTTAAACTTTAAAGGCTTAAATTACTTTCATGTTGATACTTATTGGTGTATGACTCAAATTATGTCCATGATGATAGCACTTGGAGCCATTTGTATGTTTTATATGTTGTTCTTGCATGAACAAAATTATGATAGAATATAATTAATTCTAGACTTCTTCAAAATTACATGTTTTTATATTTAAAAAATTAGAAGTTAAAAACTTTATAAAAATCTTTAAAACAACATGAATTTTTAAAAATTTTAAATAAAATTGTAGGGTCATATTGTCGAATTAAAAAATTGAACCAAAATGTTTCAAGTGATTGGAACCTAAGTAGCTATCCTTGGTTTAATGGAAACCCTACAAGGGACCATAAGACTTTGTAACCACCTACCCTTTACATTATTATAAATAGCTTCACACAAATCCCATGGCCCCTGCATGTCTTTTAGGTGGCCATAAAAGGCATCTCTGCAACCCTTGTCCCATGAATTATATAGAGCCAAGTAGTAGTAGATAAAAATTAGTGTGTGTGAATACCGGTATTTTAAAGTTACAAAGATGTTTACAACCATAGTAGCCAAATAGCTAAGAAGATATACAACAAATAAAAGGATGTTACTTGATAGTAGCCACTCTTATGATTGCATCCTTTCTTAAAGGATGAATGTATAAAACTAGCTTAAATTAACCCGCGTTGAGTTTGAAGTAAATAGTAAACAACAACAAAAAAAATCAAAATTTTGCTTAATTAATGCTTATAAAAAGGTAAAAATGAGTCGTAGGAATAAATAGATTCGAAATTCAAATGTTGAATACCAAGAGAAAACAAAAATGATGAGCATGAAAAAGTTATATAACAATGTAGATATAGGTAAACATCAATGTGCTTACCAACAACTGTATAGTATGCTTTGAATCACATCAATGCATGTTCGTCGATCTGTTGTTGTGTTAAAAGATCCATTCATCAATGTGAATGCAACTGCAACCTTCAAATTCTTTTCCATATATTGTGTCCAGTTGAGTTCAACTTAAAAGTCATATATGTTGGATGGAAGACTTTCACAGTAGCTTCCAAAAATATCAATTCAAAGTACGAGTTCTCCAAATTGTCATAGATCTTTCATCAAAAATGCTAGTCAAAATAAAAATAATGAGAAAACAAGTATATGCATGAAAATCACAAGAAAAGTATATATACCTCTTTGTAGCTTTCGCTGCAATACAATCCTATAGAACTCATGTTCGTGATTCTTTTGTAATACTCTTTAAGCATCGTCAGTGAACTATAAAAACATTACAAAGTACATTGATAATGTAATCGATATTAGAGAAGAGTAAGAGGTGTAGTAACTTTTCATCAACAAATATTTAAATGACCTCATTTTGCACCAAAAAATTTAAAAGGAAAAGTAATATTTCTCAAAGCCACAAATAAGTTTCCCCCATCTCCACAAACTATACAAGAACCAACATTTTGATTTGACGAATTTTTTTTTTGTGTGATGGTTAATGTTTCGTTCGTTCACTGACTTCATGCCAAGCACCAATCAAAAAATCTTGGAGACACACGCCTTTTTAAGGAGGTAAATACAATCATATGGTTGTTTGAGATCACTAATAGCGTCTTCTTCAAACATCAGCATAGATACCTCCTTTTGGCAACAATGACAGAGAATCCTGACTCTAGTAATTTTCCCGGTCATCGCTGTAGTTTAAATTGTGATTTTGTTGTAGAAAACTTGTTCGTCTTCCTCAACAAGTTTATAGTCTATTAACCATGATAAAATGATTCTTTTGCATATATTTGCTCCTTCTGTTGAAGAGGGAATTGCATTTTTTGCAAAAATCATGTTCTTTGAGTAAAGGTGAAGCATTCTCTGTCGGTGCATGGTACTTAGCTTCTTTCCTTTTTTTTGTGACTTCTTACTTTCCCTTATTTTGTTGTATTGCATGATTCATCATAAGGAGGGATTCAACATCATGTCATGTAATGACCATTTCTTGAACTTAGATATTTTAGTTTGCTTTAAATATTATTTAACTTATGTTTTTAAGATTATTTATGATATATTTTTGGGAAGATAAATGGTTATCTTCCCCTACTATATCAATCATCTTTTTACCGAGAGGTAAGCCGTGAACTGCCCCACAACTTATAGTAAAGCAAGTCACCACTTACCTCTCGGAGAGAAGATGGTAGATATAGTAAAAATATCATAAAAATGTTAAAACTATAAGTTAAATAATATTGAAAGCAAAAAAAGTCTCAGTTCAATAAATGCTCATATTACATGACATATGTTTAATGGCTCCGCATGCTGAATAATACTACAACATCACAAAATAAGGGAAAATTATAAGTCATACAAAAGAAAAAGAAAGAAGGTAAATACCATACACCAACTATTTTATAGTTCACCTTAGTTTAATATAAAACATGACCAAGTCATCATAGAGAATACTTCATCTTCACTGCAAAAACAATGATTATGCATAAATGTATTTCCTTTTTTCATTCAAAGCAGCAAATTGATGTAAAAGAATTATTTTATCATGGTTAATAGACCATAAACTTGTTGAGTAAGGCGAGCCAGTATTTTACAATAAATTCACAATTGAAACTGAAGCTATGACGGGAAAAATACTAAAACAAGAGTTCTCTATAATTGTAGCCAAAAGGATGTATATGTGTTGACATTTGAAGAACACATTGTTAGTGATCTCAAACAACCATATAATGTATTTACCTCCTTAAAAAATTTGTTTGTGTCCAAGATTTATTGATTGCTTGGCATGAAGCTGGAGAACGAAAATGCCAAGAAACATTAATCGTCACACCAAAAGAAAATTGGTCAAATCAAAATTATGGTTCTTGTTTAGTTTATGGCGATGGAGGAACTTATTCCGCTCTAAGAAATGTCCCTCTACATTCCAAGAATACGGTATGAATATGAAGGTAACTAAATGCGTTTTAATTTTGGAATCTTAACTGATTTGTTTCTTTTGAAATATCTAGAAGCAAATATGTTTGATAGCCTACACAAATATTGAGAATTGTTGGATTTTTTTATTTTTTCGAGGGCTCCCAATTGTGATTGGTTATTTCCTTATTGCATTTGTGAATATTTTGCGCTAGGTGACAAAACTAAGCATCTTATCAAGTGCTTACAGTGTGACAAAATTCATAAGATTTCTCTTTTATCGGTTTAGCTATTTTTCATTAGCTACTATATTTTCTAGAAGTTGCTATAAAGATTTTACTCTTCCTTTTCAAAATGTTTGGTACAAAATGAGGTTAATTAAATCTTTGCTGATGAAAATTTACAACTCCCATTACTCTTCTCCAATTTCAATTACAATATGATTACACTTTATAATATTTTTGTATTTCATTGGCTTTGTTTTAAGAGTTTCACAAAAGAATCATGGACGTGAACTCTTCAGGGTTATATTGCAACCAAAGCTACAAAGTGGTACATATACTTTCCTTCTGATTTGAATACATATACTTGTTTGCTCATTATTTTTTATTTTGACAAAGTTTTTTATATGAAAGACCTATCACAATTTCAAGAACTCACTTGTACCTTGAATTGATATTTTAGGAAGCTACTCTTGGAGATTCATCCATCCAACATATATGACTTTTAAGTTGCCTTCAACCAGGACACAATATATGGGAAAAAGTTCAAAGATTGTAGTTGTATTCACATTGATGAAAGAAACTTTTAAACAACAACTGATAGATAAATATGAATTGATGTGATTCAAGGTGTACCCTATAGTTTTTTGTAAGCACATTGATGTTTCCTATCTATATTGTTATAGAAATTTTTAATGTTGTCATAAACATTTCAGTTTTCTCTTAGTATTCAACATTTGAAACAATTTATTCCTACCACTCATCATTATTATTTTATAAGCATAAATTATTCACCTACGTTAGTTATAACTGATTCTAAGGAGGAAAACTATATGTAAATAACTTCACAACGCTTAGAGTAGTCTTAAGAAGTCTAATCTAGAGAATAAATGATGGCTTTGTTTTGTACACTCCCAATATTCCTAAAGTATTATATTATGCTTAGAGTATTTATTTTTTGTTGTGCATTTTTGTTTGTGACTTGAAGTTACTATGAATCAAATTAAATTTCAAAATTTTTCGAATATTTAACTCATCAACTGGTCTTATAGTTTTGTTGGATGTTGTCTCATTTCTCTTTCATTAGCTTGAAGTAAAGGATGTGAGGCTACAAAGTAGTGATTTTGTTGCAGGGATAGATAATTGTGAGATTGTTTCGATTTTTTGTTTGAGGGATGGGTATTGAGGCTACTACCAGACTCTATTTTTGTATGTTAGGGTTGAGGTAAGATAATAAGAGGATTTTGACACTGACTCATATTTGCAGCAGTAATAGGTTTGTTTTTCAATTACCTATATTATTTGATGCTTTCTCACAACAATGTATTATATTTACTTTGAAGTTCCTAGCTCAATTAACATAATTTTATATATTTTAAAATTGCAACATTTTGTTAGAGATCGTATAATACACACTTGAAGAATAGGGTATTTTGCGAAATATAAATGAAAATGAGTTTTTTAAGTTACCTAAATTATTTGTAGCTTTCTAAAAACAATGTATGGTTCACTTTGAAGTTTCTAGCTAAATTTACATAATTTTTTACATGTTTAAAATTGCAATAGTTTTTATAAACTTTGAATGAGTTTGTCATTTTTAATTATATTAAAAAAAACTTGTCTAGTATAATTAATCTAAAAATTATTCAAATTGAATGTTTAACTCATCACATGAAATTCAATAAATAAAACTATAGAAACTTTCTTATTAGCTGTTGGGTCTATAAAAAATTGAGAAAACTTCAAATGCCATTTTAATCCTTGAATTTTTAAAACTCTAAATTAGTAATTAGTTTGTTAAAATTATAGACATTTTAATCTTTTTGGCCATCAAACAACAACAATAACCAGCCTTATCTAACTATGTGAAGTCGACGATATAGATTACACAATATCATTCCACTTGATAAAAAATCAAATTTTCAGAAATATTATTAAATAAAAAATCTTGTTATTTTGCAAAGTCAAAATCTATTTTAATTTTTCTTTTTTAATTTCAAGAACTAAAATATCCACTCCTTATAATCTAAAGAACAAATTAATATGTGATTTACTTTACAAAATTTACATTGAGAAAGGGGGCAAGTTAACAATTAAATTAATTTGATGGGGGCAATTTTATATCTTTTTTATATAATATTAGTAAATTGTAGTGGGGGAAATTGCCCCCAATGTATTGTATGTATATCCGTCTCTTCTTTGGTTAATGTACTTTCTTATGAACTAACAATAAAAAAAAAACCAAATCTAAAAAAGAACTGTGAAAACCATTTATATCATCTGTAATTATCATTCACAAATAGTTAGTTAAGAGTCTACATCATCATTCTGTTAGTTTGTTACAAAAGTTGGTTACTGCTTTTCCTTTCTTCAGCTGATACATAAAGCTACTTTGTAATTATCTGATGGACAAGGAATAATAATAACACTATACTCTTCTGTATCTCTCTCTCTGCTGTTACTTCCTTTCTCTGTTTTTGAGTTTCTTCTTCACCTTCATTGACTTCTATGCTTGCTTCATCAATGGAGGTTGAATGTCTCACATCTTGTAATATGGTATCAGCCTAACCAGGAACTCTGTGGTATTATGCTTCCTGTTTCTTCCGCAATTTTTTTCTCTCTTACCTTGTTTTTCTCTTCGGTATTACCTTCTTCTCCTTTCTTCGATTTTTTTGGAGAATCTTCTTCCTCTTCGTCCTTTAATGGCGAATCCTATCAATCCTATGCTAGATCCTGTGAGTCCATACTATCTTTCTTCCAATGAGCATCCTGCTCTCACCTTGATTTCTACTCCTCTAAACGATTTGAACTACCACTCTTGGTCACAAACTATTCTCCTTATTCTTGGCATGAAGAACAAGGTTTGTTTTGTAGACGGATCTCTTCCTCGTCCTGCTGTTATTGGACCTTCTCAAATTGCTTGGGATCGCTGCAACAAGCTAGTTCTTTCTTGGATTATTCAATCATTCGATGCTACCATCATCCAGAGTGTTCAATGGATGCAAAACGCTTTTGAGGTATGGATGGACTTAAAGAACCGATATGCTCAACATGATATGTTCAAGATCTCTGATCTGTTTGAATCAATTTACTCCCTCAAACAAGGTACTCTATCCATAACTGCTTACTTTACTGCTCTGCAAGGATTATGGAAAGAACTTGATCAATTTCATCCTATACCCAGTTGTTCATGTAATATACCTTGTTCTTGCGACTTAATTCCTACTGTGAAATCCTACCGAGAGAGAATGTGTTATTCGATTTCTTAAGGGCCTTAATGAACAATATTGTCATGTAAGATCTCAGGTGATGCTTATGGATCCTTTGCCTTCTGTTCAAAAGGTCTTCTCAATGTTACTTCAACTGGAAAAGGATCCAAATATGTGAAAACTGCCTTCCCAAGTTCCTCCTCCACCTTCTCGGAAACCCTCTAATTCCACTTCTACACAAGACTTCTTCAAAATAATGGATAGCCCCTTCACTTCTCCATGTGCCTTTTCTTGAAACTTCTTTTTTCTCTCATCCTCTATTCTCCATTTCCTACTCTTGTTCATTCTTCAGCATAATTTTTAATTACTATACAATATCTCTTTTTTGCATTATATGAAAAAGTAAGTAATGTTTATTAATTTATAATTTTTAATTGTTAAAATGCTGCAAACACTACAAGAATGTCGATGTTTTGCCACGGTTATTTCTGTGGCAAAATAGTTATAACCGTGGCAAAATTCAACTTTGCCACGGTCTAGCCACGGAGGTCGTGCCGTGGCAAAAAATGGGGTGGCAAATTTTTGCCACGCAGATAGCCGTGGCTAATTTGCCACGGATATAGCCGTGGCAAATTTGCCACGGAAATGACCGTGGCAAATTTGTCACGGAGATGACCGTGGCAAATTTACCACGGATATTTCTGTGGCAAATTTGCCATGGATATTTCTGTAGCAAATTTGCCACGGTTTAGGCCGTGGCTAACCCCCAGTTTTCTTTCTTTTTTTTTTTTGTACCTTTGCCACGGTTGATAGGAGTTTTGCCACGAATTTAGCTGTGGCAAAAGTATTTTATTTATTAATTTTTTTTATATTGAAATTATTTTGTTACCAAACCTGGACATATAATAATTAAAAAAAATATTCCAATCAAAACATTAACTAAATAAGTATTTATAACAATTAACTATACAATAATAAAACAAGTACATAAAGTAACTTTTAAATGAGGGTGTTGTGAGAGTCGAACTCACGACCTCTCATAACCAAAACGAGAGTCAATCCACTGGACAAAACACCCATATAAATTCTCAAGAAAATAAAAAAGGAATAGTTAATTTATGGTGTTATATTGAATACTGAGTTTTAAATGCAGTTTGATTATGTGTAAAGAAGAGAGCACTCATAGAGACAAGCATGAAAGCTACATAGAATGATATATATATACTACATCTTGTGAGAGTGAGAAAGGAGTTATTAGAATTAGAAGTTCAAGATTGCTTTACTTAACTCAAACCTTGACCATCCATTTATGATTATATGGCTAATAGTATTAATTTATTTTATGAGAATATGCTTGCACATGATAGTTGCCTCACTTTCCTGTATTTATCTAGAAGTATTAACAGCTCAACAGAAATATATTTTCTACAGGAAAGCATCTTTAACTGAATAAAATTCCCCTGCTGAAAAACATAAATAAAAAAGTAAGAAAAAGGTGACCTGCAAGCCTCCTTGTGGAATTTATTCCCCTTAACTCCATACAAAGATTTGAATATCTCGGGCTCTACACGGCAAAAAAAAATTGACGCTCTGAAGAAGAATATATGTATATTAAAAAAAAATGACAAGTTATAAAATCCAAAGCTAACATTTCCATGATGAAAGGAGACTCTCTATCTAGTAGTATAGTACTACATACTAGTCAATAATCATCATAACAATATAACACACCCTCTATCTTTACATATTCTAGACTTTGAATCCTGTAAAAGAATGAAGCAACAGATAATAACTCTTAGAGTCCTCTTATATCCTACAAATGTTCTGATTGGTCGAACAAAAAAATACTTTCATAGAATAACAAGGAAGATTTGCTTTGATTCTTTCTTCCAGTTTTATAAAAAAATTATCATATAGTCAACGCTAAGAAAATTGTCATATGATATATGTATCATAATAGAACTGTCATGTATACAAGCAATGGCAAAAAAGAAAAATAAAAGACAAACATATATATTGACAACATTCAAGTTCAGAAATTGAAACACTAAATTACCTATCCTATGGTGCTAGTACATACAGCAGATCTTATGAGTTTACAACATTATTGAAGTCTCCATGTATCCACTGATCTAAATGAAAAAGCTGTGATTATAATTCTAAATCATATTTCACAACTGAAACTAGCTAGGCATATAAGTTAGAAGTCATACATAAACACCAAGCCTAATAAGGCTGAATTCCACTCTGTTTATCTACATAATTCAAATTGAGGAAAAGAGTAAAAGAACATAAGCTGACAGTTAAAAGCATAAATTTCTTAAAATTGGCCATACTTACTAGCTTATCTACAAGCATCAGAACAGTTTGCCTAAGATTTCATAAATTGAAACTTCTGCCTACCCATCTCATTCCATATGCAATATAATAATATCAGTGTTTTTGAACTTCACGTGTCAAGAACAAAATCTACATGACAAATTGTATCAACAAACATCAGCTCCACAAATCAGTCAATCAAAATAGCACACATACTAGGATTTATGTCCTTCTGAATGCTCTTCATGAAGTCTGTGGAAGGCCTTTTGTTTGCCTAAGATTTCATAAATTGAAAGAACATAAAAAAACTCAAACACTGAATAAATCATAATGATTTTGGTAGCTATATTTGCATTGTTTCTGGTCGTGAAAGTGCTAAGTAAACAAAGCTTTTTACCTCAGATTCACGTAGTGGCTTGTAGATATCACAGTTGCAGCAGATTTAGCATTTCCCGGCAAAGAAGATATTTTATTGTTGAAAATTACTGAGCTGGTGGTACATGTTGGAGGCTCTTTCTTTGCCTTTGCAGCTTTAGTTACACAAGGTACCTACCAAATCATCAATGCAACATTCAATTCAATCAATTATCAATTCACAAGATCAAGATTACAGTTAACAATAAATCAATTTCCACATTCAATCACATTTGAAACTACACAACACCAATTTAAAACCTAGAACACTTTAAAACAGATTAACTAGTCGCTAATTCTGAAGAGAGAATCAAATTAAAGGATGAAGAATTGAATATCAGAGTAGTAGAAGAGTTGTGAGAAGAACGGTGTTGGTGAGATTAGAGAGAGGTGGTCGTTTCTTGGCCAAGTGAGTAGGAACGGCGAAAACCTTCTCCGATGAAGACGAAGAAGAAGAAGCATGGCATTTCGCCAAAGAAGTGGTTGAAGAGAATTGCGAGAGAGATGGAGTTGTAAGAGAGAGGCGGTGGAGGCGTGCAAGTGGAGGCGTGGTGGAGGCCGTAGGACGTTCGCCAGAGCTACTTTGCCAAAAGGGAAGAAGAGATAAGGAGACAAGGGTTTGGACGAAGAGGAAGAGGAGTACAACTTCACATTTTGATTTTGTTTATAATGAAACATAGCCACGGTGTATACCGAGGCAAATAATTTATTTAACAAAAAAAATTTAAAATAAATTAATTGCTTCTACTAGTAGCCACGGACAAAGCCGTGGCAAATTTAGCTACGGACTAAGCCGTGGCAAAATATTAACAAAATAAAATAATTTTTGAAACGAATTAATTTTTTCTACTGGTAGCCACGGACAAAGCCGTGGCAAATTTAGCCACCGACTAAGCCGTGGTAAAATATTTATGCAATAAAATAATGTTAAAAAAAATTAATTGCATCTAATGTTAGCCACGGACAAAGTCGTGGCAAATTTAGCCATGGACTAAGCCGTGGCAAATTTTGCCACGGCCATGAGCCGTGGCAAATATACCGTGGCTATTTTAATGCATTCTTGTAGTGAAAGGACTCTCAATGCAAGAATGCACTAGTATTTTCATTACTTCTTCCACTCCTTGTGTTCTAATCTAACCCCACATTATGCTTTCATTATAATGATCTGAATATATATATTAGATATAATTTCTTCCTTTCCTTAGCCACGCTCTTTGAAGAAATTTATTTTCAAATATATGTAGTGTCCATGCAGCTGCAGTCGTTATAAGATGTATAGTATTTTATCAGGTTTAAAACAATAGTGTATTGTTGTTTGTCACTAAGTAGCCACAATTCAATCGTTACCAAAAGTTGTACTGCACAAAAATCAGGGCTATTTGTCATGTTTAAGGAAAGAAATATTCTAGATATAGCATTTGGTGAAAGTTGCATAATGTCGTTAACAAACAACTACATGATTCACTTGAGATCTACAAATTTAGTGCGAAGAATGTAATAGAGATTTTCTTGAATATGAGTTGAAGCAAAGTTGAGGGAAGAGGAAGAGTGAAAAGAAAGGAGCGGCAGAGGCAGAGAGGGGAGACGACAGAGGCGTGAAAAGATGAAGTGTATTCTTCGGATTTAAGAGGTAGTTAATGAAAGTAAGGGATACACATGACTATGTGAAAAAAGAAGCTTCAGGAAAGAGTTTCTACTTAGTGATTACATTATTGAGTGTATCAACTTTGTTATCAAAGATCCACATCATGCAATCATTTTTACTAAAAAAGGCATCATTAAGTCTTTGACTTCATAGGATAATTTACTCACGTTATTCCTTGACATTTTTGGCGGCGCAAATAGGTCGTTAACATTGTGCTTCCTGATGTAGTTTAGTCACCATCGTTAGTTTATAATTAAAACTGTCAAGTTCTTGGACTAAATTGAACATTTACTAAAAACTTAAGGGACAAACTTGAACTTTTAAAAATTTTATGGACCAATATGAATGAATGTTAATGGTGTTAATTGTAAACTAACAACATGGATTAAAATGCATCACAGAACAGAAAGTTAGTGACCTATTTGTGCTGCCGACAATATCACGGACTAATATGAACAAACCCTACAAAATCAAATACTAATGAACCACATCACTCTTTTTAAATAAAAAAAAGTGTATGATCAAAGTAATTTTTGTTGTTTTGTATTAAACCAAAGTGTGATTTTTTTGGCACTACTACATAATTGACTTTTAGCAACATTTGAAAAAATATTGCAAAATTGTTAAAATTCTTACTAAATTACTAAAAATGTTACCTCTGTGCATTTGCGACATTTTTGACAAATCTTGTATCTAGCGATGTTGCAAAAAGGTTTTAGTTACGTTTAAAAAATGTTGCCAAATTGTTAAAAAGATGTTGTCCTTTACTATCTGCAACATTTTTTACAAATGTTGCTAAAAGACAATTTTGTTGTAGTGTGGTATTAGACAAAAGTGATTATTGGTGGAATGTTCAGAAACCATATTTGGGAGTTTCAATGGACAAATATTGACCCCTTTAAAACGTTGAGAAATGGAACAATATTGTATAAATATGTGATGAACTTTGGTGCAAGTACTTTTTTCTCAATTTTAATATTTTGCATTTATAAATATTTTTAAAAATATGTGAGGATTAAATGATACTTAAATTATAGGAATTTTTATTATTTTTATTTTTGAAAGATGTACTTTTTTATTTAATATTTATGTTTTGTGGAGTTTTTATAATTTAAAAGTTTATCATTATTTTTGTTTAGCAAAAAGTTATAGTATGGAGGTGAATCATTATTTTATGTTTTTTAAACTATATTAATTTTATGTAAAATAACTAAGACAATATTGCATACCTAATAAATCATTCACTCAATTTGAAAATAAAATTCTATTATTTTCCGCATTCATTTGAAATGATTACAATGGTAAGTCATTTCTCACATATGGCTAAACTATTTTTAAAATTAAATGTTGAATTTTAACAATAATGATAAATAATTCTTTTATTAATATTTTACCATAACTATGTGATTTGGTTATTATTAGTGAATGAGAATGAGTTGCAATAAAACTACTTAGACAATGTTTCATTTAGAGGTAAATCATTAATTAAATTTTAAAATCGGTTTATTATCTTTTTTTTTACCGGCAAATACTCATACACCTACTACCCACACACTCTAAACTAAATTATTCTTCTATTATCCTCTAAATCTCCATTGCCAAGGTTCGAGCCTTGGACCTCTTGCTTTCAAGCCTTATGACTTGATACATGACCATTTGAGCTAAAGCTCTTGGTCAAAATTGATTTATTATCTATCACACTCATTTGACGTTGTTATAGTAGGGATAAATTATTTTGTCACATGTAGCTAAACTACATTTTATATTGAATTTTGAATTTTACAATACAATGATAAATTATCCTTATATTCTTTTTGGTATGTCTATATTAGTTTGGAATTAAGTGTTGAAAAGTAGGATACTAGGGCCAGCTGTTGCTTTGTCACTCACAACTATTACTTAAATATACTACCTCTGGTCCTTTTTATAAGACCCTTTAGAGAATTTTTCTTGGTCCTATATATAAGACCCTTTACAAAATTCATGAGGGAATTATTAGTATTTTCCTTGTCTATCCTTGTAATAAATGAATTAATAGTTGTTACAATTAATGTATTTGTTAAAATTTTTGACTTTAAATAAGGGTAAACTTGGAAGATTGTACTATTTTTTTAAAAACATGACATTAAATAAGGTTGTTAGTAGTTTTCTTAATTCATGTGAATTAGTTAGGGGGTCCTATAAAAAGGACTAGAGGTAGTATTATATTAGTTTTTATCAACATTGATGTACTAAGTTGATAGTGGATTTTAATGATGTATTTTTTATATTTCGGCAGACTATAAATTGATTAAAGGATGTTAATTTTGGATCGTAAATTTTTCTTTTCAATTCTAGAAACTAAATTTTTTTGTCAAATGCTAATATTAGGGATTGAAATTTATTTTTCATACTGTCTTCAACCAAATTGATCAACTATTGTTAATTTTGATTTAATTTAACTAAAAAAGTAAATTAATAAATTAACTTCTTCGAGTCAATATTCTTAAAATTTTTGAAAATATATTACTTTTGCTTGAAAATGACACGCAAACGGCCCACGTAACCAAAGCAACACGGTCTATAGTGACCAGGTGCAACAATTTGACTAGAGGTGGCTGAAGGGGTGGAAAATTGACTGAGGCACATCCGGAATCCTCAGTTTTGTAAAACTATCCCTCCCTTTTATTCACAACAATAACTAATAATAACATGGGGGTGACATTTTGTTAAACCAAAATACAAGTGACAGACGCTATAAGCTAAACAACCTAGCTCACTACGTATTATCACTTCAACATATTAAGTACTAGTAAACCCCAAAAGAAAGAATTGATAACCCCATGTAAAAAATGAGAAAGAAAGAAACATTGACTAGCTATGTTCAACCCTAATTAATTTCTTCATAACATTGAATAGCAATGTTCAACCTTATTAATTCCTTCCTACAATATATAAATACCATTACCTTTTTAAATATTGTGTACAAGAAAACCACTACCTTTTAACTTTAAATTATTATTTGATGTACTAAGTTGATACTCAAATTTAATGACTAAGTTGATGTATTTTTATAGTTCAGCAGACTAAACTGATTAACGGCGGTTAAATTTGGATAGTAAATATTTTTTTGGTGAATTTTAGGGGACTAAATTTATTGTGAATTTCTAATATTAGGGAGGAAACGTATTGTCCATACTTTCTTCAACCAAATTGATCAACCATTTTAAATTTTGATTAATTATTAACTAATTAAATATTTATATATATACTTCTTACAATCTATATTATAAAAATTTTGGAAAATATGTTACTTCTACTTGACTACGACAAAAATATGGCCCATGTAACCCAAAGGCTATTGTCACTGGGTGTGACAGTTTGTAGTGACGAGAGATCGCCAAAGGGGAAAAAAATAAATGAACCCTACCTTCTCGGAAACAATGAATTTTATTTGTTATGATGATTGGCATTTATTTCAAATTATCAATAGTCTAGAGAACATTTAAAAAATTGGCTTTGACGTACATCCGGAATCCACAATTTTAAAAAATTATCCACCTCTTCTATTTACTGCAATAACAAGTCACAATAAGGTGACATTTGTTCTGCTAAAACACAACTTGCAACTGCTATAAGCAATCTTACTTTTGATTATTAATTCAGCATATGAAAGAGTCATAGCCCGAGCTTGCGTGACGCACGGTCATCAAATACTAGTGTGTACAATATGCAAGTAGAATAATCTAACAACATATACTACTAAATATGAGTTAAGATATTTTACATTTTGCTTGTCTCAATATCTTTTTTATTTTATCATTTAATAAACCATATAACTTATTATCACATATACGTTTTTCAATCATATCCTACTTAAAATAAATTAATATTTGAATCTCTGAATGAATGTTAAGAACATAATTTTCAAATCAAGTTGACTAGTCAAGTACAACATAACGATAGATACTCTCGCACGCCTAAATATAGCTGAAGATCTTTATCATTTCACATTTCTTAGTTTCTTTTTTATTTTCTCGTTTTATAATATAAAGATTTAAATCATATTTTGAATTATAGACTAATATTTTAATTATCGAAATTCTCTTTAACTTTGATTAGAAATAGGGGCGAATGGTAGGGATTTCTAATCTTCAAGAAATACAATAGACCACCAGATACACATGCAAGTACAATATTCCAATAGATACTCTCATATGCATAAATATGATTAAAGATATTTTTCATTGCATTCTACTATGTGCCTTCCTTATTTTGTCACACATTTTTAGAAATTCAATCAATATTTGAATTGTCAAAATTCTCTCCAATTTTTACAAGAAATGGAAGTTGTGGGAATTTCTAATCTTCTACCGACACCTTAGACCACCTAGATACATATACAAATTTAATCTAATGACAGATGTTCTCATACCCATAAATACAAGTTAGTATCTTTCTATTTCTCTTTTGTAGGTATCCTTTTTTTTATTTTCTCATTTTATAAGTGTCAATATTATAAAAGTTAAAGTTTTAAAACTTTAATGCATGTTATAAGATGGTGCATTATTAAATGAGTAAACAAATAAAAAATAGATATAGAAAAATTTAATTAATATTTCAATTGTTTAATTTTACTTGATTTTTTCCACCAAAAGGGGGTTGGTGAGAGTTTTAGTCATCTAGAAATATCTTATGCAATACACGTACAATCTAACGATAGCTTCTCTCATATGCCTAAATATGAGTTTAGGTGATCTTTTCATTTAATGGACCATGGTATATCATCTAAAATTTTAAAATATATTTTCAGAAAATTAATTAATTTTTTAATTGTCAATTGCCATTAAATGTTTACAAGAAATGGAAGTTGGTGGACATTTCTAATTTTCTAGAAACACCTTAGACCACATGGATAAAATACATTACTAACATACACATCTAACGATGGGCACTATCATATGCATAAATAGGAGTTAAGTTCTTTTTCATGTCATTTTTCTGTATGTTTTCTTTATTTTGGTTTTAATGGATTATCTTATCAGATATAAATTTTTAATTGATATATTTAGAAAACAGTTAATAGTATAATTTTCATAATTCTCTTCAATTTTGATGAGAAATGGACCACCTCCCACAACTTCAAATACTATACAATTGTAGTTTACTATAGATAATATCATACGCCTAAGTACAAATTAACATGTTTTTCATGTCACTTTTCTTTATGTCTTATTTATGTTTTTATATTTTAACAACCATGTTATCATAATATTTTAATTGTGAAGAAACACTTCACATCAACCACAGAACTAAAAGTGGACCACCAACCATAATTTCAACACTATAAAAGCAATAGGATAGCCCTAGGGTTTCTGACACTCTGACATTGAGAAGCTGCTGTGTAGTAGAAGGAGTTTTGATCTTCCCAGAAAAAAAGAAAGCCATGGATATGCAACTGTGTAGTTGCGATTGTCTAGGATTGCTTCTAATGGAACTGAAACTTTTGTGCCATTTCATGTAAGCTATCTCTCTTTACCGGTCCCTCTCCTTTAATCTTTTGAGTATAAATTGATTCATGTTGTGCGGGTGATAGTTGTTGCGACATGCACAAATCAAATCATTTGAGTCTGAATTGACGACAATTCTTGGAATCCTTAGATTTATGGGCCATTCCCTCTTAGATAGTGAGTGTCTCACTTTCTCGACAATTCTTTGGATCCTGAAATTCATGCGCCTATCAATCTATGATTGCGAGTCTCTCTCTCTTTCTCTCTTTTTCTCTTCAGTTTAGTTACTTCATTTTTTAATCTCATTCTAACCAAATAGATCTACAACGGTTTATTTGAAGGAGTTCGGATCTTCCTAGAGTAGAAGCTATGGATCTGTAGTTTTGTAGTTGGGTTGTGCGATTATCTTGATTGCCTTAGTGGGAGCTGTATCTTCATCACCATTTCACCTATGTGTGATCTCGCTCTCTATGTTCAATCTTCTATGAGTATAAATGGATAAGTGTTGTGCGGGTAATATTTGTTAAAACTTGCAAAAATCTAGTGGCTGGAGTCTGATTTGAAGACAATTTCTTGGATTTAGAGATTCATGCGCAATCTAATCTCAACGTCCTTAGTATTTCACTTTCTAGTTTAATTACATTTTTTTACAGCGTATATACTTACAATAACCGTGTTATTTTATAGATATAGTAATCATCTGAAGTTTTTGTATCAAGGGCTTGTGTATGCAAAATTCTCTCCCAGATCTCCCCTTTGCTGTGACCAAAACTACTACAGAGGGTTCCTTCGCGTGCTCTCTCCTTCTTTGTGTTTCGTGAGCTACTCTCTCTATGTGAGATTATTTTGTTATTCTCCACTATAAGGGTATAGGTTTAACAACCATTGTGATGTATATACTTTGTTTATTTACCATCCCTTCTTTTTCTTCAACATGGGAGAGATTCAACATCAAGTTATGTCATCAGCATTTGTTGAACTGAGATATTTTATTTTGCTTTCAAAATTTTTTAACTTTTGTTTTTAACATTTTTTATGATATTTGTTTGGCAGGAAAATGGTGACTTGCCTTTACTATATCTATGATGAGGATTTGCTAACACCAACTGTGAGACCAGTCACTATTGAAGAGGTTAAGTTCAAAATTAGATAAGATCTCCCTACATCATTCTATAAGTTCTCTAGTTTTTTCTATCAAATGTGTGTACATAAAATAGATCCCTCGCTTCAGAATTTATTGATCGAATTCCGGTTGTTTGAAGGCGATTATATGGACATACTCACCAATTCAAAAAATACAAATAGTGTGTTCTATTACTCAACAAATATTGTCTATCTCACATTTTGAAATTGAACTGAACCTATTGAAGCATTATATCTCAATTTTACAACAGGAAGGAATTAAAGATAGCACATTCAAAAATTTATACGGTAAACAGTTTGAAGAAAATTAATTTGTTGTCTTGTATGTCATACTAGTCATTGTTTTTCAAGCTGAGGTGTCATTTAAAATTTAATTTTAAATTTTTAGTGAGTATGCATGTGTCTGGGTATATGGATATAAAGTATGGCATTTTCTTCACTTTTTCCCTATTGATTGGGAATGAAAGTTAAAAGTGCTAAAAAATAGGATTGATAATTCTCCTCAATATAGTATTAATATTTAAATACATGTTATTGTGTTTTGGTAACTCAACAATATTATGGAGAATTTGGCAGAAAGCATAGAAACAAACACTGAAATGCATAATAATGCTGATTTTCGTCATCAGTATTAGCATAACTAGATATTGATAACATAAGCCAATCAAGTTATTTTTCTAGCACTATCTGAGCAATTATAAGTACAACTGCTTCGGAATTTGTTTTATACTAATATATTGTTTTGTGGTTATCATTGCTTTATTGTACAGTTCTTTTGTAACCTTAAACTGCAAAATGTGGTCATTCCATCTATTTTGGATAACCTACTACAATTTCTATAAAAGCCCTACGGGAGCCCTAGGGTTTCTAACACTCTAATGAGCAGCAGTTTAGTTGAAGGAGTTCTTATCTTCCCAGCATAGAAAAAAGCCATTGACCTGCAGCTGTTTAGTTGAAGGAGCTGTGATCTTCCCATCATAGAAGACAACTGTGATTTCCTCTAAGTGAGTTGGAGCTTCACAGCCACTTTACGCACGTGTGGTCTATCTCTCTTTATATGTTCAATTTCTGTGAGTATAAATCAGTGTTTTGTGGGTGATATTTGTTATAAGGTGCTAGAATCAAATGGATGATGTCTGATATGAAGACAATTATTTGGATATTGAGATTTAGTTGCCTATCAGTCTCAGCATCGTGAGTCTCTTATTCTCTCCACAAACTGTTATTTTCTGCTCTGACAGCATATATTAATATATAGCTGCAATAATAGTGTGTTTTATAGGCTGATAATAATCATTCAAAGTTGGTATATCAAGAGCAAACTTGTGTCTGCGAAATTG
Source organism: Cyamopsis tetragonoloba (assembly GCA_037177725.1). Taxonomy (NCBI): domain Eukaryota; kingdom Viridiplantae; phylum Streptophyta; class Magnoliopsida; order Fabales; family Fabaceae; genus Cyamopsis; species Cyamopsis tetragonoloba. The sequence continues at coordinate 40,202,757 of CM074122.1, read as the reverse complement.
TCCGCCAGATCTCTGCCTTGACGACAACTACTACTATCGAGAGCACTTTTGTGTGTTGTCTCCTCCTTTCAGTTTCGTGTGCTTATCTCTGTGAGTTTATTTCATTATTGTTCGCTTTAAGCATATAGCTACAACAACCATTGCGATATATATTCTTCATTAATCCGTTTGATTGCCCGGAGCGTATTAGTGTTGTGAAGAGTTGAAGGTTAATACTCCCTAGTGAGCTAACATGTGCCAAAAAAATATAAAAGAAATTGACAAAAAAAATATTTATTATTATCATTAAAAATTTAAAATATGAGTATAATTGTACAATGCTCGTTTGAAGTTATTGAAATATTAATATCAATTTATTTTATTTTCTAATAATTATAAATATGGGGAAAAGATATACAACCACCTCAAACTATCAAGCATTTCAAAATAAATATACAATATGTTTTCAGTTAAACTTTAAAGGCTTAAATTACTTTCATGTTGATACTTATTGGTGTATGACTCAAATTATGTCCATGATGATAGCACTTGGAGCCATTTGTATGTTTTATATGTTGTTATTCAATGAACAAAATTATGATAGAATATAATTAATTCCAGACTTCTTCAAAATTACATGTTTTTATATTTAAAAAATTAGAAGTTAAAAACTTTATAAAAATCATTAAAACAACATGAATTTTTAAAAATTTTAAATAAAATTGTAGGGTCATATTGTCAAACTAAAAAATTGAACCAAAATGTCTAAGTGACTGGAACCTAAGTAGCTATCCTTGGTTTAATGGAAACCCTACAAGGGACCATAGGACTTTGTAACCACCTACCCTTTACATTATTATAAATAGCTTCACACAAATCGCATGGCCCCTGCATGTCTTTTAGGTGGCCATAAAAAGCATCTGTGCAACCCTTGTCCCATGAATTATATAGAGCCAAGTAGTAGTAGATAAAAATTAGTGTGTGTGAATACCAGTATTTTAAAGTTACAAAGATGTTTACAACCATAGTAGCCAAATAGCTAAGAAGATATACAACAAATAAAAGGATGTTACTTGATACTAGCCACTCTTATGATTACATCCTTTCTTAAAGGATTAATGTATAAAACTAGCTTAAATTAACCCGCGTTGAGTTTGAAGTAAATAGTAAACAACAACATAAAAAATCAAAATTTTGCTTAATTAATGCTTATAAAAAGGTAAAAATGAGTTCCAAAAATATCAATTCAAGGTGCAAGTGAGTTCTCCAAATTGTCATAGATCTTTCATCAAAAATGCTAGTCAAAATAAAAATAATGAGAAAACAAGTATATGCATGAAAATCACTAGAAAAGTATATATACCTCTTTGTAGCTTTGGCTACAATACAATCCTAAAGAACTCATGTTCGTGATTGTTTTGTAATACTCTTTAAGCCTCGTCTGTGAACTATAAAAACATTACAAAGTACATTGTTAATGTAATCGAAATTAGAGAAGAGTAAGAGGAGTAGTAATTTTTCATCAACAAATATTTAAATGACCTCATTTTGTACCAAAAAATTTAAAAGGAAAAGTAAAATCTTTAAACCAACTCCTAGAAAATACAAGAGATAAAGAAAATAGCTAAACCTATCAAAAGAAAAATCTTATGAATTTTGTCACCCTGCTAGCACGTGGTAAGATGCTTAGTTTCATCACCTAGTTCACAATATTCACGAACATAGTTAGGACATAACCAATCACGATTGGGAGCCCTCTACACTATGAAAAGTTCAGAAATTCTCAATATTTTCTTAGGTTATCAAACATATTTGCTTCAAGATATTTCAAAAGAAACAAATCAGAACAAGAATACAAAATAAAAAATAATTTAAATACCTTCATATTCATACAGTTTGCATGGAATGTAGATGGACATTTCTCACAACCACAAATAAGTTTCCCCCATCTCCACAAACTATACAAAAACCAACATTTTGATTTGACGAGGTGTTTTCGTTCACTAACTTCCTGTCAAGCACCAATCAATAAATCTTGGAGACACACGCCTTTTTAAGGAGGTAAATACAATCATATGGTTGTTTGAGATCACTAATAGCGTGTTCTTCAAACATCAGCACAGATACGTCCTTTTGGCAACAATGATAGAGAATCCCGACTCTAGTAATTTTTCCAGTCATCGCTGTAGTTTTAATTCTGATTTTATTGTAGAAAACTTGTCCGTCTTCCTCAACAAGTTTATGGTCTATTAACCATGATAAAATCATTCTTTTGCATATATTTGCTCCTTCTGTTGAAGAGGGAATTGCATTTTTGCAAAAATCTTGTTCTTTGAGTAAAGGTGAAACATTCCCTGTCTTGTCTTTTCCATGTTTTATACTAAAGCTATGATGAACTATACAAGAGTCGGTTCATGGTACTTACCTTCTTTCCTTTTTTTTTGTGACTTCTTACTTTGCCTTATTTTGTTGTATTGCATGATTCATCATAAGGAGGGATTCAACATCATGTCATGTAATGACCATTTCTTGAACTTAGATATTTTAGTTTGCTTTCAATATTATTTAACTTATGTTTTTAACATTATTTATGATATATTTTTGGGAAGATAAATGGTCATCTTCCCTTACTATATCAATAATCTTTTTACCGAGAGGTAAGTGGTGAACTGCCCCACAGCTTATAGTAAAGCAAGTTACCACTTACCTCTCGGAGAGAAGATGGTAGATATAGTAAAAATATCATAAAAATGTTAAAACTATTAGTTAAATAATATTGAAAGCAAAAAAAGTCTTAGTTCAATAAATGTTCGTATTACATGACATATGTTTATTGGCTCCCCATGCTGAATAATACTACAACATCACAAAATAAGGGAAAATTATAAGTCATACAAAAGAAAAAGAAAGAAGGTAAATACCATACACCAACTCTTTTATAGTTCACCATAGTTTAATATAAAACATGACCAAGTCATCATAGAGAATACTTCATCTTCACTGCAAAAACAATGATTATGCATAAATGTTTTTCCTTTTTTCATTCAAAGCAGCAAATTGATGTAAAAGAATCATTTTATCATGGTTAATAGACCATAAACTTGTTGAGTAAGGTGAGCTAGTATTTTACAATAAATTCACAATTGAAACTGAAGCTATGACGGGAAAAATACTAAAACAGGAGTTCTCTATAATTGTAGCCAAAAGGAGGTATATGTGTTGACATTTGAAGAACACATTGTTAGTGATCTCAAACAACCATATGAATGTATTTACCTGCTTAAAAAAGTCGTTCGTGTCCAAGATTTATTGATTGCTTGCATTGAAGCTGGAGAACGAAAATGCCAAGAAACATTAATCGTCACACCAAAAGAAAATTGGTCAAATCAAAATTATGGTTCTTGATTAGTTTATGGCGATGGAAACTTATTCAGCTCTAAGAAATGTCCCTCTACATTCCATGCATACGGTATGAATATGAAGGTAACTAAATGAATTTTAATTTTGGAATCTTGAAATGATTTGTTTCTTTTGAAATATCTAGAAGCAAATATGTTTGATAGCCTACATAAATATTGAGAATTGTTGGATTTTTTTATTTTGCCGAGGGCTCCCTATCGTGATTGGTTTTTTCCGTATTGCATTTGTGAATATTTTGAGCTAGGTGACGAAACTAAGCATCTTATCTTACAGTGTGACAAAATTCATAAGATTTCTCTTTTATCCGTTTAGCTATTTTTTCATTAGCTGCTATATTTTCTAGAAGTTGCTATAAAGATTTTACTTTTCCTTTTCAAAATGTTTGGTACAAAATGAGGTTAATTAAATCTTTGCTAATGAAAATTTACAACTCCCATTACTCTTCTCCAATTTCAATTACAATATGATTACACTTTATAATATTTTTGTATTTCATTGGCTTTGTTTTAAGAGTTTCACAAAAGAATCATGGACGTGAACTCTTCAGGATTATATTGTAACCAAAGCTACAAAGAGGTACATATACTTTCCTTCTGATTTGAATACATATACTTGTTTGCTCATTATTTTTTATTTTGACAAAGTTTTTATTTGAAAGATCTATCACAATTTCAAGAACTCACTTGTACCTTGAATTGATATTTCTCGAAGCTACTCTTGGAGAGTCATGCATCCAACATATATGACTTTTAAGTTGCCTTCAACCAAGACACAATATATGGGAAAAAGTTCAAAGGTTGTAGTTGTATTCACATTGATGAAAGAAACTTTTAAACAACTACTAATAGATAAATATGAATTGATGTGATTCAAGGTGTACCCTATAGTTTTGTGTAAGCACATTGATGTTTCCTATCTATATTGTTATAGAAATTTTTAATGTTGTCATAAGCATTCAGTTTTCTCTTAGTATTCAATATTTGAAACAATTTATTCCTACCACTCATCATTATTATTTTATAAGCATAAATTATTAACCTACGTTAGTTATAACTGATTCTAAGGAGGAAAACTAAATGTAAATAACTTCACAACGCTTAGAGAAGTCTTAAGAAGTCTAATCTAGGGAATAAATGATGGCTTTGTTCCTTATACTCCCAATATTCCTCCTAAAGTATTATATTATGCTTAGAGTATTTATTTTTTGTTGTGCATTTTTGTTTGTGACTTGAAGTAATCAAATTAAATTTCAAAATTTTTCGAATATTTAACTCATCAACTGGTCTTATAGTTATTTTGGATGTTGTCTCATTTCTCTTTCATAAGCTTGAAGTAAAGGATGTGAGGCTACAAAGTAGTGATTTTGTTGCAGGGATAGATAATTGTGAGATTGATTTCGATTTTTTGTTTGAGGGATGGATATTGAGGCTACTACTAGACTCTAATTTTGTATGTTAGGGTTGAGGTAAGATAATAAGAGGATTTTGACACTGACTCATATTTGTAGCAGTAATAGGTTTGTTTTTCAATTACCTATATTATTTGATGCTTTGTGACAACAATGTATTATATTTACTTTGAAGTTCCTACCTCAATTAACATAATTTTTTATATTTTAAAATTGCAACATTTTGTTACAGATCGTATAATACACACTTGAAGGATAGGATATTTTTCGAAATATAAATGAAAATGAGTTTTTTAAGTTACCTAAATTATTTGTAGCTTTCTGAAAACAATGTATTGTTCAATTTTGAAGTTTCTAGCTTAATTTACATAATTTTTTACATGTTTAAAATTGCAATAGTTTTTATAAACTTTGAATGAGTTTGTCATTTTTAATTATATTAGAAAAAAACTTGTCTAGTATAATTAATCTAACAATTATTCAAATTGAATGTTTAACTCATCACATGAAATTCAATAAATAAAACTAGAGAAACTTTTTTATTAGATGTTGGGTCTATTAAAAATTGAGAAAACTTCAAATGCCATTTTAATCTTTGAATTTTTAAGACTCTAAATTAGTAATTAGTTTTGTAAAATTATAGACATTTTAATCTTTTTAGCCATCAAACAACAACGATAACCAGCCTTATCTAACTATGTGAAGTCGACCATATAGATTACACAATATCATTACACTTGATAAAAAATCAAATTTTCAGAAATATTATTAAATAAAAAATCTTGTTATTTTGCAAAGTCAAAATCTATTTTAATTTTTCTTTTTTAATTTCAAGAACTAAGATGATCCACTCCTTATAATCTAAAGAACTAATTAATAAGTGATTTACTTTACAAAATTTAAGTTGAGAAAGGGGGCAAGTTAACAATTAAATTAATTTGATGGGGGCAATTTTATATCTTTTTTATATAATATTAGTAAATTGTAGTGGGGGAAATTGCCCCCAATGTATTACTTTGGTTAATGTACTTTCTTATGAACTAACAATAAAAATAAAAACCAAATCTAAAAAAGAACTGTGAAAACCATTTATATCATCTGTAATTATCATTCACAAATAGTTAGTTAAGAGTCTACATCATCATTCTGTTAGTTTGTTACAGAAGTTGGTTGCTGCTTTTCCTTTCATCAGCTGATACATAAAGCTACTTTGTAATTATGTGATGGACACTGAACAATAATAACAATATACTCTTCTGTATCTCTCTCTCGGCTGTTACTTCCTTTCTCTGTTTTTGAGTTTCTTCTTCACCTTCATTGACTTCTCTGATTGCTTCATCAATGGAGGTTGAATGTCTCACATCTTGTAATATGCTATCAGCCTAGAACTCTGTGGTATTATGCTTCGTGTTTCCAGTGCAATTTTTTTCTCTCTTACCTTGTTTATCTCTTTGGTATTACCTTCTTCTCCTTTCTTCGATATTTTTTTGGAGAATCTTCTTCCTCTTCGTCCTTTAATGGCGAATCCTATCAATCCTATGCTAGATCCTCTCAGTCCATACTATCTTTCTTCCAATGAGCATCCTGTTCTAACCTTGATTTCTACTCCTCTAAACGATTTGAACTACCACTCTTGGTCACAAACTATTCTCCTTATTCTTGGCATGAAGAACAAGGTTTGTTTTGTAGACGGATCTCTTCCTCGTCCTGCTGTTATTGGACCTTCTCAAATTGCTTGGGATCGCTGCAACAAGCTAGTTCTTTCTTGGATTATTCAATCAATCGATGCTACCATCGTCCAGAGTGTTCAATGGATGCAAAACGCTTTTGAGGTACGGATAGACTTAAAGAACCGATATGCTCAACATGATATGTTCAGGATCTGTGTTTGAATCAATTTACTCCCTCTAACAAGGTACTCTATCCATAATTGCTTACTTTACTGCTCTGCAAGGATTATGGCAAGAACTTGATCAATTTCATCCTATACCGAGTTGTTCATGTAATATACTTTGTTCTTGCGACTTAATTCCTACTGTGAAATCCTACCGAGAGAGAATGTGTTATTCGATTTCTTTAGGGCCTTAATGAACAATATTATCATGTAAGATCTCAGGTGATGCATATGGATCCTTTGCCTTGTGTTCAAAAGGTCTTCTCAATGTTATTTCAACTGGAAAAGGGAACAAGGATTAAGTGCAATGCCTTCCCAAGTCCTGTATTCTGCTGCTGGTTCTGATGTAAAACCAAGTCAAAAGGATCCAAATATCTGAAAAATGCCTTCCCAAGTTCCTCCTCCACCTTCCCGGCAACCCTCTAATTCCACTTCTACTCAAGACTTCTTCAAAATAATGGATAGCCCCATCACTTCTCCATGTGCCTTTACTTGAAACTTCTTTTTTCTCTCATCCTCTATTCTCCATTTCCTACTCTTGTTCATTCTTCAGCATAATTTTTAATTACAATACAATATCTCTTTTTTGCATTATATGAAAAAGTAAGTAATGTTTACTAATTTTTTATTTTTAATTGTTAAAATGCGGCAAAGGACTCTCAATGCAAGAATGCACTAGTATTTTCATTACTTCTTCCACTCCTTATGTTCTAATCTAACCCCACATTATGCTTTCATTATAATGATCTGAATATATATATATTAGATATAATTTCTTCCTTTCCTTAGCCACGCTCTTTGAAAAAATTTATTTTCAAATATATGTAGTGTCCATGTAGCTGCAGTTAAAACAATAGTGTATTGTTGTTTGTCACTAAGTAGCCACAATTCAATCGTTACCAAAAGTTGTACTGCAAAAAAAATAGGGCTATTTATTCAAGTTTAAGGAAAGAAATCTACTAGATATAGCATTTGGTGAAAGTTGCATAATGTCGTTAACAAACAACTACATGATTCACTTGAGATCTACAAATTTAGTGTGAAGAATATAATAGAGATTTTCTTGAATATGAGTTGAAGCAAAGTTGAGGGACGAGGAAGAGGGAAAAGAAATGAGCGGGAGAGGCAGAGAGGGGAGACGACAGAGGCGTGAAAGATGAAGTGTATTCTTCGGATTTAAGAGGTAGTTAATGAAAGTAAGGGATACAAATGACTATGTGAAAAAAGAAGCTTCAGGAGAGAGTTTTCTACTCTGTGATTACATTATTGAGTGTATCAACTTTGTTATCAAAGATCCACATCATGCAGTCATTTTACTAAAAAAAGGTATCATTAAGTCTTTGACTTCGTAAGATAATTTACGCACGTTATTCCTTGACATTTTTGGCAGTGCAAATAGGTCGTTAACATTGTGCTTCCTAATGTAGTTTAGTCACCATCGTTAGTTTATAATTAAAACTGTCAAGTTCTTGGACTAAATTGAACATTTACTAAAGTGTGATTTTTTTGGCACTACTACATAATTGACTTTTAGCAACATTTGAAAAACATATTCCCAAATTGTTAAAAGTGTTACTAAATTACTAAAACTGTTCCCTTTGTGCATTTGCGACATTTTTGACCAATCTTTGTATCTATCGATGTTGCAAAAAGGTTTTAGTTACATTTAAAAAATGTTGCCAAATTGTTAAAAAAATGTTGTCCTTTACGATCTGCAACATTTTTTACAAATGTTGTATTTTACAATGTTGTTAAAAGACAATTTTGTTGTAGTGTGGTATTAGACAAAAGTGATTATTAGTGGAACGTTCAGAAACCATATTTGGGAGTTCCAATGGACAAATATTGACCCCTTTAAAACGTTAAGAAATGGAACAATATTGTATAAATATGTGATGAACTTTGGTGCAAGTCCTTTCCTCTCAATTTTAATATTTTACATTTATAAATATTTTGTAAAAATATGTGAGGATTAAATGATGCTTAAATTATAGGAATTTTTATTATTTTTATTTTTGAAAGGTGTGCTTTTTTATTTAATATTTATGTTTTGTGGAGTTTTTATGATTTAAAAGTTTATCATTATTTTTGTTTAGCAAAAAGTTATAGTATGGAGGTGAATCATTATTTTATGTTTTTTAAACTATATTAATTTTATGTAAAATAACTAAGAAATATTGCATACCTAATAAATCATTCACTCAATTTGAAAATAAAATTTTATTATTTTCCGCATTCATTTGATATGATTGCAATGGTAAGTCATTTCTCACATATGGCTAAACTATTTTTAAAATTAAATGTTGAATTTTAACATTAATGATAAATCATTCTTTTATTAATATTTTACAATAACTATGTGATTTGGTTATTATTAGTGAATGAGAATGAGTTGCTTGTAAAATATGATTATTATTTTTTGAAGGATGAGGTTTATGATATGAGATAAATTATTTTAATTTTATAACTGTATCATCACTTAAATAAAATAACATAGACAATGTTTTATTTAGAGGTAAATCATTAACTAAATTTTAAAATCGGTTTATTATCTTGTTTTTTTACCGGCAAATACTCACACACCTACTTCCCACACACCCTAAACTAAACTATTCTCCTATTATCCTCTACATCTCCATTGTCAAGGTTCGAACCTTGAACCTGTTGCTCCCAAGCCTTATGACTTGGTACATGACCATTTGAGCTAAAGCTCTTGGTCAAAATTGGTTTATTATCTATCACACTCATTTGACGTTGTTATAGTAGGGATAACTTATTTTGTCACATGTAGCTAAACTATGTTTCATACGGAATTTTGAATTTTACAATACAATGATAAATTATCCTTATATTCTTTTTGGTATGTCTATATTAGTTTGGAATTAAGTGTTGAAAAGTAGGATACTAGGGCCAGCTGTTGCTTTGTCACTCACAACTATTACTTAAATATACTACCTCTGGTCCTTTTTATAGGACCCTTTACAGAATTTTTCTTGGTTCTATATATAAGACCCTTTACAAAATTCAAGAGGTAATTATTAGTATTTTCCTTGTCTATCCTTGTAATAAATGAAGTAATAGTGGTTACAATTAATGTATTTGTTAAAAATTTTGACTTTAAATAAGGGTAAACTTGGAAGATTGTACTATTTTTTAAAAAACATGACTTTAAATAAGGTTGTTAGTAGTTTTCTTAATCCGTGTGAATTGGTTAGGGGTCCTATAAAAAGCACCAGAGGTAGTACTATAATAGTTTTTATCAATATTGATGTACTAAGTTGATAGTGGATTTTAATGACTAAGTTGATGTATTTTTTATATTTCGGCAGACTATAAATTGATTAAGGGATGTTAATTTTGGATTGTATATTTTTCTTTTCAATTCTGGAAACTAAATTTTTTTGTCAAATGCTAATATTAGGGATTGGAATTTATTTTTCATATTGTCTTGAACCAAATTGATCAACTATTGTTAATTTTGATTTAATTTAACTAAAAAAGTAAATTTATAAATTAACTTCTTCGAGTCAATATTCTTAAAATTTTTGAAAATATATTACTTTTGCTTGACAATGAGACGCAAACGGCCCACGTAACCCAAAGCAACACAGTCTATAGTGACCGGCTGCAACAATTTGACTAGAGGTGGTTGGAGGGGTGGAAAATTGACTGAGGCACATCCGGAATCCTTAGTTTTGTAAAACTATCCCTCCCTTTTATTCACGACAATAACTAATAACAATGGGGTGACATTTTGTTAAACTAAAATACAAGTGACGGACGCTATAAGCTAAACAACCTAGCTCACTACTGATTATCAGTTCAACATACTAAATAATCTTAGCTGTGCATGAGACACAGGTATCAAGTACTAGTAAACCCCAAAAGAAAGAATTGATAACCCCATGTAAAAAATGAGAAAGAAAGAAACATTGACTAGCTATGTTCAACCCTAATTAATTTCTTCATAACATTGAATAGCATTGTTCAACCTTATTAATTCCTTCCTACAATATATAAATACCATTACCTTTTTAAATATTGTGTACAAGAAAACCACTACCTTTTAACTTTAAATTATTATTTGATGTACTAAGTTGATACTCAAATTTAATGACTAAGTTGATGTATTTTTATAGTTCAGCAAACTAAACTGATTAACGGCGGTTAAATTTGGATAGTAAATATTTTTTTTGTGAGTTTTAGGGACGAAATTTATTGTGAATTTCAAATATTAGGGAGGAAACGTATTGTCCATACTTTCTTCAACCAAATTGATCAACCATTTTAAATTCTGATTAATTTTTAACTAATTAAATATTTATACATATACTTCTTCCAATCTATATTATAAAAATTTTGGAAAATATATTACTTCTACTTGACCACGACAAACAGATGACCCATGTAACCCAAAGCGACACTGTCTATTGTCACCGAGTATGAGAGTTTGTAGTGACGAGAGATCGCTAAAGGGGAAAAAAATAAATGAACCCTACCTTCTCGGCAACAATGAATTTTATTATTTATGATGATTGGCATTTATTTCAAATTATGAATAGTCTAGAGAACATTTAATAAATTGGCTTTGACGCACATCCGGAATCCACAATTTTATAAAATTATCCACCTCTTCTATTTACTGCAAAAGCCAGTCACAATAAGGTGACATTTGTTATGCCAAAACACAAGTTGCAAATGCTATAAGCAACCTTACTTTTGATTATCACAATTCAGCATATCAAAGAGTCATAGCCCGAGCGTGCGTGACGCATGGGCAACAAATACTAGTGTGTACAATATGCAAGTGGAATAATCTAACAACATATACTACTAAATATGAGTTAAGATATTTTACATTTTGCTTGTCTCAATATCTTTTTTATTTTATCATTTAATAAACTATATAACTTATTATCACATATACGTTTTTCAATCATATCCTACTTAAAATAAATTAATATTTGAATCTCTGAATGAATGTTAAGATCGTAATTTTCAAATCAAGTTGACTAGTCAAGTACAACATAACGATAGATACTCTCGGACGCCTAAATATAATTGAAGATCTTTTTCATTTCACTTTTCTTAGTTTCTTTTTTATTTTCTCGTTTTATAATATAAAGATTTAAATCATATTTTGAAATATAGACTAATGTTTTAATTATCGAAATTCTCTTTAATAGAGGCGAATGGTAGGGATTTCTAATCTTCTAGAAATACAGTAGACCACCAGATACACGTGCAAGTACAATATTCCAATAGATACTCTCATATGCATAAATATGAGTTAAGATATTTTTGATTTAATTCTACTCTGTGTCTTCCTTATTTTGTCACACATTTTTAGAAATTCAATCAATATTTGAATTGTCAAAATTCTCTCCAATTTTTACAAGAAATGGATGTTGTGGGAATTTCTAATCTTCTACCGACACCTTAGACCACCTAGATATATATACAAATTTAATCTAATGACAGATGTTCTCATACCCATAAATATAAGTTAGTATCTTTTTTATTTCTCTTTTGTAGGTATCCTTTTTTCATTTTCTCATTTAATAAGTGTCAATATTATAAAAGTTAAAGTTTTAAAACTTTAATGCATGTTATAAGATGGTCCATTATTAAATGACTAAACAAATAAAAAATAGATATAGAAAAATTTAATTAATATTTCAATTGTTTAATTTCACTTGATATTTTCCACCAAAAGGGGGGTTGGTGAGAGTTTTAGTCATCTAGAAATATCTCATGCAATACAAGTACAATCTAACGATAGCTACTCTCATATGCCTAAATATGAGTTTAGGTGATCTTTTCATTTGACTTTTCTCTTTGTTTTTTTTCTCATTTAATGGACCATGATATATCATCTAAAATTTTAAAATATATTTTCAGAAAATTAATTAATTTTTTAATTGTCAATTGCCATTAAATGTTTATAAGAAATGGGAGTTGGTGGACATTTCTAATTTTCTAGAAACACCTCAGACCACATGGATAAAATACATTACTAACATACACATCTAACGACGGGGACTATCATACGCATAAATAGGAGTTAAGTTCTTTTTCATGTCATTTTTCTGTATGTTTTCTTTATTTTTGGTTTTAATGGATTATCTTATCAGATATAAATTTTTAAATGATATATTTAGAAAATAGTTAATAGTATAATTTTCATAATTCTCTTTAATTTTGATGAGAAATGGACCACCTTCCACAACTTCAAATACTATACAATTGTAGTTTACTATAGATAATATCATACGCCTAAGTACAAATTAACATATTTTTCATGTCACTTTTCTTTATGTCTTATTTATTTTTTTATATTTTAACAACCATGTTATCATAGTATTTTAATTGTGAAGAAACACTTCACATCAACCACACAACTAAAAGTGGACCACCAACCATAATTTCAACACTATAAAAGCAATAGGATAGCCCTAGGGTTTCTGACACTCTGACATTGAGAAGCTGCTGTGTAGTAGAAGGAGTTTTGATCTTCCCAGAAAAAATGAAAGCCATGGATATGCAACTGGGTAGTTGCGATTGTCAAGGATTGCTTCTAATGGAACTGAAACTTAAGTGCCATTTCATGTAAGTTCTCTCTCTCTGCCGGTCCCTCTCCTTTAATCTTTCGGGTATAAATTGATTCATGTTGTGCGGGTGATAGTTGTTACGACATGCACAAATCAAATCATTTGAGTCTGATTTGAAGACAGGTCTTGGAATCCTTAGATTTATGAGTCAATCCCACTTAGATTGTGAGTGTCTCACTTTCTCGACAATTCTTTGGATCCTGAGATTCATGCGCCTATCAATCTATGATTGTGAGTCTCTCTCTTTCTCTCTTTTTCTCTTCAGTTTAGTTACTTAATTTTTTAATCTTATTCTAACCAAATAGTTCTACAACGGTTTATTTGAAGGCGTTCGTATCTTCTTAGAGTAGAAGCTATGGATCTGCAGTTGTGTAGTTGGGTTGTGCGATTGTCTTGATTTCCTTAGTGGGAGCTGTATCTTCATCACCATTTCACCTATGTGTGATCTCGCTCTTTATGTTCAATCTTCTATGAGTATAAATGGATAAGTGTTGTGCGGGGAATATTTGTTACAACTTGCAAAAATCCAGTGGCTGGAGTCTGATTTGAAGACAATTTCTTGGAACTAGAGATTCATGCGCCAATCTAATCTCAACGTCCTTAGTATTTCACTCTCTAATTTAATTATATTGTTTTACAGCGTATATACTTACAATAACCGTGTTATTTTACAGATATAGTAATCATCCAAAGTTTTTGTATCAAGAGACTTGTGTATTCAAAATTCTCTCCCAGATCTCCCCTTTGCTGTGACCAAAACTACTACAGAGGGTTCCTTCGCGTGCTCTCTCCTTCTTTGAGTTTTGTGAGCTTCTCTCTCTATGTGAGATTATTTTGTTATTCTCCGTTGTTAGGGTATAGGTTTGAAGAAAATTAATTTGCGGTCTTGTATGCCATACTAGTCATTGTTTTTCAAGCGGAGGTGTCATTTAAAATTTAATTTAAAAATTTTAATATGTATGCATGTGTCTATGTATATGGATATAAACTATGGCATTTTCTTCTCTTTTTCCCTATTCATTGGGAATGAAAGTTAAAAGTGCTAAAAAATAGGATTGATAATTCTCCTCAATATAGTATTAATATTTAAATACATGTTATTGTGTTTTGGTAACTCAACAATATTATGGAGAATTTGGCTGAATGCATAGAAACAAACAATGAAATGCATAATGATGCTGATCTTCGTCATCAGTATTAGCATAACTAGATATTGATAACATAAGTCAATTAAGTGATTTTTCCAGCACTTTCCTGGCAATTATAAGTACAACTGCTTCGGAATTTTTTTTATACTAATATATTGTTTTGTGGTCATCACTGCTTTATTATACAGTTCTTTTGCAACCTTAGAGTGCAAAATGTAGTCATTCCATCTATTTTGGATAACCTACTGCAATTTCTATAAAAGCCCTAGGAGAGCCCTAGGGTTTCTAACACTCTAACGACTAGCACTTTAGTTGAAGGAGTTCTTATCTTCCCAGCATAGAAAAAAGCCATTGACCTGTAGCTGTTTAGTTGAAGGAGCTGTGATCTTCCCAGCATAGAAGACAACTGTGATTTCCTCTTACTGAGTTGTAGCTTCACAGCCATTTTACGCACGTGTAGTCTATCTCTCTTTATATGTTCAATTTCTGTGAGTATAAATCAGTGTTTTGTGGGTGATATTTGTTATAAGGTGCTTGAATCAAATGGATGATGTCTGATTTGAAGACGATTATTTGGATATTGAGATTTAGTTTCCTATCACTCGTGAGTCTCTTATTCTCTCCACAATTACGTTATTTTCTGCTCTGTCAACATATATTAATATATAGCTGCAATAATAGTGTGTTTTATAGGCTGATAATAATCATTCAAAGTTGATATATCAAGAGCAAACTTGTGTCTGCAAAATTGTCCGCCACATCTCTGCCTTGACGACAACTACTACTACCGAGAGCACGTTTGTGTGTTGTCTCCTCCTTTCAGTTTTGCGCGCTTCTCTTTGTGAGTTTATTACATTATTGTTCGCTTTAAGCATATAGCTACAACAACCATTGCGATATATATTCTTCATTTATGTGTTTGATTGCGTGGAGCGTATTAGTGTTGGGAAGAGTTGAAGGTTAATACTCCCTAATGAGCTAACATGTGCCAAAAAAATATAAAAGAAATCGACAAAAAAAATATTTATTATTATCATTAAAAATTTCAAATATGAGTATAATTCTACAATGCTTGTTTGAAGTTATTGAAATATTATTATCTATTTATTTTATTTTCTAATAATTATAAATAAGGGGAAAAGTTATCCAACCACCTCAAACTATCAAGCATTTCAAAATAAATATACAATATGTTTTCAGTTAAACTTTAAAGGCTTAAATTACTTTCATGTTGATACTTATTGGTGTATGACTCAAATTTTGTCCAAGATGATAGCACTTGGAGCCATTTGTATGTTTTAGATGTTGTTATTGCATGAACAAAATTATGATAGAATATAATTAATTCTTGACTTCTTCAAAATTACATGTTTTTATATTTAAAAAATTAGAAGTTAAAAACTTTATAAAAATCTTTAAAACAACATGAAATTTTAAAAATTTTAAATAAAATTGTAGCGTCATATTGTCGAATTAAAAAATTCAACCAAAATGTCTCAAGTGACTGGAACCTAAGTAGCAATCCTTAGTTTAATGGAAACCCTACAAGGGACCACAGGACTTTGTAACCACCTACCCTTTACATTATTATAAATAGCTTCACACAAATCCCATGGCCCCTGCATGTCTTTTAGGTGGCCATAAAAGGCATCTCTGCAACCCTTGTCCCATGAATTATATAGAGCCAAGTAGTAGTGGATAAAAATTAGTGTGTGAATACTGGTATTTTAAAGTTACAAAGATGTTTACAACCATACTAGCCAAATAGCTAAGAAGATATACAACAAATAAAAGGATGTTACTTGATATTTGCCACTCTTATGATTGCATCCTTTTTTAAAGGAAGAATGTATAAAACTGGCTTAAATTAACCCGGGTTAAGTTTGAAGTAAATAGTAAACAACAACAAAGAAATCAAAATTTGTCTTAATTAATGCTTAAAAAAAGGTAAAAATCAGTGGTAGGAATAAATAGATTCAAATGTTGAAGACCAAGAGAAAACAAAAATGATGAGCATTAAAAAGTTATATAACAATGTAGATATAGGTAAACACCAATGTGCTTACCAACAACTGTATAGTATGCTTTGAATCACATCAATGCATGTTTGTCGATCTGTTGTTGTGTTAAAAGATTCATTCATCAAGAGTCGGTGCATGGTACTTACCTTCTTTCCTTTTTTTTGTGACTTCTTACTTTGCCTTATTTTGTTGTATTGAATGATTCATCATAAGGAGGGATTCAACATCATGTCATGTAATGACCATTTCTTGAATTTAGATATTTTAGTTTGCTTTCAATATTATTTAACTTATGTTTTTAACATTATTTATGATATATTTTTGGGAAGATAAATAGTCATCTTCCCTTACTATATCAATCATCTTTTTACCGAGTGGTAAGTGGTGAACTGCCCCACAGCTTATAGTAAAGCAAGTCATCACTTACCTCTCGGAGAGAAGATGGTAGATATAGTAAAAATATCATAAAAATGTTAAAACTATAAGTTAAATAATATTGAAAGCAAAAAAAGTCTCAATTGAATAAATGCTCATATTACATGACATATGTTTAATGGCTCCCCATGCTGAATAATACTACAACATCACAAAATAAGGGAAAATTATAAGTCATACAAAAGAAAAAGAAAGAAGGTAAATACCATACACCAACTCTTTTATAGTTCACCATAGTTTAATATAAAACATGACCAAGTCATCATAGAGAATACTTCATCTTCACTGCAAAAACAATGATTATGCATAAATGTATTTCCTTTTTCATTCAAAGCAGTAGATTGATGTAAAAGAATCATTTTATCATGGTTAATAGACAATAAACTTGTTGAGTAAGGCGAGCCAATATTTTACAATAAATTCACAATTGAAACTGAAGCTATGAAGGGAAAAATACTAAAACAGGAGTTCTCAATAATTGTAGCATAAAGAAGGTATATATGTTGACATTTGAAGAAAACATTGTTAGTGATCTCAAACAACCATATGAATGTATTTACCTCCTTAAAAAATTCGTTTGTGTCCAAGATTTATTGATTGCTTGGCATGAAGCTGGAGAATGAAAATGCCAAGAAACATTAATCGTCACACCAAAAGAAAATTAGTCAAATCAAAATTATGGTTCTTGTTTAGTTTATGGCGATGGAGGAACATATTCAGCTCTAAGAAATGTCCCTCTACATTCCATGCATACGGTATGAATATGAAGGTAACTAAATGAGTTTTAATTTTGGAATGTTGAACTGATTTGTTTCTCTTGAAATATCTAGAAGCAAATATGTTTGATAGCCTACACAAATATTGAGAATTGTTGGATTTTTTTACTTTGTCGAGGGCTCCCTATCGTGATTGGTTATTTCCTGATTGCATTTGTGAATATTTTGTGCTAGGTGACGAAACTAAGCATCTTATCAAGTGCTTATAGTGTGACAAACATCATAAGATTTCTCTTTTATCCGTTTAGCTATTTTTCATTGGCTCCTATATTTTCCAGAAGTTGCTATAAAGATTTTACTTTTCCTTTTCAAAATGTTTGGTACAAAATGAGATTAATTAAATCTTTGCTGATGAAAATTTACAACTCCCATTACTCTTCTCCAATTTCAATTACAATATGATTACACTTTATAATATTTTTGTATTTCATTGGCTTTGTTTTAAGAGTTTCACAAAAGAATCATGGACGTGAACTCTTCAGGATTATATTGCAACCAAAGCTACAAAGAGGTACATATACAATCCTTCTAATTTGAATACATATACTTGTTTGCTCATTATTTTTTATTTTGACAAAGTTTTTTATATGAAAGATCTATCACAATTTCAAGAACTCACTTGTACCTTGAATTGATATTTCTGGAAGCTACTCTTGGAGAGTCATCCATCCAACATATATGACTTTTAAGTTGCCTTCAACCAGGACACAATATATGGGAAAAAGTTCAAAGGTTGTAGTTGTATTCACATTGATGAAAGAAACTTTTAAACAACAACAAATAGACAAATATGAGTTGATGTGATTCAAGGTGTACCCTATAGTTATATTATGCCTAGAGTATTTATTTTTTGTTGTGCATTTTTGTTTTTGTGACTTGAAGTTACTATGAATCAAATTAAATTTCAAATTTTTTCAAATATTTAACTCATCAACTGGTCTTATAGTTTTGTTGGATGTTGTCTCATTTCTCTTTCATTAGCTTGAAGTAAAGGATGTGAGGCTACAAAGTAGTGATTTTGTTGCAGGGATAGATAATTGTGAGATTGATTTTGATTTTTTGTTTGAGGGATGGGTATTGAAGCTACTACCAGACTCTATTTTTGTATGCTAGGGTTGAGGTAAGATAATAAGAGGATTTTGACACTGACTCATATTTGTAGCAGTAATAGGCTTGTTTTTCAATTACCTATATTATTTGATGCTATCTGACAACAATGTATTATATTTACTTTGAAGTTCCTAGCTCAATTAACATAATTTTTTATATTTTAAAATTGCAACATTTTGTTAGAGATCGTATAATACACAGTTGAAGAATATGATATTTTTCGAAATATAAATGAAAATGAGTTTTTTAAGTTAACTAAATTATTTGCAGCTTTCTGAAAACAATGTTTTGTTCAATTTGAAGTTTCTAGCTCAATTTACGTAATTTTTTACATGTTTAAAATTGCAATAGTTTTTATAAACTTTGAATGAGTTTGTCATTTTTAATTATATTAGAAAAAAACTTGTCTAGTATAATTAATCTAACAATTATTCAAATTGAATGTTTAACTCATCACATGAAATGCAATAAATAAAACTAGAGAAACTTTCTTATTAGTTGTTGGGTCTATTAAAAATTGAGAAAACTTCAAATGCCATTTTAATCCTTGAATTTTTAAAACTCTAAATTAGTAATTAGTTTTGTAAAATTATAGGCATTTGAATCTTTTTAGCCATCAAACAACAACAATAACCAGCCTTATCTAACTATGTGAAGTCGACCATATAGATTACACAATATCATTACACTTGATAAAAAATCAAATTTTCAGGAATATTATTAATAAAAAATCTTGTTATTTTGCAAAGTCAAAATCTATTTTAATTTTTCTTTTTTAATTTTAATAACTAAAATGATCCACTCCTTATAATCTAAAGAACTAATTAATATGTGATTTAATTTACAAAATTTAAGTTGAGAAAGGGGGCAAGTTAACAATTAATTTAATTTGATGGGGGCAATTTTATATCTTTTTTATATAATATTAGTAAATTGTAGTGGGGGAAATTGCCCCCACTGTATTCTATGTATAAACGTCTCTGCTTTGGTTAATGTACTTTCTTATGAACCAACAATAAAAATAAAAACCAAATCTAAAAAAGAACTGTGAAAACCATTTATATCATCTGTAATTATCATTCACAAATAGTTAGTTAAGAGTCTACATCATCATTCAGAAGTTGGTTACTTCTTTTCCTTTCTTCAGCTGATACATAAAGCTACTTTGTAATTATCTGATGGACACTAAATAACAATAACAATATACTCTTCTGTATCTCTCCCTCGGCTGTTACTTGCTTTCTCTGTTTTTGAGTTTCTTCTTCACCTTCATTGACTTCTCTACTTGCTTCATCAATAGAAGTTGAATGTCTCACATCTTGTAATATGGTATCAGCCTAACCAGGAACGAACTCTGTGGTATTATCCTTCCTGTTTCTTCCGCAATTTTTTTCTCTCTTACCTTGTTATTCTCTTCGGTATTACCTTCTCCTTTCTTCGATTTTTTTTTGGAGAATCTTCTTCCTCTTTGTCCTTTAATGGCGAATCCTATCAATCCTATGCTAGATCCTCTCAATCCATACTATCTTTCTTCCAATGAGCATCCTGCTCTCACCTTGATTTCTACTCCTCTAAACGATTTGAACTACCACTCTTGGTCACAAACTATTCTCCTTATTCTTGGCATGAAGAACAAGGTTTATTTTGTAGACGGATCTCTCCCTCGTCCTGCTGTTATTGGACCTTCTCAAATTGCTTGGGATCGCTGCAACAAGCTAGTTCTTTCTGGATTATTCAATCAATTAATGCTACCATCATCCAGAGTGTTCTCTGGATGCAAACCGCTTTTGAGGTATGGATGGACTTAAAGAACATATATGCTCAACATGATATGTTCAGGATCTCTGATATGTTTGAATCAATTTACTCCCTCAAACAAGGTACTCTATCCATAACTGCTTACTTTACTGCTCTGCAAGGATTATGGCAAGAACTTGATCAATTTCATCCTATACCAAGTTGTTCATGTAATATACCTTGTTCTTGCGACTTAATTCCTACTGTGAAATCCTACCGAGAGAGAGAATGTGTTATCCGATTTCTTAAGGGCCTTAATGAAGAATATTGTCATCTAAGATCTCAGGTGATGCTTATGGATCCTTTGCCTTCTGTTCAAAAGGTCTTCTCAATGTTACTTCAATAGGAAAGGGAACAAGGATTAACTGCTATGCCTTCCCAAGTCCTGTATTCTGCTGGTTAGGATGAAAAATCCAAGTCAAAAGGATCAAAATATCTGCTTCCCAAGTTTCTCCTCCACCTTCCCGGAACCCTCTAATTCCACTTCTACTCAAGATTTCTTCAAAATAATGGATAGCCCCTTCACTTCTCCATGTGCCTTTTCTTGAAACTTCTTTTTTCTCTCATCCTCTATTCTCCATTTCCTACTCTTGTTCATTCTTCAGCATAATTTTTAATTGTTATACAATATCTCTTTTTTGCATTATATGAAAAAGTAAGTAATGTTTACTAATTTATAATTTTTAATTGTTAAAATGCTGCAAAGGACTCTGAATGCAAGAATGTACTAGTATTTTCATTACTTCTTCCACTCCTTATGTTCCAATCTAACCCCATATTATGCTTTCATTATAATGATCTTAATATATATATTAGATATAATTTCTTCCTTTCCTTAGCCACGCTCTTTGAACAAATTTATTTTCAAATATATGTAGTGTCCATGCAGCTGGAGTGGTTATAAGATGTATAGTATTTTATCATGTTTAAAACAATAGTTTATTAATGTTTGTCACTAAGTAGCCACAATTCAATCGTTACCAAAAGTTGTACTGCACAAAAAATAGGGCCATTTGTCAAGTTTAAGGAAAGAAATCTACTAAATATAGCATATGGTGAAAGATGCATAATGTCGTTAACAAACAACTACATGATTCACTTGAGATCTACAAATTTAGTGTGAAGAATGTAATAGAGATTTTCATGAATGAGTTGAAGCAAAGTTGAGGGAAGAGGAAGAGTGAAAAGAAAGGAGCGGCAGAGGCAGAGAGGGGAGACGACAGAGGCGTGAAAGATGAAGTGTATTCTTCGGATTTAAGAGTTAGTTAATGAAAGTAAGGGATACACATGACTATGTGAAAATAGAAGCTTCAGGAGAGAGTTTTCTACTTAGTGATTACATTATTGATTGTATCAACTTTGTTATCAAGGATCCACATCATGCAATCATTTTCACTAAAAAACGCATCATTAAGTCTTTGACTTCATAGGATAATTTACTCACGTTATTCGTTGACATTTTTGGCAGTGCAAATAGGTCGTTAACATTGTGCTTCCTGATGTAGTTTAGTCACCATTGTTAGTTTATAATTAAAATTGTCAAGTTCTTGGACTAAATTGAACATTTACTAAAAACTTAAGGGACAAACTTGAACTTTTAAAAATTTTATGGACCAATATAAACGAATGTTAATGGTGTTAATTGTAAACTAACAACATGGATTAAAATGCATCACAGAATAGAAAATTAGTGACCTATTTGTGCTGCCGACAATATCATGTACTAATATGAAAAAACCCTACAAAATCAAATACTAATGTGCCACATCACTCTTTTTAAATAAAAATAAGTGTATGACCAAAGTAATTTTTGTTGTTTTGTATTAAACCAAAGTGTGATTTTTTTGGCACTACTACATAATTGACTTTTAGCAACATTTGAAAAAAAATATTGCGAAATTGTTAAAAGTGTTACTAAATTACTAAAAATGTTACCTTTGTGCATTTGCTACATTTTTGACAAATCTTGTATGTTACGATGTTGCAAACATTTAAAAAATGTTGCCAAATTGTTAAAAAAATGTTGTCCTTTACTATCTGCAACATTTTTTACGAATGTCGTATTTTACAATGTTGATAAAAGACAATTTTGTTGTAGTGTGGTATTAGACAAAAGTGATTATTGGTGGAACGTTCAGAAACCATATTTGGGAGTTCCAATGGACAAATATCGACCCCTTTAAAACGTTGAGAAATGGAACAATATTGTATAAATATGTGATGAACTTTGGTGCAAGTACTTTTCTCTCAATTTTAATATTTTACATTTATAAATATTTTGTAAAAATATGTGAGGATTAAATGATGCTTAAATTATAGGAATTTTTATTATTTTTATTTTTGAAAGATGTACTTTTTTATTTAATATTTATGTTTTGTGGAGTTTTTATAATTTAAAAGTTTATCATTATTTTTGTTTAGCAAAAAGTTATAGTATGGAGGTGAATCATTATTTTATGTTTTTTAAACTATATTAATTTTATGTAAAATAACTAAGACAATATTGCATACCTAATAAATCATTCATTCAATTTGAAAATAAAATTTTATTATTTTCCGCATTCATTTGATATGATTGCAATGGTAAGTCATTTCTCACATATGGCTAAACTTTTTTTAAAATTAAATGTTGAATTTTAACATTAATGATAAATCATTCTTTTATTAATATTTTACAATAACTATGTGATTTGGTTATTATTAGTGAATGAGAATGACTTGCTTGTAAAATATGATTATTATTTTTTGAAGGATGAGGTTTATGATATGAGATAAATTATTTTAATTTTATAACTGTATCATCACTTAAATAAAATTACTTAGACAATGTTTCATTTAGAGGTAAATCATTAACTAAATTTTAAAATCGGTTTATTATCTTTTTTTTATAGGCAAATACTCACACAACTACTACCCACACACCCTAAACTAAACTATTCTTCTATTATCCTCTAAATCTCCATTGCCAAGGTTCGAACCTTGGACCTCCTGCTCCCAAGCCTTATGACTTGGTACATGACCATTTGAGCTAAAGCTCTTGGTCAAAATTGGTTTATTATCTATCACACTCATTTGACATTGTTATAGAAGAGATAAATTATTTTGTCACACGTAGCTAAACTACGTTTTATACTGAATTTTGAATTTTACAATACAATCACAAATTATTCTTATATTCTTTTTGGTATGTCTATATTAGTTTTGAATTTTGAATTTTACAATACAATGATAAATTTTACAATACCAATGTTGTACTTGTACTGTTTTAAAAAGGCATCGGCTAGGTCTTTCCAGCTGTAGATTTGAGTACGCTCAAGATGCAAGTACCAACTCAAGGCTGCCCCGTCCAGACTATCTTGAAATACGTGGATCAGAAGCGGGTCATTTCGTGCATGTGAGGCCATTTTTCTAAAGTACATGGTAAGATGAAATTTCGGACAACTAGTGCCCTTGTACTTGTGAAACTCAGGTGCTTTGAATTTTTGAGGGATAACCACGTCAGGAACTAAGCAAAGATCTACAGCTGCTCTGATGCCATAATTATTTCCCTTGACAACCCGTAGTCTCTCCTCAAGACTTTGTAACTTTTCTTTAGATTGAACCCCTTCCAATTCCATGTGCATTTGGTGGGAACTCAAGATCAACGGGTTCCCTGGGTGCCCAGGTTGTTGGGTTGAGGCTGGGAAGTGCTTGGTTGGTTTACTGCGGTTGTTCGTGGGTTATTATTTTGCGGAGGGTGATTCTTGATAAAGCCAAGGTGGGGATTAGGATCAACAATCAAATTATCTCGTGGCTGGGCTTGGGAAGATTGTGCAATTTGTGAGTCCTGAGTTGTTGGAGGTGTGTAACCAGGTGGGAGACCATAGGGCGGCCACTGAACTTCGGATGACTCAACATGAATCTGCTGGGGCACTTGCATAGTCAATGGTATTGGTCTCATTTGTATTGGATTAAAGCTCAATTGATAGCTCGGGCCATATACTGGCCTCTGAGGGGTACCATGTGGTTCTTTCCGTCCGAGAGCATCCAACTTTTCTAGAATCTCTGACATCTGGATTCTCATTTCTACATTATGTTTTTCCAGCTCATCCATGACTCTTGTCTGGGCGCGTGTCCAGTAAGGATGTCTGGGTAAGACTTTGTTTATTATTTTTAGAAACTGTGATGAGAAAGAGGTTAGCGTAATCACATGAACGCAATGCATGACATATATACATGTGGATGTGAATATACATATACCTTTTTTGCACGGTTTGTATTAGTGAACATATTATTATATATGATGAAAAGGGAAGGGTATGCCCCTTATGTCCTGTTTTGGTATGTTCTTACGGAGAGATATTTCTAAAGTCAAGACCTTATTATCGGGAAGCCACTATTCCTTTATTAGTGCAATTTTTAAGGGCGGATGTAACTCCTAAAAGGTCCCCAGATTGGCCTTAAAATATGATAAGGTCACAGTTCATGCATAGTCATAAGTAGGAATAACCCTCTCAATATGACCATGTGTCACCGTTACAATCTGAGCGGAGACTAAACGAGTGCCAAGTGAGCACGAGGCCCCTCAGTGACATCCGCCTAGCCCCCTCCTATTCCTATGGTAGCATGGGCTCGGGTATAGAGTCCAAAACGTGTGTGAGGATAATGTAGGATGTGCCAGTTACCCTTTTCCTATCATACAACTAACCTATGAAACAAACCAAACATGTACAAGAATTCTCTATCCTATGGTTCATCTCTCATATAGTATTATATAGTATTACCCGTTGATATAAACTACACATATATACATACATACAAGAGAAAAGAAACATATAAACAAATCAAAAGAGGTGTGAAATAAATATTTTAAAGGTCCCCAGTGGAGTCGCCATCTGTCGCAACCGGGGTCGCGGCGGAGACGGTGTTAAATTACACAACGGAGTCGCCACGAGATTTATCAAAGAAAACCTCGAAAAAACTAAGAAAGAAGGTCTTTGAAACCCTGAATGAGTTCGAGAGTCGATTACGTGTAGGGAAGGTGTTAGCATCCTAGACGTCCGCTAAGGGGCTGTTTGGTTTGCATTTTCATTTTTTGTTTTCATTTTCTATTTCCTGTTTTTTGAAATTTTACAAAGAAAAAACTGAAAATGCTGACAACAAAAAATTTCTGTTTTTAGCATTTTCAGTTTTTCCTTTGTAAAATTTCAGAAAACAGGAAACAGAATGAAAACAGGAAATGAAAACAGAAAATGAAAATGCAAACCAAACAACCCCTAAGTAAGCGGTTACCTTCTAATTAATTGTGCAAAAATTTGTTAATTTTTAAAAATATTTAATATCACTCAACAAAAAATTACACTTATTTATTAAACAGAGGAAAAAAATATTTTTTTATTTATTTACGCTCGACGGGTTTGATTCCCGCTCCTACGTATCCTCGGCTCGAGCAGGAATCAAAGTCACGTAGTTCTTAAGATTTTGTTAAAGAAGACGGGTTTAAGTTAAAACAAGGCTACTCAATGAACCAAGGAAGTAATCGCAACTCAGTCAGACATTGAAAAGGAAACGAATTATATCTTTTTTCGAAAAAGGTTTTTAATAAGATATTAATTAAGCAAATGTTGGGTATAAGTTAGCACAAGGCTACTCAGTAAACCCAACTTGACGACATGACTCTGAAGGAAGCATTTGCAACTCAGTCAGGTCAAGAATCGTCGTTCATATATTTTTTTGAAAAATAATAGTAATAATAAATAAATAAACATTTTATTAAAAAAAAACTAAAGTTAGCAAAAGGCTATCCAGTAAACCCAGTCAGGTTACATTGTGGATTTTCCACTTGATGTTTTGTTTTAATTGCAACCCAACAAAAACAAGAAAAAGGGAAAAAATATCGGTTGATGGTGCTCCGTAAGAGTTCGCGTTCTTGACGGTGGTGTTGATCATGACGGCGGTTACTAGCGCTAGAGATCAAGCCGTTGAGGGCAATGGGGCATGTAAATGGTGCTCGTTGAAGTGAAGAGCGATGACAATGGATGACGGTGACTATGCTTGTGTGTGTTGGTTTCCTGTGAAGTTTGTTAATTGTGATCTTGCTTGTTCTCCACCGTTGAATGAAACAGAATTTTTTCTTTTCACTCTTAAAAAGTAAATTTACAAAGTATTTAATTTCTCTCTATTTCTCTGTGCTCTTTTCTTTTTACGATCAAATCTCGTTCCCTTTTTTTTCTCATAGTGAAGATAAGAGTTTTTAAAGGGAGAATTGAAGTCTTATCTCTAATCAACAGAAACAAACCCATGTCTCCCTACTGCTCCTAATTTTTTGTGGCATTTTTCAATTTGCAGAGAATAACTGAACTCCACTTCTTGTTCTGTTTCCTTCCTTTTTTTTATTTTTAAAAAAAATACTTGACTAAGTCAGGTAATAATAATAATAATAATAATAATAATAATAATAATAATAATAATAATAATACTATAATCCGTTATCACGTTTTGTTTCTCTTTTTCTTTTTTTTTATTATTATTATTAATAACTAGTCAATTAATTAACTAATAATCATTATTATATTATTAGTAGTAGGATTAAATTTAGTATTCACACTAATTCTCCTAACTATTAACAAAGTCCCACCAACTTTCCCCCGAAGGAATCCCTCTCTAGAGAAGTTGGGGAGTTTGTTAATCCACCCTCTGGACGTGAAGCCAGTGATGGTAGCGGGTATCACATCCCCTCTCCCCCTTAACTTTCTGGTTCTCATGATGAACTTCTTTTTGAGGCTTTCGGGGAGTGTGTCCCTGGTATCCCCCAAAGTTCCTCTTTCTCAGGGGCTCCTTTCTCATTATCGGTTGCCCCCAAACCTGAAACTAACCATTTTGTCATTGTTTCATATATCAATTGCAATTTCTATTTCTTCATTTATCATTGTTTCCAAAGACGCCGCTACTGTTCACTTTTGCTCTTTGTATGGGGCATGTCGGCCTATTTGGGATCTTTGATCCTTTTGAAATATTTCAAGGCCTATGGCCATATCGTTGGGGCACATCGCCCTATTTGGGATCTTTGATCCTTTTTTAATATTTCTTGGCCTGTGGCCATATCGTTGGAGCACGTCGCCCTATTTGGGATCTTTGATCCTTTTGAAATATTTCTTGGCCTGTGGCCATATCGTTGGGGCATGTCGCCCTAGGTTGGATGCCTTCTGGTGTGTTGCCACTGAATATATCAACTTAAATCTTGAAATTTGACAAATTCTTGTTCTCATTCATTATATGCTTACGTTACAAAACATGGGGCCTCGTGAAAACCTTCATGGTAAAACCCTCCTTAGGGATAAAACCCATGAAGGAAAAAGAGTATCCCTTACAGAAATTGTACATTCAAATCATAAACGTGATACGAGTCTAAGCATAAATGGACATACTAGTCTTAACTATAGTACCTCCGCATATCCGCGGCATTGAAGGTCTGCACCAATTCTCTTCTTTGTAAAGTTTCCAATGCATATGCACCTTTCCATGTGTTTCTTATCACCCAGTATGGGCCTTCCCAGTTGGCTGCCAGATTTCCATCCTTTGCATTTTTCTGTCAAATATTGGCCCTTCTTAATATCATGTTGTTAACCTCGAACTCTCGTTTGACGACCTTAGCGTTATACCTTTGCGCAACTCCCTACTTTCTCTACATTTCAGTCAAGCGTGCCAACTCACGGATTTCATCCAGGAGATCCAGTTCTTCTCTTAAAACTTCATCATTATTTTGAGGCGTATGCGTCACCATCCAAGATGGTTCACTGATTTCTACCAGGATAACTGCATCTGCCTCGTAGACAAGTCAGTATGGAGTTTCCCACGTTGTACTTTGTGGGGTCGTTCTATAACTCCACAGTACTTGATATAAATTTTCAACCCAGTTTCCCTTAGCATCTTTAAGTCGCTTTTTTGAGCCGTTCAAGATAATCTTATTTGTTGCCTCATCTTGCCCATTTTTTTGAGGATGTTCGACACTTGAAAAATGATGTTGGATCTGTAGCCCCTCCAAGAGCTCCCTAAACTGACTTCCCGTGAACCGTGTCCCGTTGTCTATCACCATCTCGGCTGAGATTCCGAAACGACATATCATTGTTTTAAAGGTAAAAGCGTGTATTCTTGCTGAAGTAATTGTGGCCAAAGGCTCTGCTTCAACCCATTTAGTGAAATAGTCCACGGCTACCACCAAATGTTTTAATTTTCCCAGGGCTTTGTGAAAAGGTCCCAGGATGTCCATCCCCCACGTATGAAAGGGCCACGGAGCCGAGAGAGTATGCAATTCTTCACGCGAAACGTCGGGAATGTGTGAATGTCGTTGGCACTGTTCACATTTCTTCACATGAATTGTTGCGTCTTCTTACATTGTCAGCCAAAAATATCCCGCCCTCAGTACTTTTGTGGCTAGAGATTTTTCTCTGACATGATGTTCACAATTTCCTTCATGTATCTCGGCCAACACATACCGGACTTCAGGAGTGGGGTCGAGATTCCTTTGCGGAATAAGTGACCTTCAATTATCGTGAATCTCATTGCTTTTTCAACGATCTATTTTGCTTCTTTGTCATCCCCTGGCAATACTCCCCTTACGATATAATCGACTAGAGGGGTCCTTCAATCATCTTCATGCACCTATAATGTTAAATTGGGATAAGGGAGTACCTCCTCTACCACTGAGTGGTAATTCGACGCCTTTTTTGTGCTGGCTAGTTTAGAAAGGAGGTCCGCACGAGCATTCTCTTTTCTTGGGATGTATTTTATCTCGAATTTGGATAATCGCGCCAAAGCATCTCGCATTTTGGCAAGATACTGCTGTATAACGGGCTCCTTCGCATGATATTCACCCTTGATCTGCGACACAACCAGCCTTGAATTAGAGCATATGGTAACATCAGTTGCACCCAGCTATTTTGCCATCTGTATTCTAGCAAGACAAGCTTCATACTTAGCCTGATTATTTGACGTTGGAAATTCAAACTTCAATGAATATTCAACTGCTAACCCGTCTGTGTTTTCAAGGATCACGCCTGTGCCACACACTTTGGTGTTTGAAGAATCATCCACATCTATTGTCCATTCCCCAATATATGACTCCTCGGGATGAGTCATCTCTGCCAGGAAGTTGGTAAGAAACTGCGCTTTGACTGCGAGTCGTGGTTCGTATGAAATGTCGTACTGGGTTAGTTCAACGGCCCACAACATCATTCTTCCTACTAAGTCGGGCTTGTGAAGTATTTGTTGTATTGGTTGATTAGTTCTGGCTGAGATAGGGAAGCATTGGAAGTACGGGCACAATTTTCTGGAAGCGATTAGCAGCGCAAAGGCCACATTTTCAAGTCGTTGGTAATTTACCTCCACACCTTGCAGGGCTCTTGAGACGAGGTAGATCGATAGTTGAGACTTGTTGTCCTCGCGTATCAGTACAACACTTACTTCTTCGTCTGGCACTGCTAGGTATATTATCAGTGTGTCACCCGTGACTAGCTTTGTGAAAATAGGAGGCGAAGCCATGTAGGTCTTCATTACTAGAAAGGCGTTCTCACATTCGTGAGACTAATTGAATAAGTCTTGTCGCTTAAGAGTTTTGAACATTGAGAGGCAATGTTTGGCTGATGTCGGGAGGAAACGTGACAAAGATGCAACCCTCCCGGTGAGTTGTTGCACATCCTTAACCGACTTCGGGCTCGCCATGTCGAGGACCGCCCGACACTTGTCTTGGTTGGCTTCTATTCCGCGACTTGGGAGCATAAACCCAGAAATTTTCCTACTTCCATACCAAAGGTACATTTTAAAGGGTTAAGTCGTAAATTATACCATCTTAAGCGTTGCAAAACAATTTCCAGATCCTCGGTCAGGTCTTCTCCCTCCTTAGTCTTGACGATCATGTCGTCGATGTACACCTCCACCTCTTTGCCTCTCATCCAATCAAAGACCTTATCCATCATCCGTTGGTATGTCGCCGCTGCATTCTTTAAACCAAAAGGCATCACGTTGTAACAAAATACCCCTAGATCAGTGATAAAAGATGTTTTGTCCTCATCATCAAGGTTCATGGGTATTTGATTGTAAGCATCTAAAAATGACAAATACCGATAACCAGCAGAGCTATCCAACAGTTTATCATTACAGGGTAGTGGGAAAGGATCTTTCGGACATGCCTTGTTCAGATCTGTGTAGTCAGTACACGTCCTCCATTTGCCATTGGATTTCTTGACAATAACGACATTGGAAAGCCAGTGTGAATACTGTATCTTGCGGATGGATCCCACGTCCAACAGTTTGTTTACTTGCACTTCAGTGGCCGTTGTTCTTTCTTGACCCATTCTCCTTTTCTTCTGGGCGATTGGCTTTGCACCTTCCTGTATTGCAAGTCGATGGCAACACAATTCTGGGTCCACCCTGGGCATATCAGATGGGATCTAGGAGAATATGTCTTTGTTAGCCTGTAGTACTTTTGTTATGTTTCTCATAATATCAGTCGGTAAGTTTTTCTCGACTTTAGCTACCTATTCTGGTTCGTTGCCAATAAGTATTTCCACTGAGTCGCCCTCAGGTTCTGGGTGTTGATGCTAGAATTCTCCCCTTGGGTCGAGGTCCGTCATCATAACTGCAGAATCTTGCCTGATGAATTTGTTCTTACCTTTTGAATCTTTCTTAGCATCTCCTTTTTGCTCTTCTTTCTCTTGTGAAGGTGCGGCTTTTGCTATTTTTAGGCTTTCCAAGTAAAATAACTAGACTCCAAGCCTTTTCCCTTTACTGTGACGATGTCTTCCCTGTCACTCGGGAACTTCATAGCTATGTCTAAGGTTGAAACCACTGCTCCTAATGTACTCAATGTTGGTCTACCCAAGCTGGCGTTTTAAGCCGAAGGGCAGTCAACGACAAGGAACTTCACTTCCACTAAGCGACTTCCTCCTCTTCCCGAGAAAGTCATCTTCAATTTAACATAATCTTTTGCGGAGATGGAATCCCTCGTGAAGCCTATTAAATTCCCTTTATGCGCAATTTGGTCCTTCTCAGTTAAACCCAACTTCTGAAAAATTTCTCAGAACATAATATCAACCGAACTCCCCTGATCGACGAACAACCTTTTGACTACATACCCCGCCATCCTAGCCAAGATGACCAGAGGGGCGTTTGATCCCGTGCCATCTATAGGCAAGTTGTCTTCTGAAAATGTGAATGTCATTCTTCGCATTGCATTTACAGTTAGGCAGTAATCCTTCTCATCTCGCGTTCTTTTCTTTGAGGGCTCGAAGAGTCCCCTTCGTCCAATCCTCCTGCGATCACATTGATGACGCCCTTAAAGGCGGTATTGTCATGTCGCCTGGGACTTCGAGATCTCTACTGGCGCGGCCCATCTCGACCGTGGTCTGTATCTCTCTGTTCCCAAGACCTGAGCCACGTCTTCTCGAAGGTGACGGACTCCATCCCCGGGATGTGCCCTCATCAGGCTTTTGAACGTTTCAGTTTTCCTTGTCTGATTAACTTTTCGATGGCGTCCTTAAGGTAGATACATTCATTAGTATAGTGCCCGCGGTTCTTATGGTACAAGTAGAATTTATCCTTGTTCTTCGATTGCGTACGCAATGGGGGAGGTCTGTCCTTGAGCTCTGGGTACATAATTTCCTTGGATACCCTCGAGGGGGCATCGAAAGGGGAGCGTAATTGGAATAAGCTCCCCTAGGTGGCCTGCCACTTTGGTCATAAATTTTCTCGTTATCCCTCGACTTCCTGTCATAAGCTATTTTTCCTTTGTCTCTTTTATCTCGTTCTTGTTTCGCGGCTTGATTTTCGGTTTTATTATTCCTGACCCATTCCTCGATTTGGATCCATTTTTTAGCCCGTTGTTTCAACTCTTCCATGCTTTTCGGATTTTCTCCTGCTAAATCTTTGGCAAATCCTGCGTGCTTCAAGCCCTGTCGAAGGAAATATAGCATCATGTTAGGTGCGACATCACGTACCTCAAGGGACTCTGTGTTGAAGCGGATGATATAATCCCTTTAAGCCTCATCTAGTTTCTGCTTTATCCTTTCAAGGTGGTGCTCTATTTTGAACTGCTGTTTACTACTCGTGAAGTTTGACACAAATTTGTCTTTGAGAATTTTCCATCCCGAGATGGATCCAGCTGGTAATGAACCATCTTCGGGCAGTAGCCTTTAGGGTTAATGGAAAGGCCCGACATATCACTGGTTCCTTTGCTCCCTAAAAGACCATTGTTTGTTGGAATATCTCGACATGATCTTGAGGGTCAGTCATCCCGTCATACGGGTCAATTTGTACACCAAATTTGAAGTTTGCTGGCATCTCAAAATTCATAATCGCAGGGACGAACGGGTTATGACATCCGTCAACCCAAATGTCGTACTCAGCAACCCGCTCGCCTTGATCTATCTCGTGAACCCGAGGTGGGATGATAACAGGCTGAGCTGGCGGGATACATGGCCCCACCATGGAGACTTGCTTATCGGCGTGTTGATTCTGTTTATCCCGCTGTGTTTCTTGTTGCTGAGGGGCTTGTTGTTCCAAACTAAGGTTGATGAGAATTTTTTGGAATTCCTGCCATTGTATCGGCTACGCTTCTCGCTCCATGTTAATTCTTTCGATCTCCTCAGCTTGCCTCTTGACCATCTCTTTGAGGTCGTTCATCCCGTCCTCAATAGTTACCATCCTTTGTTCCGACATTGCTGGATCAGCCATGTGACTCCATCTTGTTGGTCTGGAGTCGGTCCATTGGCAGAAGGTTGTTCTTCTGGCAATTTTCTGCTACGAGCGGTGGTCCCCTTGGCTGCTTGGTTCTTCCTCGTTGTGCTCACCATCTTGCTACAGTTGAATGATTTGTAAGTGTAAGCTATTGCCTGTTTTTACACATAGGTATCATTTGTCCTCCATATAGGACTTAATAGATTTATTATAGATCATGAGTCAAATTAATCATAAGGAAATGATAGGTAGAAACATGTAAACGTGCTTAAATGAATCATGTATCTAGCGAAAATGACAAGAAAACTGAAATATGTTCAATTAATCGGCTAGAAACCACGTTCCAACTGATTAAGTGTTCATAATTCACCTTATCAACCGATTTATAGTGATCGATTCAAGAAAGAGCTTCGATATCTAACTTTGAGAGTCTTCTCCCTGCAGGAACCAGAAAACAAGAAAAAGAGGATATAACATTAAAGGATAGTAGAAGAAAAACGTTTCTTTCCCACACGGCGCCAATGATCCGTCATGCGCTTGGGCATGGCGGCCATGACCTCCATTCTGGCCACCGGCACGGTGGTTTCGGATCTCCGACCGCTCACCTGGCGGTGAGGGTGGGTACCTCCAAGCACTCTGACGATCAAGTCAGTGAGTTTTCACAGAGAGGATAGTTCAGATATTGAGTGAGTAAAAGGGTACCAAATGAAGATAAGTTACAGGTATTTATACAGATTCATAGGCTTCTAAAGTCAAATCTGTCACTGTC
Organism: Cyamopsis tetragonoloba; assembly: GCA_037177725.1. Taxonomy (NCBI): domain Eukaryota; kingdom Viridiplantae; phylum Streptophyta; class Magnoliopsida; order Fabales; family Fabaceae; genus Cyamopsis; species Cyamopsis tetragonoloba. Next base: position 40,168,678 of record CM074122.1, on the reverse strand, counting down.
ACGTCCCCGTGAACTACGGCGCTAAGTACGGATCTGTAACTAACCCCACGTGGGGGAGGGACGTCCAAGCCTCATGTCGGGTAACCATGTCGTGTCTTACACAACATGCGACCATCAACCTTTCCCATTCACGTGGGGCTAACACGTGCCTCCTTAGCATGTGATTATATAAATAGGCCTGTATGGAGGTGATGGTCCCAACACACCATATTGCCTCACAGCTGTATACTCCTCCCCATTCGGAGTTTAAGCAATCCAATTTTTGGATTGTAAATTTTTCTTTTCAATTCTGGGAACTAAATTTATTGTCAAACGCTAATATTAGGGATTGAAATTTATTTTTCATACTGTCTTGAACCAAATTGATCAACTATTGTTAATTTTGATTTAATTTAACTAAAAAAGTATATTTATAAATTAACTTCTTCGAGTCAATATTCTTAAAATTTTTGAAAATATATTACTTTTGTTTGACAATGACACGCAAACGACCCACGTAACCCAAAGCAACACGGTCTATAGTGACTAGGTGCAACAATTTGACTAGAGTTGGCTGAACGGGTGGAAAATTGACTGAGGCACATCCGGAATCCTCAGTTTTGTAAAACTATCCCTCCACTTTATTCACGACAATAACTAATAACAATGTGGTGACATTTTGTTAAACCAAAATACAAGTGACGGACGCTATAAGCTAAACAACCTAGCTCACTACTGATTATCACTTCAACATATTAAATAATCTTACCCGTGCATGAAACACAGGTATCAAGTACTAGTATATAAACCCCAAAAGAAAGAATTGATAATCCCATGTAAAAAAATCAGAAAGAAAGAAACATTGACTAGCTACGTTCAACCCTAATTAATTTCTTCATAACATTGAATAGCAACGTTCAACCTTATTAATTCCTTCCTACTATATATAAATACCATTACCTTTTTAAATATTGTGTACAAGAAAACCATTACCGTTTAACTTTAAATTATTATTTGATGTACTATGTTGATACTCAAATTTAATGACTAAGTTGATGTATTTTTATAGTTCAGCAGACTAAACTGATTAACGGCGGTTAAATTTGGATAGTAAATATTTTTTTGGTGAATCTCAGGGACTAAATTTATTGTGAATTTCTAATATTAGGGAGGAAACGTATTGTCCATACTTTCTTCAACCAAATTGATCAACCATTTTAAATTTTGAGTAATTTTTAACTAATTAAATATTTATATATATACTTCTTCCAATCTATATTATTAAAATTTTTGAAAATATGTTACTTCTACTTGACAACGACAAACAAATGGCCCATGTAACCCAAAGCGACACTGTTTATTGTCACCGTGTGTGACAGTTTGTAGTGACGAGAGATTGCCGAAGGGGAAAAAAATAAATGAACCCTACCTTCTCGCAAACAATGAATTTTATTTGTTATGATGATTGGCATTTATTTCAAATTATCAATAGTCTAGAGAACATTTAATAAATTGGCTTTGACGCACATCCGGAATCCACAATTTTATAAAATTATCCACCTCTTCTATTTACTATAGTAGCCAATCACAATAAGGTGACATTTGTTATGCCAAAACACAAGTTGCAAATGCTATAAGCAACCTTACTTTTGATTATCAATTCAGCATATGTAAGAGTCATAGCCCGAGCGTGTGTGATGCACGGGCATCAAATACTAGTGTGTACAATATGCAAGTAGAATAATCTAACAACATATACTACTAAATATGAGTTAAGATATTTTACATTTTTCTTGTCTCAATATCTTTTTTATTTTATCATTTAATAAACCATATAACTTGTTATCACATATACGCTTTTCAATCATATCCTACTTAAAATAAATTAATATTTGAATATCTGAATGAATGTTAAGATCATAATTTTCAAATCAAGTTGACTAGTCAAGTACAACATAACGATAGATACTCTCGCACGCCTAAATATAATTGAAGATCTTTTTCATTTCACTTTTCTTGGTTTCTTTTTTATTTTCTCGTTTTATAATATAAAGATTTAAATCATATTTTGAAATATAGACTAATATTTTAATTATCGAAATTCTCTTTAACTTTGATTAGAAATAGGGGCGAATGGTAGGGATTTCTAATCTTCTAGAAATACAGTAGACCACCAGATACACATACAAGTACAGTATTCCAATAGATACTCTCATATGCATAAATATGAGTTAAGATATTTGTCATTTCATTCAACTCTGTGTCTTCCTTATTTTGTCACACATTTTTAGAAATTCAATCAATATTTGAATTGTCAAAATTCTCTCCAATTTTTACAAGAAATGAAAGTTGTGGGTATTTCTAATCTTCTACTGACACCTTAGACCACCTAGATACATATACAAATTTAATCTAATGACAGATGTTCTCATACCCATAAATACAAGTTAGTATCTTTTTTATTTCTCTTTTGTAGGTATCCTTTTTTTTAATTTTCTCATTTAATAAGTGTCAATATTATAAAAGTTAAAGTTTTAAAACTTTAATGCATGTTATAAGATGATCCATTATTAAATGAGAAAACAAATAAAAAATAGATATAGAAAAATTTAATTAATATTTCAATTGTTTAATTTCACTTAATTTTTTTCCCCGAAAGGGGGATTGGTGAGAGTTTTAGTCATCTAGAAATAACTTATGCAATACAAGTACATTTTAACGATAGCTACTCTCATATGCCTAAATATGAGTTTAGGTGATCTTTTCATTTGACTTTTCTCTGTTTTTTTTCTCATTTAATGGACCATGGTATATCATCTAAAATTTTAAAATATATTATTAGAAAATTAATTAATTTTTTAATTGTCAATTGCCATTAAATGTTTACAAGAAATGACAGTTGGTGGACATTTCTAATTTTCTAGAAACACCTCAGACCACATGGATAAAATACATTACTAACATACACATCTAACGATGGGCACTATCATACGCATAAATAGGAATTAAGTTCTTTTTCATGTCATTTTTTTGTATGTTTTCTTTACTTTTGGTTTTAATGGATTATCTAATCAGATATAAATTTTAAATGATATATTTAGAAAATAGTTAATAGTATAATTTTCATAATTCTCTTTAATTTTGATGAGAAATGGACCACCTCCCACAACTTCAAATACTATACAATTGTAGTTTACTATAGATAATATCATACGCCTAAGTACAAATTAACATATTTTTCATGTCACTTTTCTTTATGTCTTATTTATGTTTTTATATTTTAACAACCATGTTATCATAATATTTTAATTGTGAAGAAACACTTCACATCAACCACAAAACTAAAAGTGGACCACCAACCATAATTTCAACACTATAAAAGCAATAGGATAGCCCTAGGGTTTCTGACACTTTGATATTGAGAAGCTGCTGTGTAGTAGAAGGAGTTTTGATCTTCCCAGAAAAAAAGAAAGCCATAGATATGCAACTGTGTAGTTGCGATTGTCTAGGATTGCTTCTAATGGAACTGAAACTTTCAGTGCCATTTCATGTAAGCTCTCTCTCTCTACCGGTCCTTCTCCTTTAATCTTTTGAGTATAAATTGATTCATGTTGTTCGGTGATAGTTGTTACGACATGCACAAATCAAATCATTTGACTCTGATTTGAAGACAATTCTTGGAATCCTAAGATTTATGGGCCAATCCCTCTTAGATTGTGAGTGTCTCACTTTCTCGACAATTCTTTGGATCCTGAGATTCATGCGCCTATCAATCTATGATTGTGAGTCTCTCTCTCTTTCTCTCTTTTTCTCTTCAGTTTAGTTACTTCATTTTTTAATCTCATTCTAACCAAATAGATCTACAACGGTTTATTTGAAGGAGTTCAGATCTTCCTAGAGTAGAAGCTATGGATCTGCAGTTGTGTAGTTGGGTTGTGCGATTGTCTTGATTTCCTTAGTGGGAGCTATATCTTCATCACCATTTCACCTATGTGTGATCTCGCTCTCTATGTTCAATCTTCTATGAGTATAAATTGATAAGTGTTGTGCGGGTAATATTTGTTACAACTTGCAAAAATCCAGTGGCTAGAGTCTGATTTGAAGACAATTTCTTGGATCTAGAGATTCATGCGCCAATCTAATCTCAACTTCCTGAGTATTTCACTCTCTAGTTTAATTACATTTTTTTTAAGCGTATATACTTACAATAACTGTGTTATTTTTCAAATATAGTAATCATCCGAAGTTTTTGTATCAAGAGACTTGTGTATGCAAAATTCTCTCCCAGATCTCCCCTTTGCTGTGACCAAAACTACTACAGAGGGTTCCTTCGCGTGCTCTCTCCTTCTTTGAGTTTCGTGAGCTTCTCTCTCTGTGAGATTATTTTGTTATTCTCCGCTGTAAGGGTATAGGTTTAACAACCATTGTGATGTATATACTTTGTTTATTTACCATCTTTCTTTTTCTTCATTAGGACTTGCTACTCTCCCTTATTTTGTGATATTGCAGTATTCAACATGGGAGAGATTCAACATCAAGTTATGTCATCAGCATTTGTTGAACTGAGATATTTTATTTTGCTTTCAAAATTTTTTAACTTTTGTTTTTAACATTTTTTATGATATTTGTTTGGCAGGAAAATGGTGACTTGCCTTTACTATATCTGTGAAGAGGATTTGATAACACCAACTGTGAGACCAGTCACTATTGAAGAGGTTAAGTTCAAAATTAAATAAGATCTCCCTACATCATTCTATAAGTTCTCTATTTTTTCTATCAAATGTGTGTACAGAAAATAGATCCCTTGCTTCACAATTTATTGATCGAATTCCGGTTGTTTGAAGGCGATTATATGGACCTACTCACCAATTCAAAAAATACAAATAGTGTGTTCTATTACTCAACAAATATTGTCTATCTCAATTTTACAACAGGAAGGAATTAAAAATAGCACCTTCAAAAATTTATACGGTAAATAGTTTGAAGAAAATTAATTTGCGGTCTTGTATGCCATACTAGTCATTGTTTTTCAAGCTGAGGTGTCATTTAAAATTTTAATGTGTATGCATGTGTCTATGTATATGGATATAAACTATGGCATTTTCTTCACTTTTTTCCCTATTGATTGGGAATGAAAGTTAAAAGTGCTAAAAATTAGGATTGATAATTCTCGTCAATATAGTATTAATATTTAAATACATGTTATTGTGTTTTGGTAACTCAGCAGTATTATGGAGAATTTGGTGGAAAGCATAGAAACAAACACTGAAATGCATAATAATGCTGATTTTCGTCATCACTATTAGCATAACTAGATATTGATAACATAAGCTAATCAAGTGATTTTTCCAGCACTTTATGAGCAATTATAAGTACAACTGCTTCGGAATTTTTTTTATACTAATATATTGTTTTGTGGTCATCACTGTTTTAATGTACAGTTCTTTTGCATCCTTAAAGTGCAAAATGTGGTCATTCCATCTATTTTGGATAACCTACTACAATTTATATAAAAGCCCTAGGAGAGCCCTAGAGTTTCTAACACTCTAATGAGCAGCAGTTTAGTTGAAGGAGTTCTTATCTTCCCAGCATAGAAAAAAGCCATTGACCAGCTGTTTAGTTGAAGGAGCTGTGATCTTCCCAGCATAGAAGACAATTGTGATTTCCTCTAAGTGAGTTGTAGCTTCACAGCTATTTTAAGCACGTGTGGTCTATCTCACTTTATATGTTCAATTTCTGTGAGTATAAACCAGTGTTTTGTGGGTGATATTTGTTATAAGGTGCTTGAATCAAATGGATGATGTCTGATTTGAAGACAATTATTTGGATATTGAGATTTAGTTGCCTATCACTCTCAGCATCGTGAGTCTCTTATTCTCTCCACAATTACGTTATTTTCTTCTCTGACAGCATATATTAATATATAGCTGCAATAATAGTGTGTTTTATAGGTTGATAATAATCATTCAAAGTTGGTATATCAAGAGCAAACTTGTGTCTGCGAAATTGTCCGCCAGATCTCTGCCTTGACGACAACTACTACTACCGAGAGCACTTTTGTGTGTTGTCTCCTCCTTTCAATTTCGTGCGCTTCTCTCTGTGAGTTTGTTTCATTATTGTTCGCTTTAAGCATATAGCTACAACAACCATTGCAATATATATTCTTCATTTATCCGTTTGATTGCCTGGAGCATATTAGTGTTGTGAAGAGTTGAAGGTTAATACTCCCTAATGAGCTAACATGTGCTAAAAAAATATAAAAGAAATCAATATCATTAAAAATTTAAAATATGAGTATAATTGTACAATGCTGGTTTGAAGTTATTGAAATATTAATATCAATTTATTTTATTTTGTAATAATTATAAATAAGGGGAAAAGATATACAACCACCTCAAACTATCAAGCATTTCAAAATAAATATAAAATATGTTTTCAGTTAAACTTTAAAGGCTTAAATTACTTTCATGTTGATACTTATTGGTGTATGACTCAAATTTTGTCCATGATGATAGCACTTGGAGCCATTTGTATGTTTTATATGTTGTTATTGCATGAACAAAATTATGATAGAATATAATTAATTCCAGACTTCTTCAAAATTACATGTTTTTATATTTAAAAAATTAGAAGTTAAAAACTTTATAAAAATCTTTAAAGCAACATGAATTTTTAAAATTTTTAAATAAAATTGTAGGGTCATATTGTCGAATTAAAAAATTGAACCAAAATGTCTCAAGTGACTGGAACCTAAGTAGCTATCTTTGGTTTAATGGAAACCCTACAAGGGACCATAGGACTTTGTAACCACCTACCATTTACATTATTATAAATAGCTTCACACAAATCCCATGGCCCCTGCATGTCTTTTAGGTGGCCATAAAAGGCATATCTACAACCATTGTCCCATGAATTATATAGAGCCAGGTCGTAGTAGATAAATATTAGTGTGTGTGAATACCTGTATTTTAAAGTTACAAAGATGTTTACAACCATAGTAGCCAAATAGCTAACAAGATATACAACAAATAAAGGATGTTACTTGATAGTAGCCACTCTTATTATTGCATCCTTTTTAAAAGGATGAACGTATAAAACTGGCTTAAATTAACCCGGATTAAGTTTGAAGTAAATAGTAAACAACAACAAAAAAAAATCAAAGTTTTGCTTAATTAATGTTTATAAAAAGGTAAAATTCAGTGGTAGGAATAAATAGATTCAAATGTTGAATACAAAGAGAAAACAAAAATGATGAGCATTAAAAAGTTATATAACAATGTAGATATATGTAAACATCAATGTGCTTACCAACAACTGTATAGTATGCTTTGAATCACATCAATGCATGTTTGTCGATCTGTTGTTGTGTTAAAAGATTCATTCATCAATGTGAATGCAATTGCAACCTTCAAATTCTTTTCCATATATTGTGTCCAGTTGAGTTCAACTTAAAAGTCATATATGTTGGATGGAAGACTTTCACAGTAGCTTCCAAAAATATCAATTCAAGGTGCAAGTGAGTTCACCAAATTGTCATAGATCTTTCATCAAAAAAGTTAGTCAAAATAAAAATAATAAGAAAACAAGTATATGCATGAAAATCACAAGAAAAGTATATATACCTCTTTGTAGCTTTGGCTGCAATACAATCCTAAAGAACTCATGTTCGTGATTCTTTTGTAAAACTCTTTAAGCATCGTCAGTGAACTATAAAAACATTACAAAGTACATGGTTAATGTAATCGAAATTAGAGAAGAGTAAGAGGAGTAGTAATTTTTCATCAACAAATATTTAAATGACCTCATTTTGTACCAAAAAATTTAAAAGGAAAAGTAAAATCTTTAAACCTACTCCTAGAAAATACAAGAGATAAAGAAAATAGCTAAACCCATCAAAAGAAAAATCTTATGAATTTTGTCACACTTCTAGCACGTGGTAAGATGCTTCATTTCATCACCTAGCCCACAATATTCATGAACATAGTTAGGACATAACCAATCACGATAGGGAGCTCTATACACTATGAAAAATTCAGAAATTCTCAATATATTCTTAGGTTATCAAACATATTTGCTTCAACATATTTCAAAAGAAACAAATCAGAACAAGAATACAAATTAAAAAATAATTTAATTACCTTCATATTCATATAGTTTGCATGGAATGTAGATGGACATTTCTCACAGCCACAAATAAGTTTCCCCTATCTCGACAAACTATACAAGAACAATCATTTTGATTTGACGAATTTTTTTTTGTGTGATGGTTAATGTTTCGCGGCGTTTTCGTTCAGTGACTTCATGCCCAGCACCAATCAATAAATCTTGGAGACACACGCCTTTTTAAGGAGGTAAACACAATCATATGGTTGTTTGAGATCACTAATAGCGTGTTCTTCAAACATCAGCACAGATACCTCCTTTTGGCAACAATGACAGAGAATTCCGACTCTAGTAATTTTCCCGGTCATTGCTGTAGTTTTAATTGTGATTTTATTGTAGAAAACTTGTTCGTCTTCCTCAAGAAGTTTATGGTCTATTAACCATGATAAAATGATTCTTTTGCATATATTTGCTCCTTCTGTTGAAGAGGGAATTGCATTTTTGCAAAAATCTTGTTCTTTGAATAAAGGTGAAGCATTCTCTGTCTTGTCTTTTCCATGTTTTATACTAAAGCTATGATGAACTATACAAGAGTCGGTGCATGGTACTTACCTTCTTTCCTTTTTTTTTTGTGACTTCTTACTTTCTCTTATTTTGTTGTATTCCATGATTCATCATAAGGAGAGATTCAACATCATGTCATGTAATGACCATTTCTTGAACTTAGATATTTTAGTTTGCTTTCAATATTATTTAACTTATGTTTTTAACATTATTTATGATATATTTTTGGAAAGATAAATGGTTATCTTCCCTTACTATATCAATCATCTTTTTACCGAGAGGTAAGTGATGAAATACCCCACAGCTTATAGTAAAGCAAGTCACCACTTACCTCTCGGAGAGAAGATGGTAGATATAGTAAAAATATCATAAAAATGTTAAAACTATAAGTTAAATAATATTGAAAGCAAAAAAAGTCTCAGATCAATAAATGCTCATATTACATGACATATGTTTAATGGCTCCCCATGCAGAATAATACTACAACATCACAAAATAAGGGAAAATTATAAGTCATACAAAAGAAAAAGAAAGAAGGTAAATACCATACACCAACACCATAGTTTAATATAAAACATGACCAAGTCATCATAGAGAATACTTCATCTTCACTGCAAAAACAATGATTATGCATAAATGTATTTCCTTTTTTCATTCAAAGCAGCAAATTGATGTAAAAGAATCATTTTATCATAGTTAATAGACCATAAACTTGTTGAGTAAGGCGAGCCAGTATTTTACAATAAATTCACAATTGAAAGAGAAGCTATGACGGGAAAAATACTAAAACAGGAGTTCTCTATAATTGTAGCCAAAAGGAGGTATATGTGTTGACATTTGAAGAACACATTGATAGTGATCTCAAACAACCATATGAATGTATTTACCTCCTTAAAACAGTAGTTTGTGTCCAAGATTTATTGATTGCTTGGCATGAAGATGGAGAACGAAAATGCCAAGAAACATTAATCGTCACACCAAAAGAAAATTGGTCAAATCAAAATTATCGTTCTTGTTTAGTTTATGGCGATGGAGGAACTTATTCAGCTCTAAGAAATGTCCCTCTATATTCCATGCATACGGTATGAATATGAAGGTAACTAAATGAGTTTTAATTTTGGAATCTTGAAATGATTTGTTTCTTTTGAAATATGTTTGATAGCCTACATAAATATTGAGAATTGTTGGATTTTTTTATCTTGTCTAGGGCTCACTATCGTGATTGGTTATTTCCTTATTGCATTTGTGAATATTTTGCGCTAGGTGACGAAATTAAGCATCTTATCAAGTGCTTAGAGTGTGACAAAATTCATAAGATTTCTCTTTTTTCCGTTTAGCTATTTTTCATTAGCTCCCAATGTATTGTATGTGTATCCGTCTCTTCTTTGGTTAATGTACTTTCTTATGAACTAACAATAAAAATAAAAACCAAATCTAAAATAGAACTATAAAAAACCATTTATATCATCTGTAATTATCATTCACAAATAGTTAGTTAACAGTCTACATCAAACGTAAGAGAGAGGAAGGAAGCTCATAGGGAGGAAAAGTAAAGGAAGTAGAAAACAAAGGCAAGGGAGCTGTCCCGAAATGCCAGACCTGCGGGAAGCCTCATAAAGGAGAATGCCACAAAAACAAGAGAATTTGATTTACGTGCCACAAGCCTAGACATATTAGTTGGCAATGCCCAAACAAAGATGAAGAATCAGATGAGAAGTTGGGTATATACGCTGAATGCTGAGGACGTTGACCATTCCAAATAACTTATCCAAGGTATGGGACTCATAAAAGCAAAACCTGTTAATATCTTGTTTGACTCGGGTGCAACTCATTCATTTATTTCACTAAACTGTGCAAAAAGAATTTATTTTCCTATGTCCAAACTACCCTATGAAGTGCTAGTGTCTACTCCCTCTGAAAAAAAGATCTGTACGACTACTATGTGTTCTCCCGTATTCCTAGATTTTCAAGACAAGACCAGAAAGAGACTTTCCCTTCCCGTTGTGTGAGACTTTCCGGAAGTGTTTCCTGATGACATCGAATCTTTGACACCAGAAAGAGAAGTAGAGTTTTCAATTGAGTTAATTTTGGGGGTTGGACCTGTTTCTAAGGCACCGTATAGGATGGCACCACTCGAATTGGCGGAATTAAAACGACAGATTGAAGAACTAATGCAGCAGTTCATTAGACCAAGTGATTCGCCATGGGGAGCCCCAGTGCTTCTTGTGAAGAAAAAGGATGGGAAACTACGCTTGTGTGTGGACTATCAAGAGCTGAATAAGTTGACAGTGAAGAACAAATATCCACTGTCGCGAATCAATGATTTACTTGACCAACCGGGAGAAGCCAAGGTGTTTTCCAACATTGATCTTCGGTCGAGATATCACCAGATTAGGATTAAGCCTGAAGATATTCCTAAGACTGCATTCCGGATGCGGTATGGCCATTATGAGTACTTCGTGATGCCGTTCGGATTGACAAATGCTCCTGCTATTTTCATGGACTATATGAACCGTATCTTCCGACCCTACTTGGACAAGTTTGTTGTAGTCTTCATCGAAGTCATTCTCATTTACTCAAAGACTTTCGAAGAACATGAAGAGCATTTGAGATTGGTGCTAAGCATACTCAATGAAAAACAGTTGTGTACCAAGTTGGATAAGTGTGAGTTTTGGTTGGAAGAAGTTCAATTTCTGGGCCATGTAATTAATAAAGATGGCGTAGCTGTGCATCCAAGCAAAGTTGAAGCTGTGTTGAAGTGGGAATGACCAACCAATGTCACAGAGATCTGAAGTTTCCTAGGGTTGGTAGGATACTATCGTCGATTCATCAAGGGAATTTTTCAGATTGAAATTCCATTGACATAGCTGATATGGAAGGGTGTTCCGTTTATGAGGGATGCCAAGTGTGAAGAAAGCTTTCAGTTGCTAAAGGAAAGCTAACAACAACGCCAGTGTTTGTAATTCCTAATCCAACAAAGAATTTCCAAGTGTATTGTATGCATCTAAGCAAGGCTTGGGATGTGTACTTAAGCAAGAAGGACAGGCAGTTGCTAACACTTTCCGACAATTACGGCCACATGAAGCAAAATAGCCAACGCATGATTTGGAGTTAGCCGTTGTAGTCTTTGCGTTGAAAGTTTGGAGGCACTACTTGTACGGAGTAACGTTTGAAGTATTCAGTGATCATAAAAGTTTGAGATACTTGTTCAATATAAAGGAGCTGAATATGAGGCAGCGACGACGGATGGAATTCTTGACAAATTATGATTTTGAGTTCAAGTATCATCCATGAAAAGCTAATTTAGTGGTTGATGGACTAAGCAAAAAATCTTTGCATGTGTAAACTATGATGATTCATTAGCTGATACTCTTGGAGAGATTCAGAGATTTGCATTTGGATGTATCTTGCCATAATGCTAGCATTTCAATATGTAAAGTTGATTTGAAGAATACACTTAGAGACTGAATTCGAGAAGCACAGATATATGATCACGAACTCCAGAAGCTCAAGGAACAAAATGATTTCTCCATGGCGGGTGATGGTATGATTTTGTTTAGAGACAGAGTGTGTATTCCGAATGATGCCAGAGTTAAGAAGATGGTACTTGAGGAGAGTCACAGTATCCAGCAGCCAGTACTTAGTCCACCTTGGGGCTACCAAGATGTATCAAGACATGAAGAAGTTATTTTGGTGGCCTGAAATGAAGAGAGAAATTATGGAATTTGTGTCTAAGTGCCTTACCTATCAAAAGATCAAAGTGGAATTCCAAAGACCCTCTGGACCATTTCAACCGTTAGACATTCCACAATGGAAATGGGAGTCTATAGCCATGGACTTGGTGGTTGGATTACCCAGAACACCAGCAGGACATGACTCAATTTGGGTTGTAATAGACAGATTAACCAAGTCTGCTCATTTCTTGCATGTGAAGACTACCTACTCACGCGAGAAATATTCCAAAGTGTACATTGTAGAAATAGTATGACTACATGGGGCACCAATAAGTATAATATCAGATAGAGACCCCAAGTTCACTTCGCGTTTTTGGGGAGCATTGTAGAAGGATTTTGGGAATCGGTTGCATTTGAGTACATCTCACCATCCCCAAACTGATGTTCAGTCTGAAAGAACAATTCAGACTCTGGAAGACATACTGCGAGCTTGTGTGCTAGAAGAAGGTGGGGATTGGAGAAGATATCTGCCGTTGGTAGAATTTGCCTATAACAACAGTTTTCATTTAAGCATAGGCATGGCACCCTACGAAGCACTCTACGAGAGAAAGTGCCGGTCAATAATATGTTGGTTTGAAACTTGAGATAAGTTACTTTTGGGACCGGATTTGGTGCAAGAAACAACCAAAGGGATAAGACGAATGTGAGAAAGGTTGAAGAGGGCTTAGGACTGCCAGAAACATTATGCAGATCAACGGAGGAAGCCTTTAGAATTCGAAGGAAGACAAAGAAACTGTTCCTGAAAGTTACACCATATACCGCTTTTGGAAAAGCGATGAAGACAAAGAAACTTCAACCTCGTTTCGTTGGTCCTTATCAGATTCTCCGAAGAATAGGCCCTGTTGCTTACCAATTAGCTTTGCCTCCTCATCTTTCAAATCTCCTTGATGCATTTCATGTATCGCAACTCTAAAAGTACATCGCTGATCCCTCACACATTCTACAAGCACACAACATTCTGTTGAAGTCAAATACTTCCTATCGGGTGGAACCTATAAGGATCTTAGACAAAGGAGAGAAGACCTTACGGAACAAAGTGATTCAAATGGTAAAAGTCCTTTCAAAGAACATTGACTCATCAGAGATCACTTGGGAAAAGGAGCAAGACATGAGGGACGCATATCCCGAATTATTTCAATAATGGAGGTAATTTTCTAATTTTGAGAACAAAATTATTTTAAGTGGGGTAGAATTGTAACATCCCGAAAATCCATAGAGAGGACTTAGGACTTAATGGATTTGATTACAATTTAGAAGGAAAAGAAAGGGAAGGATTTGTTATGAGTAGAAAGGGAAGGATTTGATTACAATTTAGAAGGATTTTCAAGACACTAGAAAGAGAAGTAGAGTTTTCAATTGAGTTAATTCCGGGGGCTTGACCTGTTTCTAAGGCACCGTATAGGATGGCACCACTCGAATTGGTGGAAATAAAATGACAGATTGAAGAACTAATGCAAAAGCAGTTCATTAGACCAAGCGCTTCGCAATGGGGAGCCCTAGTGCTTCTTGTCAAGAAGAAGGATGGGAAACTACGCTTGTGTGTGGACTATCGAGAGTTGAATAAGTTGACAGTGAAGAACAAATATCCACTTCCACGAATCGATGATTTACTTGACCAACTAGGAGAAGCCAAGGTGTTTTCCAAGATTGATCTTCAGTCAGGATATCACCAGATTAGGATTAAGCCTAAAGATATTCCTAAGACTGCATTCCGGACATGGTACGACCATTATGAGTACCTGGTAATGCCGTTCGGATTGACAAATGCTCCTGCTATTTTCATGGACTATATGAACCACATCTTCCGACCCTACTTGGACAAGTTTGGTGTAGTCTTCATTGACGACATTCTCATTTACTCCAAGACTGCCGAAGAATATGAAGAGCATTTGAGATTGGTGCTAAGTATACTCAAACTAATACAGTTGTATGCAAAGTTGGATAAGTGTGAGTTCTGGTTTGAAGAAGTTCAATTTCTGGACCATGTAATTAATAAAGATGACGTAGCTGTGGATCCAAGCAAAGTTGAAGCCGTGTTGAAGTGGGAATGACCAACCAATGTCACAGAGATCTGAAGTTTCCTAGGGTTGGTAAGATACTATCGTCAATTCATCAAGGGAATTTTTCAGATTGAAATTCCATTGACATAGCTGATATGGAAGGGTGTTCCGTTTGTGTGGGATGCCAAGTGTGAAGAAAGCTTTCAGTTGCTAAAGGAAAAGCTAACAACAACGCCAGTGTTTGTAATTCCTAATCCAACAAAGAATTTCCAAGTGTATTGTGATGCATCTGAGCAAGGCTTGGGATGTGTACTTAAGCAAGAAGGACAGGCAGTTGCTAACACTTTCCGACAATTACGGCCACATGAAGCAAAATAGCCAACGCATGATTTGGAGTTAGCCGTTGTAGTCTTTGCGTTGAAAGTTTGGAGGCACTACTTGTACGGAGTAACGTTTGAAGTATTCAGTGATCATAAAAGTCTGAGATACTTGTTCAATCAAAAGGAGCTGAATATGAGGCATGGATTGAATTCTTGACAGATTATGATTTTTAGTTCAAGTATCATCCATGAAAAGCTAATTTAGTGGTTGATGGACTAAGCAGAAAATCTTTTCATGTGTCAACTATGATGATTCATTAGCTGATACTCTTGGAGAGATTCAGAGATTTGCATTTGGATGTATCTTGCCATAATGCTAGCATTTCAATATGTAAAGCTGATTTGAAGAATACACTTAGAGACCGAATCCAAGAAGCACAGATATATGATCATGAACTCGAGAAGCTCTAGGAACAAAATGATTTCTCCGTGGCAGGTGATGGTATGATTTTGTTTAGATACAGAGTGTGTATTTCGAATGATGCCAGATCTAAGAAGACGGTACTTGAGGAGAGTCACAGTAGCCCGTACTCAATACACCCTGGCGCTACCAAGATGTATCAAGACATGTAGAAGTTATATTGGTGGCCTGGAATGAAGAGAGAAATTGTGGAATTTGGGTCTAAGTGCCTTACTTGTCAGAAAATCAAAGTGGAATACCAAAGACCCTCTGGACCGCTTCAACCGTTATACATTCCAAAATGGAAATGGGAGTCTATAGCCATGGACTTTGTGGTTGGATTACCCAGAACACCAGCAGGACACGACTCAATTTGGGTTGTAATAGACACATTAACCAAGTCTGCTCATTTCTTGCCTGTCAAGACTACCTACTCAGTGGAGAAATATGCCAAAGTGTAAATTGCTAAAATAATCTCACTACATGGGGCACCAATGAGTATAATATCAGATAGAGACCCCAAGTCCACTTCGCGTTTTTGGGGAGCATTGCAGAAGGCTTTTGGGACTCGATTGCATTTGAGTACATCTCATCATCCCCAAACTGATGGTCAGTCCGAAAGAACAATTCAGACTCTAGAAGACATGCTGCAAGCTTGTGTGCTAGAAGGAGGTGGGGATTGGGGAAGATATCTGCCATTGGTAGAATTTGCCTATAACAACAGTTTTCATTTAAGCAATGGCATGACACCCTACGAAGCACTCTACGGGAGAAAGTGCCGGCCACAAATCTGTTGGTTTGAAACTAGAGATAAGTTAATTTTTGTACCGGATTAGGTGCAAGACATAACCAAAGGGATAAGACGAATCAGAGAAAGGTTGAAGAGGGCTCAGGACCGCTAGAAAAGTTATACAGATCAACAGAGGAAGCCTTTAGAATTCAAAGATTGAGAGCATGTGTTCCTGAAAGTTACACCATATACTGCTGCTGGAAAAGCGATGAAGACAAAGAAACTTCAACCTTGTTTCATTGGTCCTTATTAGATTCTCTGAAGAATAGGACCTGTTGCTTACGAATTAGCTTTGCCTCCTCATCTTTCCAATCTCCATGATGTATTTCATGTATCACAACTCCGAAAGTACATCGCTGATCCCTCACACATTCTAGAAGCAGACAACATTCCGTTGAAGTCAAATACCTCCTATCGGGTGGAACCTGTAAGGATCTTAGACAAAGGAGAGAAGACCTAACGGAACAAAGTGATTCCTCTGGTAAAAGTCCTTTGGAAGAACATTGACTCATCAGAGATCACTTGGGAAAAGGAGCAAGACATGAGTGACGTATATCCCGAATTATTTCAGTAATAGAGGTAATACTCTAATTTTGAGGACAAAATTATTTTAAGTGGGGTAGAATTGTAACATCCCAAAAATCCATAAAGAAGACTTAGGACTTAAGGGATTTGATTACAATTTACAAAGAAAAGAAAGGGGATGATTTGTTATAAATAGAGAGGTCAAAAGAGGGACAAAAGTAACATGTATATTCGAATCTGGACTATGCATATTCGAATATGGCTGAGTCATATTCGAATATAAACCGTGCATATTCGAATATGAATTGTTATATTCGAATATTGACTTTTTATATTCGAATATGGAAGTGTGAAATTGAAAACAGCAACCTTATATTCGATTATATATTCGAATATGGACCCCTAGGCCTTTAAATAGGGGATATGACTTCCACATTTCAGAATTTTCCTCTCCCTCGATCTACGCTCTCTCAATCCTTTGATAAACCTCTTCCACTAATCAACCCCAATCTGTAACTTCTCCTTCCAAGAAGTTCCATCTCTCCAAGTTTACTCGCTAACTAAAGGTTTGAAGAGTTGAGATCAAGCTTCAGAGACAGCAAGTGCAGAAGGAAGGGAGTTGGATACTGAGATTTGATTTGGAGGAGAAAAGGATTCTGGAAGATTCAAGGTAACTCTAAAACCCCAAATCAGGGGCACTATAAAATGTTAGGAATATGTGATTTGGAACTATAGACACTGTGTTAGAAATTGGTTGAGTTAGGATTATGTTTTGATATGTCTGCATGTTGTGGTATGATATGTTTGCATGATCCTGTATTGTTTAAATGTGCAAACAGATAATGCATGATTAGGAATTTAAAATGATCAAGTGTATGTAACAGACAAGGGATTCCAGATTATAACGTGGTAAAATTGAGAATAGGACTCTGGATAAATTGTCAAGCTATTTTAAAAAGTATAAGTCCAGAGTTAGTATGAAATCGAATATTTATTCGAATATGGAAGGCCATATTCAAATAGATATTCGAGCATGACACTTATTACACATAATATTCAAACATAAGAGGCTTATGTTTGAATATTATGCTACTGGAACTCTTGTTTGATTTATTATGATATGAATATGAATGTGTGATGCATAAGAACCTAAAATGTATCAAATAAAAGAAAAAGTGGTAAATGCTTCCCCCATCAACATTCATTAAGTAAGAGGGTTGAGTTCCGTCGAAAGTAGACAGGGTAAGTGGACAAGCATATAAAAGAAAATTATTTGGGGATTATTACCGGAAGCGGTAATAGTTCTTGCAGACATTTAATGAGTATTGACTCTGAATAAGAGAAATGATTGGGAGCTATTACTGGAAGGGTTAATAGTTCTTCCAGACCTGTATTGGAGGTGAGGCATGGACTCTGGTTAGGGACGCTTACCAAGGTTTGCAGAGAGTTCTAGAGTGCTATTGCCACGCACATGCTGGACTCCCGCATGCACCACGTTTCCCGATAAAAGAAGAAAGAAATGAAATGAAAAATGATCATGCATGCATACCTATGTAATTGATATTTTATATTTATTGTGTGTGTGTTTGTTAGGAATGATTTGGGAGATTTTCCAGTTAGGGTGGCTGCGGTACAGTATATATATATACTATTTTCAATACCGATGGTTACTCAGTTATATGTCGTTCATATAACTGACGGTTACAGTATTGCAGGTCATACAAACTTGGAGGGTGTCAGCGCTTGAGAAGACCTTAGTAACTGCATCTTTGTTATACTTAGGTAGCCATTAGATTTGTTGTATGGTTACCTAAATGGACTGGTGATCTCTCTCTGGCTTGTAAAATAAGTAAAACACTTTATGTAAATAATTTGTATATATATATATGATGTTTTGTCTTCCGCCGGCTGTTTTTTTAAATAAAAAATAAAATAACAAATTATCCTAAGAATCTAGGTGTTACAAAACCGAATGATTGAAATATAAACCGTAAATGCATAACTACAAACCCGAACCCCAAATTGTAAACACTAGTGATTGAAAGAATCAAAAACAATTTTTAAAAAATCCTCTTTTTTAGTTTTGAGTAGATATATTAATGAAACCGATTGACTAGTAAATTTCATTAAATAGATTAGCAACAAATTTAAAAATTTAAGTACTCTTTATACTAATACATATATAATGCTAATACTAATAATTGATCAATAGATAAAAATCAAATTTAAAAATATATTGAAACTAATTAACTACACCGTTAACCCCAAATTCTGAAACTAAATCATAACCCCCAAGCCATAAACCTAATAATTGAATAAATGTCATTGAATAGATAAAAAAATGAATTTAAAATTTAAAAAATCACTTTATATTGAACTAGTAGTTAGATAATGCAAATTCTAATAATTGAATAGATAAAAAAGTAAATTTAAAAACTAAAATCAATGGACTAAAACAAAAATAAACTATAAATCCAAAATCATAAAACCTAAACCCTAAACCATAAACTCCCAACCTCAAACCTCAGCCACTAAACCAAAAATAATGAAAGATAGGAGAAAAAAAAAGAACAACCAAATAAATCATTTTCAGGAGGGAAGGCCAACTGACCTGATGTCAGTAAGAAAGAGAAAAAATCTCTCACATTCTACCGATGAGACCAATCAAGCCTGGAAAGAAAATTTTGAAGTGGGAGAATAACTGACATATATATAAATGAAAAAACATAAATTAAAATAATACCTTTGTTCATAAATATAAGCCCTTAAAAAAATTAGTGTTCCTTTTTCTCAGCCCCTAACACACGAAATTGGGAAATTTGTTATGATTATTCATTTTTACCACTAATTAGTCAAGATAGATGATCATTTTAAAATGATAGTGGGTTTTAAATAGGCTTAAAATTGGGTGGATTTTAAGATACACCACTTTTAAAGTGGTGTACCATACACCAATAAAAAAATATGAATTATATGCGGTTTTAAAATTAAATGTTTCATTCCGTACACTTTTTATTTGATCATATTTATTATTTTTAAAGTATTTTTAATCCGTTATAGGTGGATTTTAACATTCATCAACTTTAAAGTGGTGTACCATACACAAGTCATGAAATTATTTAATTGATTATAACCTGTTTAAAACATGAAAAAATATCAAAGAGGTATCCATACATACAAAATACATAATTTCTTATTATATTAAATATTTTCGGTTAAATTTTGTATGCATTTTTTATATGGTGTACCATACACCACTTGAGATGTGGTGTATGGTAGAAGGAACCTTAAAATTGAACATTTATAATAACTTGTTGAAATACAAATGAATTTATTGATGTCAACACTTTTCTTAACCTGTGTGATGCTTTTTTGACAGTCTTATAATTAGGAATAGTAAAAAAACTAATCTCGGCTTTGACCATTGCTGCATCAAGTGTGGCAAAAATATCATCCATTTAGCGTTGGTAGTGGCTGACGCAACTCCATTGGCCACTTTAGTGTCGGTTTTGGCTGACCCGAATCCACTTGCTAAACTTTGCTATATTGGCGCTTGTTTTGTAATGACTTAGCAGCGCTTTGTATAACTCTAAATGAGACGATTACTGGAGCTCCATGGTTTTGAACATTGGCCTTGGAGATTTATTATAGAAGTGTGGGTGTGTATTTGCTGATAAAAATACAATGAGCACTAAGGATACTCTAACAAAATTAAGGCTTTAGGCCATGTCTAAAAGTATGGCTTAAGACAAAAAATTTAGAAGATTAATCTGCAGTCTAGTAATATAAATGATCAATTAGTTTTATATTATTCATTTAACTTTTAACATAAGAAAACTACAATTCTTGTCATTTATTAATAATTTTGTCGTTTCATGAGTTAACTCCCATCGACATAGATTTTTATTTAACATATAATACATTGGATAGTATATAAACTTATAATATTTGTATTAACAAATAATGTTGTAAACAAAAACATCCTTCGAAAATGCTGTAATATATATATATAGTAGTATGCTTACATGTGTTATACTTGGAACAATTGGAAGGAATAAGGCCGGCCAAGCCCTTTCATAGGCTCCCAAAAAAGTATAAAATTATTAATGTATTTAGGCCCCATTTTAATATATTAATATTTTTTAAATGTTAGAGATGTGGGAAGAATCATGAAGGCCAGTGCCTCACAAGAAATGGCTTATATTATTTCTACCAACAGCCCGGACACTATATTGGCCAATGCCAAAGCAAAGAAAAGAGGTGTGTCATGGAACCACGGTGTCAAACCAAACGAAGAGTATACGCTCTCTATTCAGAAAAGTCAAAACGGTCGGATGATCTGTTTCAAGGTATGTATCCAATAAGTAGTTCTTCCTCTCTATGATTCTTATCACCAATCCTCTTTTTCATTTAATTTAGACCCTATGCTACTAAGGTCCAACAATTCATACCCTTCGAACTCTTATTTCTTACTAATTAACATAGAAATCTCACCTTCATTACTATCGGGAACAATTTCCTCTTCCAGAATGTCTTTGCTCAATCTACAACTTGTTACTTGAAATGCTATGACTCAAATTCATGCAAATTTTGAGGGCAAAATTCCTTTAAGGGGGGAGGTATTGTAACATCCCCCAATTTATTAGTGATGATGATGTTAAAGATAATTTAATTGCGGTAGATTCTAGTTTAATTATAAGTACCAACAATTAGGAGTTAATGTGAATTAAGGGGCTAAAAAGAAAGTGAAGGACTTACTTGCAAATTTTGAAAAATTGCTAAGTAGCCATTTCCCAACTCGTTAGAAGGAGATAAACTAACATAATTACTCCCCTTCTTCTCTTCCTCTCATGTGCCCAAGCCCCTTTATCACTCAAAAACTTCATTTTCTCCTCCTTCTATCTAAGAATCATCTACTCTCATCCCATCCCAAGGCTTGCATGTGGGTTTCTTGGCATTCCTAAGCCTAAACCCTCTAATTTATTCTTTGGTAAGTAATTTCTTCATTTCTTCCTGCATTTATGATTTCTCTCCCACACTCTCGTTATGGTTGTTTGATTGAATGATACTTTAGGGGCACAACCTTCCAAGGATCAAGCGAAGGAGAAGGGCAATGGAGTCATTGATTTGGGGAAACAAGGTTGAAGGCAAGAGAGAAGCTTCAAAGGTAAGCACAACATTATTTTGTCATGCATGTTGGAATTGAACCCTCTAAGATGAAGCATTTGCTTGAGGGTTCAATTTCAACCATGGAAACCTAATGGTAACCCCAGTTAGAGTAATTAGAAAATAGAAATTGTATGCGGTTAGGATTTTCAATGATAACCTTGCTAGATGTGATGAAATTAGGACAAACTGGACTTGAGTGTTTGATTTATATATAATAATGTGCATATATCTTGAAGTGTTGTTTTGGAATGATGAATTACATGTGATTTTGTATGGTTTTGAGGAATGACATGTGTGTGAGTGTTTTGTGCTCTTGCAAGTGTGTGTAAATGTTGATTTCTAAGTTTTTGGACATGTATGACAAGGAGAGTAACCATGGGAAGTTTGGAATTGGTGGAAAAGGTGAGAAACAAGCAGAATTTCGTGTTTTGCAAGAGGAAGTTTACTCAAGCGAAATTAGGTAAGAACAGAGCTACAATTCTGCGATCTTTTGGCTTCAGCGAAAGTAATTTTGCTGTAGCAAAAAGATAAACGTTAAATTAGTCTTTGGAATTTTTGTAGTGTTGTAGAGCTCGACGTTCTATTTCAAATGGCACCGGTTTCACTAAATTCAATTGAGTATAACGCAGGTTATAAGAAAAACAATGCAGAGTGTCCAGCTAAAGAAATTCAGTGTCTGGTTTGCACTAGTAGTGTGAATTACTCATAGGTGAAGCTTGAATAGGGATTAGATGACTTCATGAAAGTTATAAAAAATTGTGCTAACTTTATTCGAAGACAAGAATCACCACAATCAGAGTTCTATAGCTTGAATTATGCTTTATGGATTACAATGTCAAGATGTTACATGTTAGGTATAGTTGAATCACGACTAAATCATTGAATATTACAACAACATGTCATGTATTTTACTTTAAGTGATTGAATGTGATGATGTTTGTGAAAAGGAATACATTCTTTGATTTATAGTAAAAGTATTGCTAACCTTTTAATGGTGCTGGAAAGCATTAACTCGTTTCAGTATAGTGACTATACATGTATCGTCCACAGGGAGCACTTGAATTTATTCGATTAAGAGTTAGGTTGACAGAATATCTAAAAACATATCAATTTGTGAATGGAAACTAAAATAAAAGCTTGGTAAAAAGATAAACAAATAAGATAACTATTCATTTGGGATTGAGTTTCATTACTTAACCTTGTTTCTTTCAATAGAAGTTAAATATTATAAGAAAAGATGCATACTCAATGTCACAAGTGCAAATATCTTTGTCACTTGATTCTAAGACACTAGTCTCTAGAACCCAATCTCTTGGCACTCTAGGTACTAAGTCTTGCATTAAGCAAAATATTATGGCAATCATAAGCACTTCCATCTATCTCTAGACTAGAAGGTTTTATGAGAGGTTTTCTCCAAATCCATTTATAAACCAGTTTCTCAACTGCACAAATAAACTAACACATGGAAAAGGTGATCAAACTTAAACCAAGAAAAGAACAATAGAAGAAGAACTCTAATTCATATATAATATAATAACTAGTAATTGAAAGAAACAAGAGACGAAGTAATTACATTCAATCATGACAGAAAGCTTAGCCTAGCAAGGCCGTGAACTTCAAGAACTAAACCTAAGAGTATTAGAACTCTGACTAAAGCACTATACTTTGTAGTTTATTTCTTTACAATCCAATATATCTCCTAACTTCTGAAGGGTTGTATTTATAGGTGTTTTCGGCAGGGGTCTGGCGCTCGAGCGCCCTCCTAGCGCATTAGCGCTGGCCTAACACGTGCGGGTTAATGAGCTTAATAGCCTGGTTAATGCGTTTGGCGCTCGAGCCCTGGTGTGGCGCTCGAGCGCCAGGCTCATAACTCTGGCAGAAAGGATCCAATGCTCATTGTATTCTGGCGCTCGAGCCTTGTGTGGCGCTCGAGCGCCAGACTCATAAATCCGGCAGAAGGGATCCTATGTTCCTCAGCTTCCAACGCTCGAGCCTTGGTATGGCGCTTGAGCGCTGGCCTCTTATATGCTCCAGCAAATTGGTTTTCTTATTTTGCTTCTAAAAACACCTGAAAATACATTTCTAAAGTTAGAAAATTTATTATTACCACTTAGTTACTCTTAAACTCACAAAGTAAGGAAAAGAGGTGAAATTATGTATAGAAACATGTAGTTTCTAGAGAAGATAACTGCAAATCTTTTATTATATAAACATACTAATTTGCACTTATCAAACTCCCCCAAACCTATGACTTTGCTTGTCCTCAAGCAATGTATCCTAAAACAAACAAAAAAAACAACAAAAGAAACATGGCAAGTATGGGTTAGAGCAAAGTGTATCAAACTTCAATCTTCATGAGATGCATGGAAAGAGTTAAGAGAGAGACTTGTGATCACCCAATTTACAGAAGCAATGGACCAATTTATGACTTAAGTGCAAAAGAAATTGTAATCAACCATTAACAAAGGTTTACTCTCAAACCTTACATGGTGTCAATTTCGCTCATTCCTCAATGTCACTTAACTTGAATTTTGTTTTTCATTTGCCATCAAACCATTTCACAAAATCGAACAATAAATCAAGAGGTCTTTTTAAAAGGTTGTAATGAGGCTGGGCTACAAAGAATCTTTGTTTTTCTAGTTAAGCAAAACGAGTTGGAGAAAATATTTTCATATATTTACAAGCTTCCCCCTACCTATTTGACAAAACATGCTCAAACTCATACTTCCTTTCAAGTGTTTCTCATTCTTATATTCCAAGGCACCTTCAATTTCTTTATTTTTTTACTTTTTCTTTTCTTTTCTTTTTCACATATCTACACAAGGCTGCCCAAGGATTTACATTCATACTTGATTCATTTTCTAAGCCACAGAATCATACATCATTTGAATACCCATTATTTCCCCTAAACATACAAATATTTTTCTCTAACTGAAAGGTAAGGATAAAACATTCACATAGGTGTCTTAGGGTTTAAAAAAACATTCATGGCTCAAAGTGGGTACCAACAAAAGATGTAATTTTTCACAGGTAAGCTTTTTGGCTCAAACTCAATCAAGAAAACTATGTCTCTATCAATTTTAAGTCTCAATTGATCATGGCAATTACAAAATCAAACAAAATCCATTCAAGTTAACAAAGAGAACTCTCATAAATTTTTGTGGGATTCACTCAACATACAAGGCTAAAAAGGCTTTAACCTTGAAAATAATTTTTCGCAACTCCCAATGCACAAAAATCATCTCATGATCGGTTAACTTTCAAATCATAATTTTTCACAATTCCTCTTTTTTTCCAAACCATGCAATATCATAAGAATTTCCATTTTTCACACAACCAAAAACCAACACATGCCACTGAAACAACACAAACATTTTATTTAATATATATTTTTTTTTCAGAAAAGGAAACTACAATATTTTTATTATAATAAAGAAAAATAAAAACAACAAGAAAAATAAAACAAGTCAAACAGAGAAACTAGTCAGAAACCAATAGAAGCTTCCCTATCAAATCAGATTAATGGGTCATCCTCTTCCAAATAATCGTTGATGTCGATGTCCCCATCGCCACAAGACCCATCGTCTTCCCCGCTACCACCAATACCACCAGTTCCTTCACCTCCCTCTCCAGCTGACTCCCCCGGTGGAATTGGCTGATCCCCAGGCCAATCCAAATGTGTAGCAAAAGCCTCCGGGGGCTGGAAAAATGTTTGGCCCGGCATAGAGTGTTGAGACATCGAGTAGTGGGAGAGGTGAAGACTAGTCAATCCCCGATGTAGGGCAGCAAATTTCTTGTCATTGTGATCAAGCCTCGTGCTAATTCGGCCCCACAAATCCTCCATAGTTCTCGGGGGAACTTGCGGTGGTGGTGCAGGCGGTGCATTCGGATCCCTGTCCGCACAATGGTTTCGGAAATACTTCTTGTCAATGGGCTCTCTAATCTTCTGGATACGAACGGTTGGAACTCCCGCTTCTTTACATAGGCTAGTGATGAGAGACGGGAACGCCAAGCTCTATTTTCGTGCCACCCTTGTGCACATTAGCCCAAATCATATCAGAAATAATCCGAGTCGGGTCGACCGTGACGCCGGGAGTCTTGATACAACCCAGGAGATGGCATTCTTAAAGTAGGAGATCAGAGGGATGGGATTTTGCCCGGAGGTTGGCGAGAATAAATGTCATCCAAAGCTTGGAGACCACAGTCATGTTGCCCCGGAAAACCTTGTGAGGAACCTCGTTCCTAGTCGTCTCCACAATCCTCTGGTCTTCAAAACAAATTAGCTCCAAAGTAGTTTGAAGGTCCAAATCCCCCTGATTCCTCATTCTTGTGAAATCGTCAACCACCCCTTCACTTCTCTCATATGTTGAGATAGGTGAAATGACTCCTCCGCCGATCTTCTAATTAATCCAGTCGGCATCATACGGTACCCGAATACCGCGGACAACGGACACCTTCTCACGGGTCTCGGTGTCTTTACCCCCAAAGGCATTGGCATAAAACTCTTTCACGATTTCCGGGTCGAACTTCTCCGGGAGCGATGCAATGGACCACCAGTTGCGGAGAGTTCACATGCCAGTGAACTCTTTGCATTCCCCATCCCACAACTCAACTCTTCACTCCGTGATGAAATTCCAGTCATCGATGACCCGGAACCTCTCAGCCCTCTCCCGGTCAATGAACCGGTGGGAGTGGTCAGAACCACCACCCTGGGATGAAGAACCTCCTCTTCTCCTTTGGGGGTCTTCCTTCCTCTTTTTAAAAGCACGCTTGGGCTCATGGGCGGGTGCCTTTCCTCAGTTCCTGTACATTATTCAAATAAAACTCCAAAATTAGCAACAAACACAACAAACTCATCATCATCATCATATAGAGAAATACATTATAACTTTGGGTTTTAATAGGGACTATTTTCACAGAAAAACACATATAATGATTTAAAATCATATGTAATGAAAACAGTCCACAGCAAGAAAACCCAATGATACATGTATTCACAAACTTCAGCTTTTCTACTTTTCATTTTCAACTCCCTCTCAAACAAGAACAACACATATGGGAAGAAGAAATCATGAAAACTAAACAATAAGAATGAAATGTACCTGAACATGATGATGATAACGATGAAGAACTTGAAAAAATTGATGATATTTGAAGAGATTTTGTGTAAGAAAGTGATGATTTTGTGCGTAACTGCTAAGAGAATGAGAGATTGTGCGAAAAGAAACTGATACTGTGCTGATTTTAAAGCCAACGCGTGCCTGGCGCTCGAGCGCCGGTGCATTTAATAGCAGATCAACTGTTACGCTTTTCTGGCGCTCGAGTGCCAACCCAAAATAGATGGCAGTGAAGAAAGACCTTTCAGCTGTCTTTGGCGCTCGAGCGCTGATATTGGCGCTCGAGCGCCTACATCCGACCCAAAGTTTTTGAAAAAAATGCCAATTAAATGCCCCTGGCGCTTGAGCGCCCTCCTACGCTTGAGCGCCAGATCCAAAAATTGGAAAGTGAAGAAGGCTTCTTCAAGTGCTCAAATTTTTAATTTCTCACAAAAATTCTTTCAAAATTCATCAAATTTATTTATTCTATTTACAGGAAATCATAAAAATAAACACACAAAATTGGGTTGCCTCCCAATCAGCGCTTGTTTAACTTCATTAGCTCGACGCTTGTAGCATGGTTATGCTTCCTTCAAACCCATTATGGTGGTTAGCCTCTTGACGTCACCACCAAAGTATAGCTTCAATTTTTGACCATTTATGACCCGGCTTTCCTTTTTCACTGGGTCTTCAATCTCCACAGCTCTATATGGTCGTACATCCTTAACCCTAAAAGGTCCAGACCACTTGGACTTTAATTTTCCCGGAAATAATTTCACTCTAGAATTAAAGTGTAAAACATATTGCCCGGGACTAAAAGCTTTTTTGACCAACTTTTTATTGTGATACAACTTCATTCTTTCCTTGTATATCCTGGAAGACTCATAAGCTTGAGTCTCAATTTTTCCAATTCATGAAGTTGTATTTTTCGTTTTTCTCCAGCAGTTGTCTGGTCAAATTAAAATACTTTAATGCCCAATATGCCTTATGTTCTAGTTCGACCGGTAAGCGACAGGACTTCCCATAGACTAACTGAAAAGGAGTTAATCCTATAGGATCTTTAAAAGCACTTCGGTACGCCCACAGAGCATCATCCAATTTAATGGCCCAATCTTTCCTTGAAACACTAACGGTCTTTTCCAGAATTTGCTTTATTTCTCTATTCGAGACTTCAGCTTGACCATTAGTTTGGGGATGGTATGGACTAGCAATTTTATGTCTCACCCCAAAATGTTCCAGGACCCTTTTTAATTGGGAGTTGCAAAAGTGCGAACCCCCATCACTGATGAGTACTCTCGGGGAACCAAACCATGAGAATATATTCTTTTTCAAGAATGTCACTACTGTCTTTGCATCAGCTCTTGCACAGGGAATTGCTTCTACCCATTTTGAAACATACTCCACTCCCACCAATATATATTCATTGGTGAAGGAGGGTGGAAATGGACCAACAAAATCAATTCTCCAGTAGTCCAATACCGCTACCTCCTGCATAAGTGTCAGAGGCATCTCATTTCTCCATGTCACTCCTCCGGTTCTATGGCACTTATCACACTGCTTCACATAGATGTGAGCATCTTTGAAGATTGTTGGCCAATAGAAATCGGACTGCAGTACTTTGGCTGCAGTGCATTCCCCATTAAAATGCCCCGCATAGGGTGAATTGTGATAATGCCACAATATGCTTTTAGATTCTTCACGGTAAACACATCGTCTCAAAAGACCATCTCCTCCAATTTTAAATAAATAAGGATTATCCCAAATGAAGTAAGAAGAGTCTTTTAAGAACTTCTTTTTTGTTGCCAAGAAAACCCATTCGGAATGATTCCTGCTGCTTTAAAATTTTCCATATCAGCGAACCATGGCCTTTCTTGAATGAGCATCAAACGTTTATCCGGGAATTCCTCGACAATTTCTTCTGCTTCGCTAGTCCCCCCCGTGTTATGAAGTCGGAAAAGATGATCAGCCACAAAATTTTCACAACCCTTTTTATCCTTGATGACTAAATTGAATTCTTGTAGCAATAAAATCCAACGAAGCAATCTTGGCTTCGACTCTTTCTTAGTCACCAAATATTTTATGGCTGCATGGTCAGTATAGACAATCACTCTTGACCCTATAAGATAAGATCTAAATTTTTCCAACCCATATACAATCGCCAGTAATTCTTTTTCTTTAGTTGCATAGTTCACATGTGCATCATTAAGTACTTTACTAGCGTAATGTATTGGGTGAAAATTTTTGTCTTTTCTTTGGCCTAATACTGCACCAACAGCATAGTCACTCACATCACAATTAAGCTCAAAGTCCAAAGACCAATTTGGAGCAACTATGATTGGGGCCATAATAAGTTTTTCCTTAAGTCTTTCAAATGCCTCCAAGCACTTAGCATCAAAATTGAAATTCACATCTTTAATCAAAAGATTACTAAGTAGCTTGGCAATCTTGGAGAAGTCTTTAATAAAACTCCAGTAAAAACCGGCATGTCCTTAGAAACTCCGTATTCCTTTGACATTCACGGGTTGCGGAAGTTTTTCAATGACTTCCACTTTTGCTTTGTCAACCTCGATCCCTCTAGACGAGATCTTATGACCAAGCACCACCCCTTCCTCTACCATGAAATGGCACTTTTCCCAGTTAAGTACTAGATTTGTTTGAATACATCTTCCTAGCACAATATTCAGATTGTTCAAACATTCTTCAAAACTCTTCCCAAAGACAGAAAATTCGTCCATGAAAACCTCAATACATTTCTCAACCAAATCCGGAAAGATGGCGAGCATGCATCTTTGAAAGGTTGCAGGCGCATTACATAGTCCAAACAACATACGCTTATAAGCAAATACTTCAAATGGACATGTGAAAACTGTCTTTTCCTGATCTTTTGGGTTTACCAAAATTTGGTTATACCCAGAGTATCCATCCAAGAAACAGTAATATGCCTGGCCAGCCAGTCTCTCAAGCATCTGGTCTATAAAAGGCAAGGGAAAATGATATTTCCTGGTGGCTTGATTTAATCTTCTATAATCAATGCACATGCGCCACCCGGTCACTGTCCTTGTAGGGATTAATTCATTTTTTTGTTCTCAATGACCGTCATCCCCCCTTTCTTCGGAACCACTTGAACTGGACTTACCCACTCACTATCGAAGATGGGATAAATCATACCACCTTCAAGTAACTTAAGGACTTCTTTTCTCACTACTGCTTTCATCATTGGGTTCAATCGCTTTTGAGGCTGGGCAACAGGTTTAAAATCCTCTTCCATATGTATTTTGTGCATACAAAAAGGACTTATTCCTTTGAGATCTGTCAGTCCCCATCCTATCGCCCCTTCATTGGCTCTTAAAACCTCCAAGAGTTGTGCCTCTTGTTCAGAAGATAGTGAACTGTTAATTATTACTGGCTTGCATCCCCCTTCATCTAAAAATGCATATTTAAGATGGGACGGCAACACTTTAAATTCCAACTTATTTTTTTCTGACTTTTCCTCTTTGGATAAGTCTTCCGGGACAAATGTTTTCATGGGATCCTCTTTTAGAGTATCTAGGTCCCTCAAACATTTTTCAATTTCAACCTCCTCCAAGTCATTTAACTTTGCACGAGACTGCACTAGAGCTTTTTCTAAAGGGCTAGCACTGTACATTTCTTGCTTCCCTAATAGAAATACCTCTTCCATGACATCCACCCTAAAGGCTGATTGTTTTTCCTTTGAGTGTTTCATGGCTTCCAACACATCAAATTTCACCTCATCATCCTCAACTCGTACCTTGAGTTGTCCATTATCCACGTCAATGATGACTCTTGCTGTTTTCATGAAAGGTCACCAAAAAATTAAAGGCACCTCCAAGTCTTCCTCTATATCCATAATGACAAAGTCAACCGGAAAGACAAATTTATCAACGTTCACTAGAACATCCTCCGCTATTCCATAAGGAAATTTTAACGACCTATCCGCCAATTGGAGGGTCATTCTAGTGGGTTTCACTTCCAGATCACCAATCCATTTTAACATGGACAATGGCATGAGGTTTATGCTTCCACCAAGATCCAGTAATGTCTTCCCCATAGGAACGACACCAATAGTAACAGGGATAGTAAAACTACCCGGATCTTTGGTCTTATGAGGCAAGGATTTTTGAATTATGGCACTACACCCGGCTTCTAGTTCCACAGTTTCATCTTTGAATTTTCTCTTTTTCGTCAACAAGTCCTTCATCAACTTGGCATATGTGGGCATTTCCTCCATAGCTTCCATAAATGGTACATTTATTTGAAGCCGTTTGAAAATGTCTAGAAACCTAGCATATTGCCTTTCCTTTGTCTTCTTTGATGGATGAACAGGATGAAAGACCTCCTTCACCTGAGGTACTCCATCTATCTTCTCTTTGACCTCTACCTTCTTTTTGATTTTTTTATTTTTTTCCTTTTCAATATTTACATTATTTTTCTCCTCACTTCTTTCACTTCCAGTTTCCTTCTCTATCTCCTCTATGACTACTTCTTCAATTCTTCCTTCCACCTCGTCGGGTTCATTCAAATGATCCCCTATTCCTTTACCAATCTCCATACCACTCATTGTTACAATGGACTTGCATTGTTCTTTAGGATTCATGGTGGTATTAGCGGAGAATGGAGTAGTGGTAAGCTCTGCCAATTGTTTAGAGACTTGACCCACTTGCGTTTCAAGATTTTGGATAGATGCCTGGGTGTTTTTCTTGAAAGATTCATTACTTTGGTGGTTAGCCAATGAACCTTGGATAAATTTATCCAAGGTGTCTTCCAATTTAATGGTCCTCACTACCAATGGATCAAATGGTGGCGCATGTGTAATAGCTTGACTCAATAGCTCAATTTGCTGAGTCATAAGCTTATTCTGTGCCAAAATAGCATCAGAAGAATTTAATTCCAGGACACCCTAGGGCTTTGAGACTTGGCTTCTGGGCTGATGCCCAGCTGTATCACTTGCTGCCATAGAAGTGATAATTTCCATTGCAGTAGGTACATCAATGGTTTTTAATGACAGTCAAGCAGTTGCAGTGAGATGGATTGTCCATTGATGGTTCAATCCCGCACAAAATATGTTCAGCTTCGCAACATCGGTCAACCCATGATTCGGGCATTTTCGCAACAACCTTTGGTACCTTTCCCAAGCGTCGTGGAATGCTTTATCTTGCACCTGCTAAAAAGCAGATATTTCAGATTGCACTTGGATAATTTTAGAAGGAGGAAAGAACCTTGTTAAAAAGGCCTATTCCACCTCACTCCATGTGTTCAAACTTTGACTCGGAAAAGTCTTGAACCAATCCTTTGCATCTCCAATAAGTGCTAAATGAAATAATTTCATATAGGCATCTTCAGCACTTGCTTCATCCAAGCCCATAGTCGCTACAAGATCATAAAAGGTCTCCAAGAAATTATGTGGATCTTCATGATCTTTCCCCATGAATTGATTAGTCAAAATGAGATTATAACAATATAGCTTAATCTCCAGTTGCAGAGCTGTAGGGGACAAGACAATTGCGGACCGATTCCTTGGACCTTGCGGAATCACATAGTCACCAAGGACTACAAACCTCACCAGATTAGGAACTTCCGCAGCCATATCAAAAGTAACAGAATGTGTAGAGTTACAAGAGAAATTTGAGGAACTCTCTCCCTCCTTTTGTTCACGGTATTTAATTGAAGACTGTCGTCTAGCAAATGCCTTGGTTTCGTCAATATACACTAACTTTTCTCTTTGCCTTTTGCTACGAGTAAGCATACAACAATACTGGAACAATAGTGAGAGTTAGGTACAAATATACAAATACTTACATAAAGAACTACTATTAACAGTTTTTACAAATCAACTCAAAACTTAAAAGAAATAAACAACCGTGCTCCCCGGCAACGGCGCCAAAAATTTTGTTAATCTTTTAATGGTGCTGGAAAGGATTAACTCGTTTCAGTATAGTGACTATACGTGTATCGTCCAAATGGAGCACTTGAATTTATTGGATTAAGAGTTAAGTTGACAAAATATCTAAAAACATATCAATTTGTGAATGGAAAATAAATTAAAAGATTGGTAAAAAGATTTACAAATAAGATAACTATTCGCCTAGGATTGAGTTTCATTACTTAACCTTGTTTCTTTCAATAGAAGTTAAATATTATAAGAAAAGATGCATACTCAATGTCACAAGTGCCAATATCTTTGTCACTTGATTCTAAGACACTAGTCTCTAGAACCCAATCTCTTGGCACTCTAGGTACTAAGTCTTGCATTAAGCAAAGTATTATGGCAATCATAAGCACTTCCATCTATCTCTAAACTAGAAGGTTTTATGAGAGTTTTTCTCCAAATTCATTTATAAACGCGCAAATAAACTAACACATGGAAAAGGTGATCAAACTTAAACCAAGAAAAGAAGAACAGAAGAAGAACTCCAATTCATATACAATATAATAACTAGTAATTGAAAAAAACAAGAGACGAAGTAATTACATTCAATCGCGGCGGAAAGCTTAGCCTAACAAGGCCATGAACTTCAAGAACTAAACCTAAGAGTATTAGAACTCTGACTAAAGCACTATACTTTGTAGTTTATTTCTTTACAATAAAATATATCTCCTAACTTGTGAAGGACTGTATTTATAGGTGTTTTGGGCAGGGGTCTAGCGCTCGAGCGCCCTCCTAGCTCTTGAGCGCTAGCCTGACAAGTAGTGGTTAATGAGCTTAATTGCCTGTTAATGCGTCTGGCGCTTGAGCCCTGCGCTCAAGCGCCAGGCTCACAACTCTGGCAGAAAGGATCCAATGCTCAACGTATTCTAGCGCTCGAGCCTTGGTGTGGCGCTTGAGCACCAGACTCATAAATGTGGCAGAAGGGATCCTATGTTCCTCAGCTTCCAGCGCTCGAGCCTTGTATGGCACTCGAGCGCTGGCCTCTTATATGCTCCAGCAACTTGATTTTCTTATTTTGCTTCCAAACACACCTGAAAATACATTTCTAAAGTTAGAAAATTTAATATTACCACTTATTTACTCTTAAACTCACAAAGTAAGGAAAAGAGGTGAAATTATGTATAGAAACATGTAATTTCTAAAGAAGATAAGTGCAAATCCTTTATTATATAAACACACTAATTTGCACTTATCAAGTATGAAGATTATGTTTGAATTGTATGCATGATGAGACTAGATTACTTGGATTCTTCCACACTTCATCACTAGTCTTCCTTGGATTTAGCTTTGAATGATAGTCATGTAAGCATGTTTTATGTGTATTCCATTGTGTATGTTTCACCTTAATCGGATAACTTGCTAGGGAAACCTGCAAGGGTGAAGTGCATAAGTGTATGTGAATGTTACACCTTCACCACATAAGGGTGAAGGGCATAAGTGGCAGTTAGGCTCTTGGAAGGACGTTATAGCTCATTCCTTATGGTATCCCTACCGGCACAAAGTTTCTCAAGAATGCTAACAAATGTCTGTTTATGTAATTGATTTTGATGTGTTTAGTTTTATGTTTTTGAACGTGATGTGTATTTATATACATTATTTGTTAGAATACTGTTAGGAAGATTTTTCCACATCGGTGGCTGAGAACATTGTGAGTTTTCTATTCTGATTGGTTAGTGGGATATATGAGACATATATCTCACGGTTGCAATGTTTTTGGGTGCGGGTGCTTAACTTAGAGCTAGCATAGTTTCTTTTGGAGATCAAGACTCATCTGTTTAGATATTTTGTATTTATATTTTATAAATCTAAATTGTAAACAAGGTGTTATTATTAAGCCCCTTCATTTGATGTCTTTTGGACTAGTATTTTGAGACATTAACCAAGTAGTTTATGTATAACTTTCACTAGTATTGATTGTGTATTTATGTATGAAGGATTTAAACCACATAGTTCTCATGGGATTATGGATAAGGCCACTTAATTATGTGAATAGCATGTATGTTTCCAATGAAAGGTTTAGGCCAGATTTTTATAAGGTTACATTTGGTATCAGAGCTTTTTGACCTATTCGGGCCATGAGAGTTATAGTAGGCTAATTGGCTTAGTGTCTTTAGTCGTATTCCGCTTCTTGGTAAACATATACTTTGAATTACAAGGCCACTAATATTGAAACTGATCAACTCAATATTGTGTATTTGTATACAAGAGTTATGCCAGCCAAGAGGCTTGGGAGACCACCAATGGCAAACCAAACGGGCCAAGTACAGGATCCCGAGGCCCCAGTTCCTCAAAGGCCAATTGATACACCGCTAATACAACAAATGGCCCAAGCTATGACAAGGATGATGGAAGCTCAAGCCCGAGATGACCACTATGAGAAGTTCAAGTCTCAGGACCCACCATCATTTCTGGGAGATCCGGGTCCAATGGCTGCAGAAAGGTGGCTCCAACACATGGGGTGCATCTTCAAGGTCATGAGGTGCATAGACCCCGGAGAAAGTGGATTTGGTAACGTACAAGCTTCATGGAGAATCAGAGCATTTGTGGCATGAGTATTACAAACATATGGAGGAAATATAAATACCAATCACATGGGAACACTTTTAGGGAGCATTTATAGAGAGCTACTTCCCCTGAAACCTCAAAGACCAAAAGGAGATAGAGTTGTTGGAACTTAAACAAGGAGAGATGACTATAGGCCAATATGTGGCAAAGTTTAAAGAATTGGCCCAGTACTCCAACAATCCTACAAATCAACCCGATGAGGTATGGAAGCCCAAGAGGTTTTAGCAAGGACTGAGGTCGTAGTTCCAAAACCAATTGGTGACTCAAGAGATTTGACAGTATCAAACACTCATCCGCAAATGTCCATTGGCCGAAACGTCTTTCGGTGAAGTGAATACCAATAGGCAAGATTTGAAACAAAAGAGGAACTAAGGGGAACCAATGGGGATTACACGAAATGAGGATCAATCCAAGGGAAAACTAGTAGACCAAGACCTTAAATTGAGTTTCCCTCAATGTTAGAAATGTTAGAAAAAACCATGAAGGTGAGTGCCTCATAGGAGAGGGCATATGTTATTTCTGCCAACAGCCTTGACACTATGTTGGGCAATGCCCAAGCAAGGAAAAGAAGTTCATCATGGAACCACGGTGTCAAACAAAAGGAAGAGTATAGTGCTCAATTCAGAAAAGACAAAATGGTCGGATGATCTTGCAATTACTAAAATTGGGGTATTTTTCAATCAAATTCAACTTAAAACACATAGATAAGTGCATAATTTAAAGAATAAAAATACGTATGATTTTCACTTATCATCTAGATAATAGTGTATGCTTAAATTAAAAATTAAGTATCTAGTATCAAGTATCAATTATGAGGAAATTGGGACAAGAATTGGACTCTAAAGGAAAGGAAGGACCTACTTGCGATTTTTAAAAAAATTTCTAAGTAGTCCCTCCAATACTAAGGACACTAGACCACACAAGAGAGCCACTCATTTTCCTTTCTTCCTTCACTTTCTTGCCAAACTCCCTCTCTCTCTATGGTTTCATTTCCTTCCAATTCCCCAACTTCTCTCTAGGAAATCTCCATAAAGTTCCATTCTCTTGGCTTGAATGTGTAGAATCTCACTCTCCTAGGTAAAATTCCAACTTTATGTAAGCTTCATTTTCTACTCTCTTTCCCATCCATGACTCCCTTTCATCACTTTATTCTTTTTGCTCATTTTTGGACTTGGGTGATTACTAGAGGAACATGAGAACAAGGGTTAAGATAAAGGAAAGGGCAAGGCAATGGATTTGGGGCCTAAACCCTAGAGCTTGGAGATTGAAGGTTGAAAGCCAAGAAAGGTCCACTAGGTAACCCCAATCACAAAAATCCCCAACCAGATGAGCAAGTGAATGTTAGATTTTAATTGAAATTAATGTGTTGCATGTATTGATTGGTTATGATTGTGTGCATAATATGTTCTTTGATGCTTGAAGAAGTGTAATTGATGGAATTGTTTTTACTGGACTTGGACATTTGATGGAATTGTGTGATAGATCAAGAATCTAGGCTATCATAAGTTTTGGGTGAGTTTTGATGTTTAAAATGCATGGGAGACTTTCTAGGTTTTCGCAGGACTTAATCAATTAACATGTATGAGGTAATCGATTAAGATTCATCCTAGGATCCCTCCTCTGTAGTTTCGCACATATTCATCCATTAGGAAGTCTCCTTTTTCGATTAATATTAAGGTGGAATGTTCTTATTCAATCAAGTTAATTGATTAGGAGCCTCCGAGAGGTAAATTTCTGAATTATGCACATCTTAACCAATTAAGATGTATGTCTTAATCGATTAATATTGTGGAAAAACCATCTTAATCGATTAATTTATGCGAATAAGTCATGGAAAACTTAGCAATTTGACTTTGATGTCTTTTACTACATTCAAGAGCTCGATGTTAACTTTCTAAGAGCAATGATTTAACCCAATTCTGATGAGTCTAGCCCAAGTTAGCCATATGAAAAGTATATGATGTTTAAGGTAGAAATTGGACATGAATTTGTGTGATTGACTTGGAATGCCAATGCAATATGTGAATAACTCTCCTCATCAAAATGGGTATGGGTTAAGGCCTTGGCATGAGGAAGAGAATGAGGCTGATATTGTGTTGGTTTACGCATTTTCATCCATGATTGAAAGAGACTGCATATACATGCACCTTTAGGTGTAGGACCAGGCAAAGTGAGGGTTCAAGGAGGGATGCTTCCTTGGACAACGAAGATCTCCAATGAGGGTGCGGGTTGCCGGCACAAAACAGATAAAAAGGAATCATGCATAGTATATGTATGATTAAACTCAAAGATAGAAATGTGCTAACCACATTGTAAAGTTTTATGATGGAGCACCTATTTTGCACCTTTGGACTCATGTTCTTAGACTTATGCTAATTAGACTATGAATAACTCTCCCTCACACATGTGATGTAAGATATTAGTGTAAGATATTAGTCTTAGATAGACCTTATGACTTGATAGTGCATGTATGTAGTGACAAGGCCAATTGGACACTTGAACATCTTCTATGTTCTCCTTCATATATATACAAGGCCATAATGTGTTAGGGTGTTACAAAACACATTTAAAAATTCCTCTTTTTTAATTGTGAGTAAATATATTATTGAAACCGACTGACTAGTAAGTTTCAAAATATATAAGAAACAAATTTAAAAATTTAAATACCCTTTATAATAATACATACATAATGCTAATCCTAATACTTGATCCATAGATAAAAATTAAATTTTAAAATATATTATTGAAACTAATTAACTACATCATAAACTTTAAATTCTAAAACTAAACCATAACCTCCAAACCATAATCCTAATAATTAAATAAATGTCATTGAATAGATAAAAAAAATGTATTTAAAATTTAAAAATTCAGTTTAAATTGAACCAATAGATAGATAATGCCAATTCATATAATTGAATAGATAAAAAAAGTAAATTTAAAAACATATTTTTAAAATCGATGGACTAAACCAAAAGTAAACTATAAATCCAAAACCATAAGCACTAAACCCTAAACCATAAACTCTCAACCACAAACCTCAGCCACTAAACCCCAAATAATGAAAGATAGGAGAAAAAAAGATCAACCAAATGAAAATGATGGAGAGAGAGAAAGTATCTCACTTTCAAGATAGAAGGCCAATTGACATATATACAAACAAAAAACATAAATTAAAATAATATCACCTTTGTTCCTACATATAAGCCCTTAAAAAAATTAATGTTTCCTTTTCTAGGCTTCTTAGACAGGAAATTGGGACATTTATTATGTTTTTTCTTTTTTATCACTAATTAGTGAAGATAGAGGATGTTGATTTTAAAATGAAAGTGGGTTTTAAATAGGGATAAAATTGAACATTTATAATCACTTTTTGAAATAACAATGCATTTTATGGATGTCAGCACTTTTCTTAAGGTGTGTGATGCTTTCTTGTCGAGCTTATAATTAAGAACGGTAAAAAAATTAATGTCGGCTTTGACAGATGCTACATCAAGTGAGGCACAAAACGGTAAATAAATATCGACCATTTAGCGTCGGTCGTGGCTGACGAAACTCCATTGGCCACTTTAGTGTCGGTTTATGCTGACCCGAATCCACTTGCTAAACTTCGCTATATTCGAGCTTGTTTTGAAATGACTTAACGGCGCTTTGTAACTCTAATTGCGACGGTTACTGGATCTTCCGGGTTTTGAACCCTGGCATTGGAGATTTAATTTATTATCTTGGAGATTTATTTTAAGATGTGTGGGTGTGTATTTGTAGATAAAAATACAATGAGCATTAAGGATATCTAACAAAATTAAGGCTTTAGGCCATGTATAAAAGTATGGCTTTAGACAAAATTATTAGAAGATTAATGTGCAGTCTAGTATTATAAAAGATCAATTAGTTTTTATATTATTCTTTTAACTTTTAACATTAAGAAAAAACATTTATTGTCATTAATTATTAATTTTGTTGTGCGATGAATTAACTCTCATCGATATAGTTTTTTTTATAAAATATGTAATATATTGGTTAGTATATAAACATATAATATTTGCATTAACGGATAATGGCATAAACAAAAGCATCCTTCGAAAAAGGTGTAATATATATAGTAGTATGCTTTCCCGTGTTATCTTCGCATAACTGGTTCGAATCATTATTTTCGAATGAAAAAATGAGATAGAACAAAAATAATTATTCGGAAGAGATTATCAAATAGGTATAAAATTTTTTACTAATTTTTTATCAAATATCAATACTTGCCTTTATATATACAAAACTTTTATATATTTTATATTTTTCTAGATTAGTTTTCTTCAATAGTTTTAATAGTCTTTTTGTAAATGATTGTTATTTCAATAAAATTAATGATAGCTAATTTTTTACACTATCATATAGGTGTAAAAATTATTACTATTTATTTTTAAATATCCAGTATATTATTACAACCGATCGTCTTGCTAGTTTGAAAGGTAGACACTTGTCCATTGCATAAAGGGTAACACTCATCCACTCAGTTCTATCTTCACTGCATTACTTTTCTATCTTTAGAGCCCCAACATCTGTTCTCAAAATTTTAACTGGTATTCAAAGGAGATTTTCATGGGGAGGCTATGATGAGAATTTTAAAATACTTTGGGTAAGGTTGGATCTAGTATGTAAAAATAAAAAAAAGGAAGGTGGACTTGAGTAAAGAACCTACATTGGTTTTATGGTGGAGATTTCTCAAGGAGGATAAGGCTTTATGGGTTAATGTAATTATGGCTCAAAGTAATTGCTATGTTAAGAAATGAGACTTTCTTTTGAAAGGAGGGGACATGGAAATATATTCGTTCTTTAAAATCTGAGGGTGTGTTGGGTAGTTGGTTTCAACACAGCTTTTCTATGAGCATTTGTGATGGATCAAAAGGTAGGTTTGGGTGTGACCCATGGGTAGGCAATCAACCTCTTAAAGATGTTTTCTCCTCTCATTTTCAGTTTCCTAGTGACCCCAATTGTAATGTGATTAATTCAGGGATGTGGATTGGTTGTGAATTGAGATGGAGTTTTCAATGGAAAAGAGCTCCCTTATTGCAAAATTTACCTGATTTGGATAATTTATCTAAGCTGCCACAAAATGCTTCCCCGTATCCTAACTCTTTAGATGGTTGGCAATGGTCTTATGGAAATGGTGGCTTCCTTTGGGAGTCAAATTTATTCTGTAATCTATGCTCATTCAACCACTTGCAATGTGTCTAATGACCTTGTTGTCATTTGTAAAAATATTTTCAAAGACATTTTCGCGGTAAAAGTTTTTATCTTCTGTTTGAGACTTTTATAAGATCGTATTCCAACTAGGATCGGCTACTATCTATTGGGGGATTTTCAATTTCTTTTGGCTCAGGGAGCTCTTCTGTTAACTTTTCTTTATTGAAAGCGGAAGCTTCATCACCGAAGGGAGAGAAAAACGCAGAGGAGAAAGGGTTGAAACAGAAAAAGTATGGAATTGATTGAGAATTGGAAAATTACAGAGGGTTTTTGGGTTTATATACATCTGTAACAGAAGAAAAGAAAGGAAAGGTATTTAACAGGAAATAACAGATAACAACTGAAACTAAATGCTTCAGTGAAAGGTCCTTCTTAGCAAAAACTTAAAACTTCGGTGGTCCTTAAAGATAACTCCTTGTTACTTTAGAAAATAGCAGATGAGTCCTTCTGCCTCCTTATTGCTTCTGCATCTTTGTCTCGCCTTCTGATACATCTGCTTCTTAGTCTTGCTTCTTCACGTTTTGTTTTGGTTGTTCTTCATGATCCTTCTGTTCCAACAGCCCCCCACAAGCTGGAATGTATATATCTTTCATTCCCAACTTGGTTTCTACTTCTTCAAAAGGTCCTCGAGCGAGGCTTTTTGTAATAATGTCAGCAACCTGTGATTTGCTTGGTACTTTCATGAGTTTTATAATCCCTTTGTCAACCGCATCTCTCACCACATGGCAATCTATCTCTATGTTTTTGGTCCTTTCATGGAAAATAAGGTTGTTTCCTATGTAGACTGCTGATTGATTGTCGCAAAAGAGAGGTATAGGGAGGTTTGGGTTGATGCGAAAATCCTTGAAGAGTTTTAAAAGCCACTTGACTTCACAAGTTCCATGAGCAAGAGCCCTGCTTCAGATGAGGATTTTGATGATGTCTTCGGCTTTTTGCTTTCCCATGAGACTAATGAAGAACCCACGAAAAAACAGTAGAATGTTGTAGATGGATCTGCTGAAAAGAAAAGTCCTTTTCCTAACTGCTTCATGTATTTGAGAACTTAGCTGCTTGGTAGTGGATCTCTGTCGGTATGTGCAT
This sequence comes from Cyamopsis tetragonoloba, assembly GCA_037177725.1. Lineage (NCBI taxonomy): Eukaryota > Viridiplantae > Streptophyta > Magnoliopsida > Fabales > Fabaceae > Cyamopsis > Cyamopsis tetragonoloba. The sequence goes on along the minus strand of CM074122.1, from coordinate 40,127,108 downwards.
AAATTTGCTCAAATGATTCACAGCATGGCAAATATGTGGGCGACTATGTGTGAGGTAGAGCAATCTCCCGATGAGTCTTCTAAATTTTTCTGGATCTGTCATAGTTTCTCCTCCGTGCTTGATGAATTTGGCTTTATTGTCTATTGGTGTATTACAGGGTTTGGCATCAAGAAGACCTGCATCTTTCAGAATATCCATGGCATATCTCCTTTGATTTAGGTTGATTCCCTTGCTGCTCCTAGCTAGCTCCATACCTAAAAAGTATTTCACGTTTCCAAGATCCTTTATGCTAAACTTCTTGTCTAATCTCTGCTTCATTTCTTCAATTTCTGAGGCATCATTCCTAGCAAGCAGCAAGTCAACTACATATACAAGTATGAATGTGAGTGATTTTACTGTATCCTTTGAAAAAAGGGAATAGTCAGATTTGGATTGAACATATCCAAACAGAGTTAGAAAAGAGGTTAGTTTATGATTCCACTCCCTGCTGGCTTGCTTCAGTCCATACAAGGACTTCTTTAATCTACAAGCAGTGGAAGAATCTCCCAATTCCAATCCTTGTGGAATTTACATGTGGACTTCCTCTTTGAGTTCTCCATGGAGGAATGCTGTATTCACATCGAGTTGCGGCAGAATCCATCCCTTTGCTGCAACGAGGCTGAGAAGGATTTTGACAGTAGACATCCTTACAACTGGGCTGAAATTTCCTGTGTAGTCTAGGCCTTGTGTTTGTGTGAAACCTCTTGCAACTAAGCGAGCCTTGTGTCTCTCTAAACTTCCATCAGCTTTTCTCTTAATTTTGAATATCCATTTGCACGTTACAACCTTCTTATTTGGTGGAAGTTTTGTTAGTTCCCAGGTAATGTTCTTGTAGTGAGCACCAGATCAGCTTTTATTGCTTTCCTCCAACATTCTTGCTTTATGGCTTCTTCATATCTTGAGGGTTCTGCATCGGAAATTATTGAGAGACACAAGTTTCTTTGTTGTTCTGACAGGTTACTATAGCTCACATAATCGAATATAGGATATCTCCTCTTCTCTGCTTGATGTTCATTTAGTATTAAGTTTGCAGCACTCATGTCTTCTGATTCTGTGCTGTCATGAGACTTATCACCAGTCAAGCTCCATTCATAATCTTTTCGATGTTCTGGAGGTCACCTGATGACTTTCTTCTTGTTTCAACTTGTTCTGATGTGCCTGTGCTGTCAGGTTCCTTTTCTTCAAGATCTTCCATGTACTGGTTCTTAAAATCAGCTAATGGATCTCTTCTGAAGATGTCTGCTTCTTCCATGTTCTGTTCTTGCTTATCTATGAAGGGAAACACTTTTTCATAGAATTTGATATTTCTACTAAGAAACACTTCTCTGTTAGACAGATCAAATAAAACAGCTCCTTTTACACCTTGTTTATATCCTAAGAACATACATTTTCTAGCTCTACTATCTAGTTTCTTCCTATTTCTTGAAAGAGTAGAAGCATAGCATAGGCATTCAAAACATTTTATGTTACTCATATAAGCAATTTTGTTATGCAGAATGTGATAAGGAGACATGTTATTGGTTCTTTTGCTAGGAATTCTATTTATCAGAAAAATAGCATGTGAGACAGCATAATTCCAAAAAACTTTAGGAATATTAGATTGTTGCATTAAAGCTCTAGTAACAGATTGCACATGTTGGTGTTTTCTTTCAACTCTTACATTTTGCTCCGGACATTCCACACATGAAGTTTGATGGATAATGCCCTTCGAAGAATAGAAACTTGACAGTTAGAACTCTGGTCCATTGTCACTTCTTATACACTTTATCACAGTCTTATATTGAGTTTCAATGAGATTAATAAAGCATTTAACTAAATAAGATGTTTCGGCTTTAGATTTCATGAAAAAGATCCAAGTATGCCTGCTATTATCATCAAAAACAGTGAGAAAGAATTTATGTCCAAGTATGGAAGGAATGGGCAGAGGCCCCCATATATCAACATGCACAAGATCAAAAACCGCAGAGGCAATACTATCACTTTCTTTATAAGGAATTCTTTTCTTTCTTGAGGTATGGCAAACATCACAAGGAGCAAAATTCTTATCAGAAACAATATATGGATAATAGTGCTTCAGTTTATTCATTTTCCCTAATGGAGGATGTCCAAACCTAACATGCCAAAGGTTGTTTTTACTAATCCTAGCCGAGTTACAGCATTACAAGACACAATATTAACATAACCATCTAGAGCATATAAGCCATTCTTCACACTAGCAGCACCAATCTTCCTCAAAGTAAGTTGGTCCTGCACAAGACAATCGCTTTTAGTGAACACAAGTTGGCATAACAGGTCTGTAGTGAGTTTAGATACAGCAATTAAGTTAAAATCAAAAGAGGGAATAAATAAGACATCATTCAAATAGAAGTCTTTGGAGAAGATGACAGTTCCAGCTTTGTTGGCTCTCACATATTCTCCATTAGGCAACTTAACATCCAAGGGTCTAATCCTTTTTAAGGACTGGAAATTGGTAAGAGAATGACAAACATGGTCAGTTGCCCCGGTGTCAATAATCCACTAGACCCTTTATAATTAGAAAACAAGGTTGTGTGTTTACCTTGTTTATCTGCAGTTTGTTGATTTGATTTTCCCGAGATAAGTTTGGATGAATTTTTGTTGGTCTTGATTTGATTTATGCTGTGAGCTGAGCTGTTTCCAGCCTCCTGTAAGATAGCCATTATTGCCTTCTTCTGATCAGGTGAAAAATCAAATGTGATCTCATCATCAGCAGTTGGTTCTTCTTGGGAATCTGTGTCATCCTCACTGTTTTCTGAGTTATCTTCATCAACAACACAATTGTTGGCAGAACTGTTCTTCTTTAGATGTGTTGGGAATCCATGTTTTCTGTAACATGTCTCTGAAGTGTGTCCCATTCTCCCATAGTATGTGCACACTTTCTTTGAGTAATTAGTTCCTTTTGAACTTTTGAACTGTCTATGTTGTTAATCCTTCCCTTTGTTCTTGAACTTTTTCTTTTCTTGGACACTAGTGTTGAGAAAGACCTTTGATTCGTCACAGTTTTGATTCATTTGTCTTTCTTGTTGGGTCAAAAGGTTAAAGACTTTCTCAATATCAGGCAAGGGAGCCATCATCATAATCTGGGATCTAACATTTGCAAAAGATTCATTTAAACCCCTTTGGAACATAATAACATAGTCATTTTCTTTTTGCGCAATAATTGTGGGAATGAGAGTGCAAGAACAGGTGATAGCACACAAACACTGGGGCATGGGTCTGAAATTGTCGAGTTCAAGACGCAACTTCTCCATGCGATTGAAGTGATCAGCTATAGTTTGTTCTCCTTGTTGAAGGTTGTAGAGATCTCGTTGAATAGCAGCGATCCGGAAAGCATCTACCTGATAAAAATTTTTCATCAAATTCTCCCAAATCTTCTTTGTAGTGTTGAGCCAAATCACACTCTCTAAAATAGAGGGGCTCAAGGTTTGGTTTATCCATGCTATGACCAAGGAATTACACCTATCCCAAGCATCGAAGGTCTCATCTTCTTCCTTCGGTTTGGGTAATCCTCCATTGATGAACTGGAGCTTGTTCTTGATCTTGAGAGCGACACACATGGCCCTAGACCAACCATGATAGTTCGGTCCATTTAACACAACTGGGATCAACGGATTGCAAGGGTTCTCATTAGGATGGACTAACAAGGGGCTCGAAGGATCAATGGTGGTCTTCGCCATATCTCCAAAGGACAAACAAACCAAGACACAGAAAACCAAAAAAGGAGAACGAAAAGAAACAAGAAGGGAGAAATAAAAGCGAAAAGAGAGGAAACACAAACAGAAAAGACCGAGGATCTTCACACAACCATGGCTCGAGATACCATGTTAACTTTTCTTTATTGAATGCGGAAGCTTCATCACCGAAGGGAGAGAAAACGCAGAAGAGAAAGGGTTGAAACAGAAAAAGTATTGAATTGATTGAGAATTGGAAAATTACAGAGGGTTTTTGTGTTTATATACATCTGTAACAGAAGAAAAGAACGGAAAGGTATTTAACAGAAAATAACATATAACAACTGAAAATCACTGCTTCAGTGAAAGGTCCTTCATAGCAAAAACTTAAAACTTCGGTGGTCCTTAAAGATAACTCGTTGTTACTTCAGAAAATAGCAGATGAGTCCTTCTGCCTCTTTATTGCTTCTGCATCTTTGTCTCGCCTTCTGATACATCTGCTTCCTGGTCTTGCTTCTTCACGTTGTGTTTTGGTTGTTCTTCATGATCCTTCTGTTCCAACATCTTCTCCAAATTCTTTCCTTATAAGTTAATTGTTATAACAACTACTCTATACCTGTGGTCCTTTATCTTAATATAATTTTCTTGGCTTTAAAAAAAACCGACTCTCTAATAAATTACATAGTCGATAAGACAAATTTATAAGTTAAAAAAAGTCATTTTACACTAATAGATCGATAATGTATTCCTAATAACATAATAGATGAAAATAAAATTTAAAATTATATTATGGAAACTCAAGGACTAAATCATAAGCCTCAAAACTCAAACCCTATTCCCTAATAAATCTAAAAATTAAAATATTTTTTATACCAGTAGATAAATAATATTAGTCCAAGTAATTGATCAATAGATGAAAATCAAAATAAAAAATATATGACTGAAAGTAACTAACTTATTCAAACCCTAAATATAACAACCTATTAAAAACGGCGTCAGCTCAAAATGTGGACACACATGCTAATCATACAACTAACTTACACATTATCTATGAGTCCATAAACCGTTTTTGATAAAACTGGTAACACATATTTAACAATTTCAATAATTGATCTTACTATTGTAATTCTTTTATTATTTGATTTGTATTAATTAATTCAAATGAATAAAATTCATCGCATATTAAAAAAATGGAAAAGATGTCGCAAATAAAAGTTAATAGAATCCCTTTTATCTTCAATAATAATAATAATTTGAATATTTGATTGCTTATTATAAGAACGAACAATTAATTCGAGTTTCACTTCCAAACATTTTCCACAATACTTGACTAAAAATAACACCAATTGAATTATATTAATTGTTACGTGATGTACTTGGATAGCCCTATACATACAGCCAAGGCACACAGTTCTATGTAAATTTGATATATCAGTAAAGGAAAATAAAACAAGACACTTATCTTATAAATGAACAATTAACTTTTGCAAAATGATCATTATTTTCAGTGAGCCACATTCTATTGACCAAATAATTTTTTAAAATTTGTATTGATTTTTGTCTGACCAAAAAATAATTTTCAATAACATTTAGTTTTAAATTTTATAAGATAAAATTATGTTCAACACAAATTATATTTATGAATTATATTCGAAATAATACTTAATAATTATATTTTCTTATAAAAAGTTTATTTAAGAATTTTAAAATATAATTATAAATATTAACTTGAAAAGTAATACAACTTAAAATTATTAAATAATTATTGCTATGAAAAATATGTTAAAAATGTTTCGTTTCAATTTTATTTAATTTTTTTGTTGGAGTAAAGTAGGGTTATTTGTGCATTATACATTGTATTCTGTCCATTTTAAATTGCACCAAATGTAAAATAAGACGCATGGTCCTGTTCTGTTCTTTGATAACCAGACATAATATTTTCCATCCCATTCCATTGAGTCAAGTTCAAATACCAAATGCCACCTAAAGGATTGAATCTTGATCCCTTAATGTCCTGGCCCCACTTTTTCAATTCTCAGATAAAACAAAAAGTGATTTTACAACTAGGCTCCTCCATTGCAAAAATTTTATTGATATAATCCATACATGCACCACTTACATGTTTGCTTCACATCTAATTAGCACGTAATATAGTAAACGAAGATATTATTTGATAGCAGAAAAATATTAACATATGTCTGTTCACACTCATGCAATAGCCACAAATCATTATTTCAAAGAAACAAAGTCAATAATACATTTTTTACAAGTGCTAGCTAGCTAATACTCCTACGACACAGAGGGCATGAGTTAGATACTTTGAGCCACTCAATGATACAATCTTCATGAAACATATGAGAGCAAGGGCTAGGCAATTGAATTGCGCTTTCCCCCATCGAGAGACTGTCAAGGCAAATCAAACACTCCAAAGGCTCATCAACTTGTCCTTCAATTATTATTGTTTCAAGATGTTCAATAGCGTCTTCGCTTGCTGGCGTCATGGATAAATCATCATCATCAATATCACTCTCATCATCACTCTCTTCATCACTCTCATATTCAAAGATTTCATTGAGATAAAATGTTGAATCAAAGATCAAATAACTTTCTAGAGTTAGCCAATACCATGTGACCTCGCCTCTAAAATTCCAGCAAATAATTGGTTAGACCAAATGTGCTACCCAATAACCAAACATATTTGGTTGATTCACACTTAACCTTGGTGTTTCAGTAGAAAGTTGATGTAATTGTGAGAATTTGAGATAAGGTGATTGTGAGAAGAATGATTTTGATATTTTAGATTTTGAGTGTTTCAAGTAATTTATAGTTAGATAGGAAAATAGTTGCATAGGTTTCTTGATCAATCACCACTTGTATGGGCAGGTTCATTTTTTATTCCTTCCCACGAAAAGTTTCCTTAATTTTTTTGCTTGGGCGCCAATGGTTATAATCATTTGAGTTTGAATTGTTTCTCCATTGGTTTGTTTGATTTTATAGGATATCTAACTATTTGAGTCAATGGTCTTACCATTGTAGTTCTTTCATTATTTAATATTTTCGTTCTTTTCTAGGAAGAGGTATTAATTAATTCCATATATGAATATAACTAATTAGACATTGACAAAATGGAAAAAGTTTCCCAAATAATAATTACTAAAATTCGTTTATCTACCAAAAAAAAATATTAATTTGAATATTTGATTTCTTATTATAAGAACTAACAATTAATTCGAGGTTCACTTCAAAAATTTTACTAAAATACTATATTAATAATAACCTTGGTATTGCATTTATGGTTAGGAAATGTAGATGAGCACATGACAACATGTGTGTGTATGAGTATTTAGGTTCAATCCTCAATTATGTTTTTTTTACTTTCCAATGAAAATAAATTGACAATTATATTTTAGTATTGATGATTTTATGTCTCTCAAGCATAGAGAAATTTCCCTTCCCAATTACTACTACTATCTTCCTACCATTGTTCTACCAAATTGTATGAAACACCAAATCTGACCTGGACATCATGCCTTTAAACCTTAAACCCTAATAATTTTATTTGATAAACATGAGGGAAAAGACCTCATTAAGCCCTAATAATCGAATGGACAAATAACAAATTTAAAAGTTCCGAAATTTAAAAATTTAAAAATACTATTTAGACTAATAGATAAATAATGTTATTGCTAATAATAGGAATGATAAAAATGAATGTAACATGCCTAAATTCCCAAGCTAAGAAGTAAGATTTTTTAAAGTATCAAATTAGTCCTTTAGGGGCTCTTTTGAAAGAAAATTGGATTTTAGGGATTTAGTTGCAAAACCTTAGGAGTTGTGGAGTTGGGGAGCTACATGAAAAATTTACAAAGTTGGAACGGAAGACTAAGTGGCAAAAGGAGAAACTGGAAACTTGAAAAAATACAAGACCCTCACCATCTCCTTTCTCCCTCTCACTCACACCCTCCCCTTCTCTCTCTTACTCTCATTTTTCTTCTTCTTCTTCCTTAGGGTTTTATTCCAATTCCCCAATATCAAGCCACATCTACCTTTCAGTCCTCCATTTCTAGTGTTTAGGACATCATCTCCTTGCTCTAAGGTCTTAAGGGAACTAGGGTAAGTGACATATAATCTCCCACCATACTCTCTTCAATCCATTTCTCCTTTTGTTTCAAAAGACTCTAAAGTTCCCTTAATCTTGCATGTAACCAAAGTCTTGAGTCAAGTGAGGTTGAATCCTAACTTGGGGGTTGAAAAATTGTAGGAATCCTAAGTGTATAAGTGGTACTTAGAAGCTAGGGCTTGGGGAGCTTTCGAGAAAAATTGGATTTGTGTCTTGAGCTTCAATCAAGGTAACCGCAATCCTAAAACCACAATTATGGATATTTAGAAAATTGGAGACTTTATGATGTTAGGTTTTGAAAAATTGTATGTTAGTTGTGAGAAAATAGGTTTGAACGTAACTTTGTTTGTAAATTAGGTATGAATGTTTTATTATGTGCATGATTGAAGTATCATTTGTTTCTATGTTGAAATTGAATGTTTATGAGGTTGATTTGGTTCCTTTTGATTGCATGTGTATGGAATAGATAGAGAATGCTCGCGGGCTTCTTGTTTCCATAGAAATCATATATGGTTTCGTTGAGATATGTATTATTGAAGTGTTTGCCATCTTGAAATTGTGAATTTGGTAAATTTGGTTTAAGCTTTGAAATTGGATAGAGTGCATTGTGGATGTATTTATATATGATTAGTTTTTTTGAGCTATGTGGATTGATGATTTGGAATGGTATTAACTTGTTCGAAAATGGTTGAGCATGATTACATATTGATTTGAGGATTTGAGATGAGAATTGGAGGAATTGCTCTAGATTGTGAAATTAAGTTATGAACAAAATTCGAATTCTTTGTTTCATGAATTTTGATATAGTTTAGATTAGATATTGATCTATTTGCATTTAGATTCTGACTTGGTGATCTTCTACAAAGTTGTAGGAAATTTGGTTTGCTTTGTAATTCCACAAGTTTCATGAGAGTCCAATTTGAGAGCTGCTAAAATTGGGTTTTTATCATAACCAAGTGGAATCCAGTGAAATTATTTGCTACAAATAAACTCTTATTTTTGAATTTGGATTTGATGTAGCAAATGTATGTATAAGTGAATGTGTGTGCTTGACTATATAGACAGTAGACTTTGAAGGTCAAGTAATAGTAAATATTCCCTTAAGCACTATGTGTTATTTTTTTTAAAAAAAAAAAAGTCTTCAAATTTAGGTGTTACAACGAAATTTGAAGATAAATTATTGAAATCGAACCTCTAAATCCTAAACCCTAAACCCCTATCTTAAAATTTTAAATCATAAACCCTAATAATTGAATGGATAAAAAAGCATTTAAAAATTACTCATTTTTTAATGAGTAGATATATAATTGAAACCGAATGACTCATAAATTTCATTTGATAAACAACAAAGTTTAAAATTTAAAATACTCTTCATACTAATGGTAGATACTGCTAATTCTAATAATTGATAAATAGATAAAAATAGAATTTTAAAATATAGTACTAAAACTGGAAGACTAAACTATAAAACCTAAACTCTAAAACAAAATGATAAACCGTAAAACCTTAAATCCTAAACCCTAAAATTGATTGAATAAATAACAAATTTAAAAGTTCCTAGTTTTTTTCGTGGTTAGGTATATAATTGAATAAATAAAACTTAATAGAAAAAAACAAATTTAAAAATTAAAATACCGTTTGGACTAATAGTGATGTGAGCTTGGATTGAAGGCCTCAAAGACTCCAAGTGTTTAAAGACATTTTATCGATTAATAATATTTGTCAATTTGTAATAATTCAAACCCATCATGATTGTTGAAGTTTAGGACTTTTGTTTTTTATTTAGGACCCTTGATTATGGAGTTTTAGAGCTTCATTTGGGGAAGATTACATGAAAAAACCATGAAAACAACAAGTTGGTGTTTCAAGCGCGTTCCAACGCAGAGTTCAATGTTCCAATGCACGTTCAGTAAATGTGGGGTGTCCCAATGCTGGTTTGAGAGTCCCCGCGCGCTGGCAAACAGGTATTAAGCATTTTGCACGTGTTTCAATGCCTTGCAGCGCGTCCCAACGTGCTTATGCCCTGTTTTCGGCACATTTTTTAGCGTTTTTGGATCTTAGACATGTATAAATGATTCTAAAACTCATTGTAACTCATATTTTGAGGAATTTGAAAGTTGATTTAATAGAATTCTCTCTTAGAAACTAGGGTTTTTAAGCTGGGGAGCTTGGAGACCTTGATTGGATTCTTATCATTGGTCCTCAATACCAATGCGGTGAATCAAAATCGATCTTATCACTAATCCCTGAATAGTGTGGCGATCATCTCCAGTTCTTATTGTTTTGATTTTTGAATCAACATGGAGAATCTTCATCTATTCTCTAATTTCGATTAGAGTGGCGGTTCCATCTTCTAATACCTTCTGCTTGCTTTTCCTTCTTGATCTTGGTTCTAAATCCTCAATTGAAGCTAGATCCTACACTTTGAGAAATCTCTCCTTCTGCCATATGGAAGGATTCATTGCATTTCGTATCATTGAGCCTTGGGCTTCTATTTGAGATAATTCTTGAGCTTCAATTGTCATTGGTTTCATGAATTTTGTTTGAATTCTCATTTTCCTCAATTTTTAATCATTTTCCTCAATTTTCGTTTTCTGATTACTGGTGGAATTTCTACATAATATTATTGGAATTTGTTGATTTTGAGTTGAAATTTGGATTCTACATACTTCAAAACCTTCGGATCAAGAGTTGCTTGAAAAATTTCTGCTCATGTGTTCTTGGATGTTCTTGATAATTCATGCTTGATCTTTGTCTCCTTGGTGTTTGAATCCACCAGTTGAGTTGATATTCCCTTTACTCATGTATTTGAGACAATAACCCCCAGTTTTTAGAGTCTTTTTGTTAATTCTTTTGTGTTTGGGTTTTTGTGTCAATGTATACACTAAATGTTTGATTAATTACTTGAGTGAGTCTTGTGTTCGTGTCACCATTTGATTCTTGTTTGTATCCATTTGTTCATGGACTATCATCATATGTGTCTTATTTTGTGCCACATTTCTTCTTGTTAGCTAGCATTTCTACCATATATGTTATTTGTTCTCTTTGTTCCATGTGTGTTGTGTTATGTGTGTGAATTCCTGTGACTTAGAGTGCAAGATTAGTTTGAGGAAATTATAGTAAAAAAAAAAAGAGAAAGTGAAAAGTACAAAAGAAAGAAAAAGATAAGAAAAAAAGAATATAAAAACATAGAAAATGCATTCAAAAAAACAAAAAAAAAAAGAGAGGAAAGAACAAGAAAGAAAAAAGCATAGAAAACAAAAAGTTCATATACAATATTGTGTTTGTTCCATTCTTGCCTTGCACACATCTTTTTCTCACATTATGTTGTGGTCACTTAAACTTACACACATTTGGGTGATATTTGTCACTTACTTTGTTGGCTATTTAGTGATTTATAGCTAGCATGCATTTATTCTTGACATTGTCTTGTTTTCATAGTACTCCATTCTTTGTGCAATTGTCACATTTTTGTCATTCCTTTTCAGTGTCATTCATTTTATTGAGTCTACTTTTATTGTTTGTCTTCATGGCCTTTAGTTTTGTCATTGAGTGTGCCCTTCATTTGTTCTCTTTGTGTCACTGTAATTGTAGTGATTCTTGATAAGGTCTTTAGTGATTTGCCACTTAGGTACCATCAAATTAGGGAGGTTGGATAGGACTTTCAAGTTCGCTTGACCTTCCTTCTTAAGTTACCTTTTTCATGAGTTGAAGAGTGGTAAAAGGCTAGAGTGTACACTATGGAAAAAGCCATTATAAGTGTGACACACAAGTGACATTATTTCTTGCTTGAGGGATTCACTTAGTGCAATTCTAAGCTAGTTTGTTTTCCATTTTTTATTTGTTGTAAACTTTTCTTATTTTTGGTAAAGGATTTTTGAATTTGTTGAAATGATATATTTGTTATTATTCAATTAGAAATGTACAAAGTGGCCCTATTTATAGATAAGGATCAATCAGAAATACAAAGGAGAAGGAGAGAATAAACTTGGTAGTTTTAGATACACCAGAGAAAAGGATAAACACGGGGATAACAGAAAAGCGTAAACTTAACATATGATGCAGCAAGTGAGTTCATTTAGCAGCAAAGTATTCAAGGCTTCACCATGTGAAACAATTAACATCTTTGAGGGTAGATGAATGAGAGAATATTGAGCATTTGTCCTAATACTCCCCCTCAAGTCTTGGCATGAATGTCTTATATCCCAAGCTTGGGAAGATGATGGTGGAATGCAGCAGGCTCGAGTGGCTTCGTGAGAATGTCAGTGGTATGTTCTATGCTTGAGATGGGCAGCAGATAAAGTAATTTAGCTTGAAGTTTCTGTCTCACAACATGAAAATCAATGTCAATGTGTTTCGTTTTCTCAAGAAACACATCATTGTTTGCAATGTGGATAGTGAGTCACAATACAGAAGCGCTGGTTTAGTGTAATTGATTTCCAAGTCATTCATGATGTATGTAAGCCATTGTATCTCACACAACATTGGCTAAGGCTCGATCTTCTGATTCTGATGAACTTCTGGAAACTATTTTCTACTTCTTAGCTTTCCAAGAGATCATGGAATCTCCAAAGAAAACACAATAAACGGTCAATGATTTTTCTGGATAACTTGCAAGTTCCCCAATCCGTGTTATTGAATCCTTGAAACTGTAGAGGAGTATTTGCAGGATAGGACAACCCTAGTCCTGGTGCTCCCATCAAATATCTGAGTATTCAGATGGCTGCTTCATTATGCCACCGTTTTGGAGCACTCATGGACCGGCTCAGCTGCTGAACTGAATAGGATATGTCTTGTCTTGTCATTGTGAGGTACAGTATCCTTTCTATGAGTCTTCTATGCTCACCAATGTCTTCATACTCCTGTAAACCTGTTATGCTTAGTTTCCTGCTTTTTGGTTTGACCATTGGTGTAGGGCAAGGATTTGCTGCAAGATAACCACAATCAGTGAGTAGATCCAATGCATACTTCCTTTTAGATAGAAATATCCCTTTGCTACTTCTAGCAATTTCTATCCCTAGGAAGTACTTTAAAGTTCCCAAATCCTTGAATTTAAAATGCTCATAAGGATTTTTCTTAACATCAGAAATCTCATGAGCATCATTCCCTGCAAAAATCAAGTCATCCACATAGATAACAATGCAAGTAATGTGATTATCAGTTATCTTGAGAAATAATAAGTGATCATATTGAGATTTCCTATATCCTAGCTGAATTAAATGAGCAGATAACCTAGCATAGCATTGCCTACTTGCTTGTTTTAGGCCATATAGAGACTTGTGAAGTTTACATACATAATTAGGATAGGGTGATGTGAGACCTTAAGGAATTTTCATGTAGACTTCTTCATCAAGCTTTATATAAAAGAAGATATTATTTATGTCAAGTTGCTCTAAGAGCCATCCCCTTGAGGAGGCAACAGCAAGCAAGAGCTTTATAGTGCTCATTTTGGCTACAGGAGAAAATGTGTCCAGGTAGTCTAAGCCTTAAACAATAGTATAACCCTTGACAACAAGTATAGCCTTGTACCTCTCTATGCTGCCATTAGACTTATACTTAATCCTATATACTCATTTTGAACCTATAGGGTGTTTTTCTTTAGGGAGAGGGACTATGGACCAAGTCTTGTTTTCTGCCAAGGCTTGCAATTTACATTCCATGGCTTTAACCAACCTAGGATCTTTAGTAGCATGATCATAATATTTAGGTTCAGTTTCAGTGGATATAGACAGAGTAAAATGCAGATTCTTTGAAGTCAATTTGTCATAAGAAATCACATTTTCATAAGGATGTTTTATGTGTTTTGGAATTTCAATGGAAATTCCTTTAATTAAATTGCAGTGATAATCTGCAAAGTGAGCACAAGGATGAGAAGGTCTGGTAGACCTTCAAAGACCATGAGTCTAGATTGCTCACAAGTTTTTTCAGGAACAACATCATTACCGGATTTATCAAGTTCATTATTAGCAATAATGTCATGGTTTTCAATCACATTGCTATTAGTCGTATCATGTTGAGCACGAGAATCAAAAAGAGTATCATAACTATTATTGTAAACATGTTCAGCATGTGAGGTGTTGGAATTATGTTTATTATGCTTATTTATTTGCCCTAGCATCTGGCTTATTTCTATTAGCACTGAGAGCAGAAGAAAAACACAAGCATCCAAACACCTTTACATCAAGATAAGAAGGAGGCTTTTCATATAAAAGTCGGAAAGGAGACTCACCTTTTAGAACCAGACTAGGCAATCTGTTTATCGGTTACAGAATGAACAACAACAAACTCCCAATATACTTTAGCTAGGTAGGTTGGAATGCCCTGGTGATGTTCAAAATATGTCTATGCTTTCTCTCCACAACAGAATTCTGTTGTGGAGTCTCTACACAAGAACATTGATACAATATTCCATGCTTAGCATATGCACGATGCAGGAAAAATTGAGGTCCATTATCACTTCTTATTGAATTAATTCTTTTAGTGAATTGAGTGTTAACCATATTAATGAATTGCTCAATGTGATTTTGAGTTTCATGCTTTGATTTCATCAAGAAAATCCACACAGGATGGAGTTTTCAATGGAGAAGAGCACCCTTTTTGCAAAATTTACATTATTTGGATAATTTATCTTCGGTGCAATAAAATGCTTCTGTGTATTCCAACTAGGGTCAATCTCTCTAAAAGAAGTTTTTTGCTTCCAAATGATTTAATTCTCAATCCTTATTGCGACTTGCATAATGAGGATTCCCTCCATTTTTGGGAGATCCGGATCCATTGGCGGCAAAAAGGTTGGTCCAACACATTGAGTGCATCTTCAAGGTCATGAGGTGCACAGACCCGCATAAAGTAGATTTGGCCACGTACAAACTTCATGGAGAATCGGAGCATTGGTGGCATGAGTACCGCCAACATATGGAGAAAACCTAAATACCAATCACATGGTACACTTTCAAGGAGCATTTATAGAGAACTACTTCCCCTCCAACCTAAAAGACCAAAAGGAGATAGAGCTCTTGGAACTTAAACAAGGAGAGCTGACTATAGGCCAATATGTGGCAAAGTTTAAAGAATTGGCCCAATACTCCAACAATCCTAGGAATCAATCCGATGAGGCATGGAAGTGCAAGAGGTTTGAACAAGGACTGAGGTCGTAGTTCTGAAACCATGTGGTGACTCAAGATCAGATTCAACAGTATCAAACCCTCATCCGCAAATGTCGATTGGCCGAAACGTCTTTCAGTGAAGTGAATAAAATTAGGCAAGATTATTTTACTCCCCTCAAGTTTTTTATTTTGAGTAGATATTTTATTAAAACCGATTCACCTATAGATTTCATCCAATAGGCAAAAAATAAGTTTAGAAATTAAAATTTCTTTATACAAGTAGATTGATAATAATAATCCAAGTCATTTATCAATAGATAAAAATCAACTCAAAAAATATATGACTGAAAGAAATTAACTAATTCAAACCCTAAATATAACAACCTAATAAAAACGGCGTCGGATCATAATGTGGATACACATGTTAGTCATACAATTAACTTACTCAGCATCTATGAGTCCATAAACCGTGTTTGATTGAAGTAGTCAAACATATTTAACAATTTGAGTAATTAATTTGTATTTCTTTTATTATTTGATGTGTTCGTTCTTTTCTAGGTAGAAATGTATTAATTAATACCATAAGAATATAATTCATCAGATATTGAAAAAATGAAAAAAATGTCGCAAATAAAAGTTAATAGAGTCCCTTTTATCACCAATAATAATAATAATTTGAATATTTGATTGCTTATTATAAGAACTAACAATTAATTCAAACTTCACTTCCAAAATTTTTCCACAATACTTGAGTAAAAATAATTTCGATAATGGACTATATTAATGGTTACGTGATGTACTGGCATGCCCTTATATATACGGCCAAGGCAAACTGTTACATACAGCCAAGGCACGCTGTTCTATGTAAATTTGATATATAAGTAAAGAAAAATAAAACAAGACACTTATCTAATAAATGAACATATAACTTTTGCAAATTAATCGTTATTTTCGATGAATCACATTCTATTGAGCAAATAATTTTTTAAAACGTTACTTTAATTTTTGTTTGACTAAAAAATACTTTTAAAAGAACATTTAGTTGAAAATTTTACTATGTTCAAATTAAATTATATTTATTAATAATTTATGAAATAAATAATTATAATTTCTTATAAAAAGCTTATTTAATAAATTTAAAATATAATCATAAAATCTTAACATGCAAAACAATAAAACTTTAAACTATTAAATAATTATTTCTATGAAAAATATGTTTAAAATGATTCGTTTCAATTTTATTTAATTTTGTTTAGCAGTGAGTAAAGTAGGGTTATTTACGCATTATACATTATATTCTATTCATTTTAACTTGCACAAAATATAAAATAAGACATATGGTCCTATTATGTTCTTTGATCACGAAACATAATATTTTCCATCCCATTCCATTAAGTCTATTTCAACTAGCAAACGCCACCTAAAGGATTCAATCATGATCCCTTAAGTATATGCTTCACAACTATTTAGCATAGTAAATGAAAACATCATTTGATAACAGAAAAATGTAAACATATATATGTCCACACTCATGCAATTGCCACTAAACATTATTTCAAAGTGTTAGCCAACGCAGAAAAGAGAGAAACTGTGATGAAAGTCATCATTCTGATATATTGATCAACACACTTTACAAAGGGGAAGGAAACTGCTATATATACAATGCTTATCACAACAAGATAACTAACTCCAACTAACCGAAATAGTTGGTACTAACAGCTACTAACAACTATAACTAACTTGTGAAACGGACAGCTAACCCTACAGAATGAAGCAAATGAAAATCATTAAGTTACATTATGCTAATTTCCCCTCTCAAGTTGGGTCATGTATGTCTAAAAGGCCCAACTTGGAGACAACAGCATCAAAGTAGTTAGGAAACAAAGCCTTGGTAAACATGTCAGCAAGCTGAGAATGTGATGGAACAAAGAACAGTTTGAGAAGTTTCTCTTGAAGCTTGATGCGAATAAAATGGAAATCCACCTCAATGTGCTTTGTCCTTTCATGGAAGCTAGGATTCTTGACAATAGCAATGGCAGATTAACTGTTTGAGAACAAAGAAAAAGGTGTTGATGCATGAATACAAAAAGCATCACACAAATACTTGATCCATTGCAGCTCACAAGCCACAGATGCAAGTGCTCTATATTCAGCTTTACTGGAAGATCGAGAAACTATAACTTGCTTTTTGAATTTTCATGAAATGAGAGCAGAACCAAAGAAAACATAGAAACCGGTAATAGAACGATGAGTAGACTTACAAGTAGCCCAATCAGAGTCAGCAAAAGCCTGAACCAAGGACTTGTTATTAGAGGAATAGAACAAACCCTTGCCTGGAGAATTTTTCAAATATCTAAGTATTCGAAAAGCAACTTGAAGATGAGATTCTCTAGGCTTGGAAACAAACTGACTTAATTGCTATACTGAAAAAGCAATGTCCAGGGGAGTGTTTGTGAGATATAGAAATCTATCAATTAATCTTCGGAAATTGGTTGGATTTTCTAACACAGGACCATCATTTTCCCAAAGTTTAACTGAGGGATCTGCAGGAGTACCAGCAGGTTTGCATCCTGTGAGACCAAATTCTACCAACAGGTTTCTTTCCTTCAGGCAATGGCACTAAAGACCAAGTTTGATTGATAGCGAGAGCATTAAGTTCTTTGAGCATGGCATCATTCCAACAATCATGGAGGAGGGCTTCTTTATAGGATATTGGTTCAGAATGAGAAGAGATAACAAAACAAAAAGAGGTGTGAGAATCAGAACATTTAGTGTACGAAAGGTGAGAATGTAAAGGATAAGGAGTACACTATAAGAGATATCTGAAGCAATATGACCACAAAAGTAATCTTTATATCTAACATTAGCCTTTTTAGTTCTCAAGGAAACTCTCCTTGGAGGATCATGAGTTGGTTCATTCTCTTATGATTGAGGTTCAATGGAGGTAATATCAGCCTCGTCAGGATGAGATCTAAAGTATTAGTGGCATTCAATGTAGGAACATCAGTAACATACGGAGATGCAAGAAAAGGATCAGAAAAGCCTGTAAAGAAGGATGCTTCTAAAGAAGCATCATCATCTGAGGGAACAAGATGATTAGAGTAAGGAAAAACCGTTTCTGTAAAAGAGACATTCCTTGAAACAAGAAGACCTTGAGTTTCAAGATTAAAAAGAAGAAAACCTTTGAATCCTATTTTAAATCCCAAGAAGATGCACTTAGAAGCTCTACTATCAAGCTTTTTCCTACCACTAGTAAGAGTGCTAGCATGAGTCAAGCATCCAAAAACCTTAATGTCATGGTGATTAGGTTTGCTGTTATAAACTAATTCAAAAGGAGATTTCTGTTTCAAATAGGGAGTTGGCAATCTATTGATTATGTGAACAACATATCTAACATCATGTGACCAAAAAAATTTAGGTAAACGGGCTTGATAGAGAAGAGCTCTAGTAACATTTAAAATAGGTTGATGCTTTCGTTCTACAATGCCATTTTGTTGTGGCCACTCAACACAAGAAACTTCATGTAGAATTCCTTTAGAGTTAAAGAAATCTATTAGCATGAATTCTCTCCCATTATCCGATCTTAACTTCTTAAGTTTGACATGAAACTGATTTTCAATAAGAACAATAAACTGTTGAAGTTTAGGACTAACCTCTTATTTAGTTTTAAAAACAAGTGTCCAAGTAAATCTACTATAGTCATCAACTATGGTTAAGGAATACTTGTGACCTTCAATGGAAGAGATACCTAAAGGGCCCCAAATATCAACATGAATGAGTTCAAAAAAATAAGAGGATTTGCTTAAACTTGTAGGATAAGGCAGTTTCTTCTGTCGAGAGAAACTACAAACATCACAACCAGCAAAATATTCAAAAGGAATTTCTTTATTCTCTTTACAAATTTGTTGCATTACACTTTACATTATGTGAAAGGTGTCCTAACTTGATGTGCCACAAAAAAGCCTGGTCACAATTCATGACAGGATTACAATGATCAGAGAAACTACCGTTGTTACAAGTAGTAAAAAATCAGCAGTGGACTGAGAAGCTGAAACATAAGCAGAATGAACCAATGAAGTAGCAGAATCCTTGAGATAAAAGAGGCCTTTGATTTTCTTAGCTAGACCAATCTTCTGGAAGGGTGTTCTCTGCAGAATATAATAGTCATTATGGCAAAAACAGATCAAGTAGTTAGGATCACAAACAAGTTTAGGAATCGAAATGAGATAAGGAGAAAACTCAGGAATGTATAGGGTATTATGCAGAAGGAGAGATCCTATTTGAACTGTGCCAGAAAAATTAGCAATAACAGAAGTTTGGTTAGGCATTTTAACAGAAATGGGATTGTTAGGAATGAGATTAAGAAAACAAGATTTAGAAAGACATATGTGGTCAGTAGCACCACTATCTATGATCCAATGGAAAGGTGAAGAACTACCTGTGTTGTTGCTAGAAGTAGTCTGAGCACTATTTGCAGAATGAGAGTGAGTTTGAGGCTGAGACTGTTGAAGAAGAGCCATGATATTTTGATATTGCTCTCGAGAAAGAGTGAACTAATCTTGAGAACCATTGCCTTCAGATGAAAAACCCTGAGTAGCAACAGATTGATCTATTTTAGTTAGGCTGACAGAAGAATTTGATGAAGAAGGAGTTCCCCTGCCACGTTCCTTGTATCCAGCCAGGAATCCATGCTTCAAAAAGCATGTTTCAACAGTGTGATTGGTCCTACTGCAAAAAGTGCAAAATCTCTTGCCACGACCAGATCTACCTCCTCGACCAATGGAGGATCCACCACAAGTAGAAGGATGTTTGGTAGTTTCATCCGAGTAATTGACAAAAGCAACAAATTCTTGGACAGATTGCACTTGAGAGGTTGGTCCAAGTTCGCGCTCTTGATGAAGAACAAGTGAAAAAGTTTTGATTAAAGAAGGTAATGGTTCCATCATCATTATATTAGAGCGTACCGGAGTAAAATCATCATTTAATCCACGAAGGAATTTGATTACTCATCATCTTCGCGCTCTTTTTGAACTTTCTGCACTAATCCACAAGAACATGGAGAAGGACATGTGCAGCTCAGAACGATAGAGTTGAAGCTCTTTCCAAAGGATCTTTAGACGCTTATAGTATGCAGAAACCGAAGAATTTCCTTGCTTGCATTGATGAATTTGTTCATGCAAATCAGCAATTTGAAACTTGTTTTTATGAGAGAAACCTTCGCGGATGTCTTGCCAAATTTTTGAAGCAGTACCCATCCACATCACAGATTGACGAATGGATGGAGACATTGATCTTGTGAGCTAGGACATCACCATTCGGTTACATCTTCTCCAGCCTTCTCATAAAGGATGTGAAGGAGAAGGACAAGGAAAAGTTCCATAGATGAAGTGTTCTTTATTTTTGGTTTCAAGTGCCACGATCATATCATGCTCCCACAAATTGAAGTTTGTTTCTGTTAATAATTGAGTAACCAAAACTTGAGCAGGGCTTTCTCCAGGATGAAGAAACAGAGGATTTGCAGGATTTGTTAAATGATCAGAGACAACAGAGGCAGATTCAGAGTTTAGGCTAAAAGCAGCCATGGTTGATCAAGAAGAACGATGAACAAGTGACTATCAAAAGCGGAAGAGCGTGAATGGACCAAATCTCTTTTCAGAGATCTCATACCATATTAGCAAAAGCAGAAAAGAGAGAAATTGTGATGAAAGTCATCATTGTGATATATTGATCAACACACTTTACAAAGGGGAAGGAAACTACTATATATACAATGCTTATCAGGAACGAGAACAAGCTAACTAACTCCAACAGAAACAGTTGGTACTAACAGCTACTAACAACTATAACTAACTTTTGAAAGGGACAACTAACCCTACAGAATGAAGCAAATGAAAATCATTAAGTTACATTATGCTAATACAAAGTAGAACAAAGTCAATAATACATTTTTTACATGCACATAAATTTTTTTAATAGTGAAAAATGATGATAAGGGGAGGCACTTCCAATACCACCAGGCAGAGGGTTAGTGTCGGCTCATGAAATTTATTCAATAAAGTAGAAAAAACTTGATCTCAAGTTAGTAGCTAGCTAGGTAATACTCCTACGACATAGAGGGTAGGACTTAGATACTTTGAGCCACTCAATGATGCAATCTTCATGAAACATACGAGAGCAAGGGCTAGGCAATTTAAATGCCCTTTCCCCAATCGAGAGTGTGTCAAGGCAAATAAAATACTCCAAAGACTCAACAACTTGTCCTTCAATTGTGATAGTTTCAACATTTTCAATTGCGTCTTCGCTTGCTGGTGTCATCGATAAATCATCATCATCAATATCACTCTTATCATCACTCTCATATTCAAAGATTTCATTAAGATAAAATGTTGAATCAAAGATCAAAGAAATTTCTAGAGTTAGCCAATACTATGTGACCTCGCCTCTAAAATTCAAGGAAATAATTTGTTGGACCAAATGTGCTACCTAATAATGAGACATATTTGGTTGATTCATACTCAGCCTTGGTGTTTTAGCATAAAATTGAAGTAATAGTGAGAATTAGAGACAAAGAGATTGTGAGAAGAATGATTTTGATGTTTTAGATTTTGAGGGTGTCATATAATTTATAGAGTTAGATAGGAAAGTACTTGCATATGTTTTTTGATCAATCGTCACTTGTATGGGTGCATTTTTTATTTTCTTCCCTGAAAAGGTTCCTTAAATTTTTTGCTTGGGCGCCAATGGTTCTAATCTTTTGTTTTTGAATTGTTTCTTGATTGGTTTGTTTGATTTCATGAGATATTTCACTTTTAGGGTTCACTTTCACCATGTTCAAAATCTCTCAATTTTTTCCCTCTCCATGCAAAGCTGAAGCGCACATTACTCCACTCAAGCTTCTCATACATAGCGAAGACCCCAATTCTGTCTACTTCGTTCTTTCATCCACACGCTAATTCCTGTAGTCACCACCACCGCGCTAGGCTAGTCACCACCTTTGCTTGTCACTTGTCCAGTCATTTGTTCGCCAGCTCTATTCTTTGCCTCCACCACTCGTCGTTTTGCCTCCATTTGGTCCCTAAGGTAATCTCTCATCTTTCTCTCTTTCTCTATGCTGTGCAAACCCTAGCCCATAATTTCCCTTTCTTGTGCCTATGTGAACCCTAACCCCAAATATTTTCACTTCGTTTTCACTTCGACGCTGCCCTCTCCTTTCCTTCTCCTTCCATGTTGCCATCTCCTTCCATTCTCCTTTGTCGCTCGCCCAAATCCTCTCGTCAAGGGCTCTTAGCTTTGATTGGCTCAAATCCTCTATCCAAGGGCTCTTAGTTTTTAACTTAAGTTCAAAGTTCCCTCTTACTTAGGGGTATTAAAATATGCAGAACCGAGAAAGAGATAGAAAGAGAACAGAGAAGAAAGAGAGAAGAGAGAGTATTTGTGATTGAGAAGATATATTTCACTGATGAATTAATGGGTAGTACAAGATATATATAGTGGGGTCTACATGTGGGGTCTACATGTTTTAACTCAAACAGAATACATAACAACTTATGGTTACACTATTGACTAACTATTATCTCTATTCTACTAACATTCCCCCCTCAAAATCAGTGTGGTTGATTTTTCAAATCAACCACACTGAGTTTGGTTCTTAACTCAGTCAAAATGGCACTAGATAGGGGTTTAGTTAGAACATCAACCAACTGATACAATGCATGAATATGATACAAACAAAGTTGACGTAAAGCTACTTCTTCCCTAACAAAATAGAGATCAAGTTCTATGTTCTTAGTCTTGGAGTGCATAATGGGATTGTGAGCCAGTTGAACAGTGCTGAGACTGTCACAGAACAGCTTGGGAATATAAAAAGGCACTTCGATTTCTTTCAACAAAGATTGAATCCACAGTAATTCTGCTGCTGTGTTGGCTAGGCTTCTATACTCGCCTTTGCTGATGGCCGAGACACTTTGTCCTGTTTTCTCGACCACCAAGATACGATATTAGGACCAATAAAAATGCATGATCCAGAGGTTGATAGCATGTCCATCTTGTCCATAGCCCAATCTGCATGACAGAAGTCTAATGCTACAGGAGAAAGAGAGGCCGGTTTCACCATTAACTCAAGTTGTACGCCAAGTATCACAGATTGCGTTTTACTGCTTGCTAGTGTTCATCAGAGGCTGGGACATGAACTCACAAACCTTGTTGACAGAAAAGCTTATCTCAGGTCTTGTTAAGGTGACATACTGTAAGGCACCCACAATAGATCGATAAAGAGTAGGATCATCAATGTAATTAGTCCCTTCATTAGTCAACTTGCAGCTGCTGGACATGGGACTTTTGACTCCCTTAGCAGTGGACATGCATGGCCTATCCAAAAGATCCTTTACATACTTGGCTAGAGAGAGATGAAGAGAACCATTGGACAATTTTCTCACTTCAATACCCAAGAAATAGTTTAAGTCCCCCAAGTGTTTCAATGAGAAAGAGGAATTTAGGTGGGTAATCAACTTCTGAATAGCTGCAGTATTATTCCCTATTACAAGATTGTTATCCACATAGATTAACACATAGATCCTGACTTGTGGAGAAATGAAACTGAGCAAGGAATGATCACATTTGGCCTCTTTAAAACCAAAATGTACTAAAGTTGAAGTCAACTTGTTGAAGCAAGCTCTGGGAGCTTGCTTAAGCCCATATAGTGCCTTATTTAATTTGCAAACCAAGGATTTATCATCTGCTTCAAATCCGGGTGGTTGAACCATATACACATCTTCGTTTAAGTCTCCATTAAGGATGGCATTATTGACATCCAACTGTTGGATTGGCCAACCATTAGAAATAGTAAGTGTCAATAATGTCCTTATGGTGACTGGTTTAACAAACGCAGAAAACGTTTCCTTTAAATCAAAGCATGGCCATTGATGAAAGAGAAGAGAGACGAGAGAGAGAAGAGAGAGTATTTGTGATTGAGAACATATATTTCATTGATGAATTAATGGGTAGTGCAAGATATATATAGTGGGGTCTACACGTTTTAACTCAAACAGAATACATAACAACTCATGGTTAGACTATTGACTAACTATTATCTCTATTATACTAAAAAGGGGTATTGATTTAAGGTTATACGGGATTTTAAAAAACTTTTTCGGTATAAAAAAGTTAGTTGGTATTCAATCAAAATTTTCTATCACTTAAAAACAATCTACTAGTATTCAATTTAGATTTTCAAGACTATAAAAGTAGTCTATTAAAATTCATTGGTATTTGTTTTAGATTTCCTAAAACATAAAAACAATCCATATATATTAAAAAATATAAGGATTTTAAGAGATTCTTTTATTAGATGGATTTTGAGTGACTTTTTAGTAGCATCTATAAATACCAAATCCATCAAACAATCCCACCCAAATTGAAAGGATTTCCTTTGGGTGCATTATTTTCCTTAATTAGGCAGGAATTACTCTTGTTGGTAACGCTCATGCATGTATTGCATTTTGACTAGTTCTGTGTCATGAATAGGATTTACCCCCTCTCTGTAAAGAGAACCGGCTTTTGTGGAATGCTTTTGGCTTAATGGATTTTAGATTACTAATTTACCCTTTCCTGTTGCCATTTCTATATAGGCAGCAAAACTGGAACCCAATTGTATGTCTACTCGATATGCTGTTGCGATCCATCGAATAAAGGAGGCAGAAAGATCTTAGGATTCTAGTGAACTTTCTTGTGCTGGAAACAAGATGGCTTCTATAATCCGAGATGGTGATGC
Source organism: Cyamopsis tetragonoloba (assembly GCA_037177725.1). Classification (NCBI taxonomy): domain Eukaryota; kingdom Viridiplantae; phylum Streptophyta; class Magnoliopsida; order Fabales; family Fabaceae; genus Cyamopsis; species Cyamopsis tetragonoloba. The sequence goes on along the minus strand of CM074122.1, from coordinate 40,102,388 downwards.
ATCCATGATTGAGATTCCAATAGCATGGGCCGGGCTTGCCATGGTTCACAAGGCTCATCATGAGATAGCAGCAGCATACGAAACTGAACAGCATGGGTTCACAGAAGTTGAAGAGCGAGCTGTTTGCAGTTTAAAACAGGTATTTTACTGCTTTCTTTTAGCTATCATCCACAACATGTGGTGCAGAAATCATGTAGGTGATGGGAAACTTTCAAGCTTTATCTTAATCATCCTCTGGATAATTGAGCTAATGCATGTTGTGTTGCGTACAAGGCTTATCCGAAATGCCTTAACTTGTGATGTCTTTCAATGTTTCTATGATTTTGCGATGGATATATTTCCTCACATCTTTGTTTGGTGTGTCATTCCTTACCACTAAGTAGCAGAAGATAAGGATTGCAGCTATGCATGGTCTAACTTAGGTATGCCATTTCTTTTTCTTGCCTGTAATAAGATTGTGCTTTTCAAGTTCGTGTGTGTTTGTAAACCCTTTGCTTAATGTGAAAGTATTGTTTTGGTTGAACATGATTGAGATTTGTGTTCAAACAAAAAATAATAATCGTTTATATATTATTGAAAGCTGAAACACGACATTGATCCAACTGAAAAACAAACATGCCCTTCAACTTTAAATTTGTATTTGTATGCCTTCCTCTCCCGTCGTTCTCAAATGAAAAAACTATTTTGTGAAATAAATATTCATCCGGGTTACAAATCCATGTTTAGGTGTCTCACTTCAACTATCAGAAGAATCAACACAAGCTGAGGTAGTATTCAAGATGGCTCTGTCTTTGGCAACAACTCAGCAAGCACATGCTATATTATCCAAATTGGGAGTTTTCTATCGCCATCAGAAACAATATCAATGCGCAAAGGCTATGTTTACAAAGTCACTTGAACTTCAGCCGGGGTACGCTCCTATACTCAACAATTTGGGTCTTGTGTTTGTTGCTGAGGGTCTTTTGGAAGAAGCTAAGGTACTGTTGGGCCCACCTTATTTTACTCTTAAAAGTCACTTTTAAGCTAAAGCTACAAATAAGAGGCTTAAAAAAAGTTATAAGTTGTTTGGCAATTTTGTTTTTTTATAAAAGAAAATTTGACCGGCGACGGCGGGCGGTGGGTGGCGGTCCCCTCTTGTTTATGGTGGTTGGTGGATGTTTAATGAAAATGAGAAGTTGGAAAATAAGTAAAAGCTCTTTTGTGTGGATTATTTTAAAGCTTTTTTTCTCTCTATTTCCTTCATTAAAAAAAGGCCACTTAAGAGGTTATTAATATTTCTGTTTGACCCGACTTTTACTTATAAGTAGAAGATAAACTCAAAATAAACCGGGCCAAATGGTACCTAAGTGTTGTTTTGAGAAGGCCATCCAATCAGATCCATTGTTGGTTGCAGCCAAGTCTAACTTGATTAAGGTGGTTACCTTCTTAAGGAATGATCCTTGAAGATAGGTAGTTTTTTCTCCTGTACATCCATTTATAATAAGGAATCAAAGAGGAATGCACTTGATTATTACATGCTTTGAGAATGAGCAATCGAGTACGTAGGGTTTATATATATTTTTTATGATAAATTAGTTATTTGGTCTCACTGTATTTTTTAGTCTCTATACATAAAAAATATTTCATTTAGTTCTTAAAGGTTTTTTAATTTTTAATTTTTTGGATAAGTTCTTGAACTTGGTTTATCCACTAACACCGTTAGTCTCTGTAACGACTTTCAATACAACTAATAATTTGGTCCCTACATTTGTGTAATACAATTCAAATATTTTGCTTGATTATACTCCCTTCGTTCTTATTATTTATAAGAACATAAAAAAATTAGTGTTTTTTTTTATAAGCACACATCCTAAAATTTATAAATATTTATTATGTTTATTTTTTAATTTTATCTTGGGTTTTTCTAACTCCACTTTTATTCAAGACACAAGAGCAACATTACCGATTGAATCGGTGGAGGAGTCTTCATCTTCAACATTATCGGTTAATGAAGACCATAATATTGAGCCTATTATCCAAACCCAAGAGCAACAACGAGAAGTCGGTAATACTTTTCTAAATATTTACTATTTTCCTAATATTTTCAATTGAATCGGTGGAGGAGTCTTCATCTTCAACATTACCGGTTAATGAAGACCATAATATTGAGCCTATTATCCAAACCCAAGAGCAATAACGAGAAGACGGTAATACTTTGAGGACTAGTATAGCTATGAATATGTGGATGAACGCTATTTAGGAGGACATAATATTATGATAAATTAACTAATAACTGTATTATTTTTACTTTTATTTATCCCCACTTTTTTTTAATTATTTTTGTGTTTTACTCATTTTAAAAATTTAATGTATGTAAAAGAATCTTGAATTCTTATCCTATGTATGAACTTCATGAAGTCTTGTAGAGTCTAGAAAGTCCTATAGAGTAGTCCCGCATAGTCAATGATACAAATACATTAAAATCCTGACTTAAAAACTTTTGAAATTCTTGCAGAATCTTTAAAAGTCGAGAAAATCCTATAAAGTCTTTTTTAATCTGCAAACATTTTTTAGCTAAAGAAAGTCTTTTAAAATCCAAAACCAATACAGTCAAATTTTGAGTTTCTGAGATCTATCTTTTATGTGTAGGTCGGTGAGTCAGCATTTGCTGAATGTAAAGCAGTGTTACAAGAAATTGCCCAACTCGTTGAAAACAGACTTGCAACAAATGAAAGCGAATTGAAGGCATCTTTTAATGCAGCTGATGTATGCCCTGTTCCTTTGTTACTCTTTTTTTTTTTCTAGAGCACATTCTAGTTTGCCTTTGCCCCATAAATTGAGTCATGTTTCCCACTGAACTTCTAGTTTAATTCCGATCTTGCATGTTGACCTGTTGTAGCTTGAAAATGATGGAGACTTGTGTTATCTAGCTGACGTTGTGTTATCTAGCTCCTTTTCCAGAATATTATAGTTCAGCTCAATGAATTATCTTTTTATTTCAGATTTAATAACTTAAAGCCAACTTCCATTATTATTATCTTTTTGTTTGTGTCCACTTGCTAGTGAACAGTTTATGTTTGGTTTTTATTTTTATCCTTTGTCACTCTAAGCTATGATTATATTCATGTCATTATCTCTATCCCTCTAATTATAATCAAGGTAAGGTGCAAAGTCTCAAGTTTGAATATTCATGTCATTAGTCTAAATTTTTTAGCCAGTCAGTGTTTCCCTTATGCAGGATGCTTATGGTAAATATGACAAAGTGTACTACATCGGAACATTCGGTGTTTGTTCACTTAACATTTGAAAATATTAATATAATCGTGATGATGTGGTTAATTGCTGCTGTTTACTACTACTTGAGCTTTATTTCAGGTACACTACAATTCTCTTACACAGATACAATATCGGCCTTTCAGATTTTATTCCCATAAAATAAATAAGAGTCCTAATTTTTGTACTCACGGTTTTCTGTACTCAATGTACTCATTAGTTATGTACGTTGAAAAAAGTGGTTATATTAGTTTTTTTTGTTGTAATGTACATTGGTTACCTACGTTGAAATAACTGGTTATATTAGTTATTTTTTTTTGTTACACTGTGTTTTTTTCGGATTTGGTGGTTATACGTGTAGAAATATGTGATTACAAACTAAAAATAAAAATTCAACAAAAATTCTACGTGTATAATCAGATATATTAACGTAGGTAACCATAAGTATAAAGTGAGTACGAAAAACGTAAGTACGAAAATCATTTTTCAATAAATAAATATATCATAAACCATATAAACAGCATATATATATATATATATATATTTGTAAATTAATTAGTTTTGTTCAGCATGTCTGCAAATTTCCTTTTTGTTCTTGAAGTATTATATTTTCCTTTATATATATGTGTGTGGTGCTTATTTAGCTGTACTTTTCTGTCTTTTATGCAAACTTCTGGTAGTGTCATGAATAATATTTTCTTTTGGATCATAAAAAAATATTGAAACTGTGAAAAATAATTAATGCATATGTTGTTGATTCTTATATACACTAGTTAGCATATATGATATATCGATTTTTTACTCGGTGTAATATTGTTTACATATGGCAGCAGTATAGATTCTCTCATCTCTAATTAAGAACACAGTTCTACTTTGCTTTATAGCTTCATCTTAATTAAATTCCTTATTTTGAAGCCATAATTAATTAAGGTATGTCTTGTGTATTAATTATTTCTTAACATAAGTTGTTATAACTTTCTCTACTTACCCCTGCTCACTGTCAGTATATAATATACATAGTCAGCTGGATGATTGATGGAGTGATATATGCTTATGTGTAATTTGAATTTTTATTGATAAAACTTTGATTCTATTATGACGCCAGAGACTGAAGCAATTTCATTTTAGAATAATTAACTTTCACAATATATTAGACATTGATGTTGTTTTTTCTCCCTATTTTTATCTTTGTTTCTTTCCCAGCTTTTATTGCATAGTTGATGTGCTTGCAAATGATTTGCTTTATGATTTGCAAAGCAAATCATTGTTGTTTCAGTTTGAAGCACATTTGATTTAGTAACTTACAAATTTCCATCATTTGAGTTGGGTAAGTACCTTGTAAAATCTAATGATTCTCTATGATGCTTTTAGTTTTCCTAAGTTTTTGTTAAGAAATGTTAGCCTGCATTTCTTCTTTGCTATATATGGTACTGGAAGTTTAGGTACATGTGTATCTAATTGTATAGTAACGTGAGAAAGAATTAAGTGGCACATTTTTGTTTTGGGATTTTTTACTTTTGCTATTTTAGCTCCTTGTACAAGGCTAGATAAAATCAGTGTTATCAAATAGTTGCTATAGCGGTCGCGAAGCACTATAACGTAGTGGATCTGGGAGGTTTCAATAGCCATCAAATAGCGGCCGCGAAGCGCTATATTACCCTTTTTTAATTATTGAATCATTCAATATTGCACATTTATATTAATGTATAGGTTATAGAAGTTATTTTATTTGCAATATTATCTTCGCCTATTTGCTTGCAATGCTATCCGATATTTTTTGTAGCGGATTTTTACCTTCCGAAAGCATCCGCTATCGCGATTTAACAACACTGAATAAAGTTTTAATAAACCTACTCTAAAGAATGACATAAGAAACATTTTACCAGCCATCCAAAAGTTTTTCTTTATATTCACAGTTCAAGCCTGTTATATATTTATATTCACAGTATTGTAAAAATAAAATAAAGAAAAATAAGTGAATTAACTACTTGCTTTCACTAGAGCATTATACCTAAGACTAAGACATACTTATTTTCCTTTTTTAAGCTGATGCAAACAATTTGGTACATTGCACATACTTCGCGTCTCTTGCTCCTAATCATATTTTGTTTCACTAATTTGTTTTGTTTTGGCATATTTCGATGCGCACTCCAAATTGTTATCTCACTACATCATAGACGCTCCTTCTCCATTGCTGCGACAGTCTGACAGATAGATCGCCCTAATGCCACTGCCGCTCAATTTCCACCGCCGTGAAAGGACAGCTGGTCTGCATCTGCCTTGTCTTTGAACAGGTTCCTTTCTTTCTATTCCACAATTCCGAAAACTAGATTGTTAAATATGAAATTTCTCTTATTTAGCTCGCTAGATTTTGTTTCGGCTAATTTCTGCCCTTGCTGGAAGCTAAGACCTGGATCAGTATTTTATTTAATAGAAAATCGTTTTTCCTAAGGCTGATATTCACCTTGCTCTTTGATGTTAATGTTCTATTCTTTCATTTTGTTATGGACTTAACCCGCGAAAGAGGCACGTGCAAGGCCCGCGTGAGTAAGTAATGTCTTAGTTACATGTCGTGCAACCCACAACATGGGCGACCGACATAACGCTCGGGCCTTTCCTCCTCCATGTGGGGTTAGTTACAGATCCGTACTTAGTGCCGCAATTCAGGGGGACAGGTTGACTTTAGTAGCCTATGGATCTCTATAAATACCTATAACCTATCTTCATTTGATACGTTTTTTACTCATTCAATATCTGAACTATCCTCTCTATGGAAACTCATTGACTTAATTGTCGGAGTGCTTGCATGTACCCCTCACAACCAGGTGGGTGGCCGGAGATCTGAAACCACCGTACCGGAGGCCAGAATGGAGGTCATGGCCGCCATGCCCAAACGCATGACGGATCACATTTGTTCAGCTCATTCCATATATTAATTTAAGCATGAATGCATACATTCTGAGAAATGAGTTCAGACATGCATCCTCTTTCATTTGTCACTTGCTATATGATTAAATGTTCTATTCACACAGATGATAGAATACTGTACTTAGATCTTTCCTCCGATCCTGAACTTTTTGATGGTACAAAAGGGGACAAACATGTAAAAGCATTGTTTTTTAGGATTGCAAATTCCATTAGTTTTATATGGTTACATTAATGATTCAAAATATCCCATGCAGTCAGAAACATATCAGAAGATGAAAGAGGTGACAGAAGATTGGAGGGAAGGAAAGTAAGATTCTTGTTTATTTATTTTCATAAATCCTATTTTCACTTAACTTAGAAAATGAGAGCCTGAATACTCACTAAATTGCATTTGTCAGACACTAATTCCGTGATGCCTTTTCAAATACACACTTATCCTAAAACAAATGTGTTGTGGTTCATCTACTTGGTAGACATTCTCCTCATGAAGAAATCATTTGTAAGTTTTCTAGGATTCTTTCTACTTGGTAGATATAACACTTTGTGATGTCATACCACTGTGCTTTATCATTTTCATTATAGTTGCCCTGTTATAAATGTTAGAAATGAAAAAGTGTTTTTCATTTCAAATGCACCTTAACTTTGCCATGTTGTTTTGGTAAATACCGTTGAGATTAATATAATGGCTGAACTTATTTCTGGTAATTGACCGTTAACCAACTATTTTAAATTTAGGAGTGTACCTCAAAGAATGAAAGATCTCTGCTTGTTGAAGAAGAAACTCGACAAGTATAATTCAACCAAGGAAGCAATTCTTGAAGATCCTTTCTTTGCTGAATTGTATGATTCAAAGGCAGAGGCTTCATAAGCTAAAGCTTCTTTATTTATATTTTTACCATTGATAGTAACACTTTTTAAATGAGTTCAGACATGCATCCTCTCGAGTCCTGTGTTGCATTTTCTACTTTTCTTGCCTAAAATTTGGATGTACTTGGATATGGTGGAACTAAGAAATTACTTCACATCTAACTCAATTTTTGGAGGCAATTAAATGCATATTTTGGTTACTGTTCTTTCAGTTAACTGAGTTCTATTTTAGATTTTAATATATATACATATAAACAAAATGAAACCCACAATGTAAAAAAAAAAAACCCTTGTGAGCTTACCAGCGGTTCTAACCACCGTAACTGATGTTTCAGATTTCCAAAATTTGACTTTCCTACGGTTTATAACCGCAGCTAAAATGTTGAGAGTTGACACAAAACTGGACTCCCCTGCGGTTTATAACCACGATTAAAATGGCAAGAATTAATATAGAATTGGATTTCCCCGCGGTTTATAACCACGGTTAAAAAGACTGAATCAACATTATTTTCTAAGGGCTAATTTCGAAATTCATTTGAATATTTTGTCCAATTATTAATGAGTTGTAGTGTAAAGCCTAAATTTTTGAGTCCGTTTTTTTTCAAAACACTGGCAGAAGCTAAATTTTAACAATAATTATATCTCTTTCAACTTAAATGAGTTCCTCATAAGCTTAACAATATACTTAGCTTTTTCAATCATGGCTTAGATTAGCCATGCATACCTAAGAAAGGCCTACAACTCATTTTATCTGTTGCTTGAGCTTTACCATTTTCTGATACCTACAATACTGAGACCGTCAGTTATATCTAAAACATATAATAGAGTAACCATCGGTCTACTAAAAATATTTTAAAATCAGTATTGTAGCCAGTCTAATTTCAAAATCCCCGAATAACACACATCATACACATAACACATACACTCACAAACAACACATTCAAAAACAATGCATGCAATGAAAATGTCATGTAGGTATGGATGTCGTGATCCACTTTTATTACTTTTATTTCCCTCTTTTAACGGGAGACGACCTCGTGCATAGGGAATCCACCATAGGTGCACGACACTGAATGCACAATTGAGCTCATAATCATGGCCACTTGCAAGCGTCTTTCCAGAATCCTACTGTCGGGCTACCAACCCCTCTACGGCTAGCCCAAGGACTATCTACCCTTTCGGGATAGCCCCTTTGTACTAGGTTATCTACCCCGTTTCGAGATACCCTAGCACTTCAGGTTATCTGCCCCTTTCAAGATAACCCTATATTTTCTCATCATTTTCATGCTTGTCCACTTACCCGGTCTACTACCGGCGGAACTCAACCCACTTACTCAACCACCATTGATGGGGGAAAACATTTCTCTTTTTATTTGATTCCTCATTACATGTTATCATGTATTTAACATTCAACACATATCACAATTTCATTAATCATATATTAATTACTTGTCATCCATGTCATATATCACAACATTTCCATGACCATATCCACTCAATCAATAGCAAAGTCATTCATATAATTCCATTCTAACTCAGAAATGGTTTAGGATGATTATAAATACCAAAAATTACCTAATCATTTCAATTCCAACATTTTTTATGCCTTAGGTTAAAGCCCTTGTTCTGAGCCAAATTCGTCGCCGCCAAAATTTTTGCTGTCGCGAATTTGGCCCAGAATGAGACTTGCTATTTTTCATCAGTAATGCATTATGTTGGTATTTTGACAATAACTTGAGTTGTAGACCTCCAAATTGGGTGCAATCAAGACAAATCAATGCTAATAAAATTATCTACAACTGGTGTTCAGAACCAAAAATGTGAATCAATCTATTTCTAGTAGATAATTTCACTTGAATGCAACTGCCCATGATAAAAACCCAAAATCGGCAGCTCTTTGTAATTTTCCTATAACTCAAGTTATACAAATTGGATTTTTATGAAACTTGTGACATTACAAAGCTAACAAAATTTACTATAACTTTGTAAGAGACCATAAAATCAAAAGGTAAATGACACTAAGTCAAATATTCAGTCCAACTGTGTAAAAATTCATGGGACAGAGAATTGGTCTTTGGTTCAAAACTTAATTTCACCTTCAAAAGCAATTCCTCCAATTCTCATCTCAAATCCTCAAATTAATATGACCTCAAGCCCAACCTATTCAAGTAGGTTCTTTTCATTCTAAAGTCCAAGCTCAACCCATTTTACCAAATTCACAATCAAATATCCAAGCAAGGAATTATCATCAATCCACCATTATCAAACATATAGAGCCAATTCAACCAAGATCAATTTCACACTTCAAGAACACAAGAAACATTCCATGTTAATTTAATACCAATTTGCATGCAACCTAATTTCATGTCATCTAACTGAATCAAGTCAAAAACCTAACATTATACCATAATCAATTTTTTTATTGCCCTAATTGGGGGTTTTAAGTTTGGGGTTACCTCAACTTGAAGTCCCAAGCCTCCAATCCTGGCACAGCGTCATCAAGTCGCAATATCTAGAGTTGTAGCTACAATATTTTGGTGAAACCAATAGGAGATGAAAAATTAACACATTTATTTACCATTCATATGAAGGAATCTTGTTTCAAATCCAACATTTAGAGGGTGGGTTTCTGGTTGTAAGTTGACTACATGACAGAAGTTGGATTGATGAACCCACTTCATTCTTTTGACAATATCTTGGGCTATGTTACTCGATTGACACGAAACTAGTGGCATTTCAAAGATAATAAAACTCTACAAATTTTATGAAGGGCTTGAAGGCATAATCAAACGTTTCAGAGGTCAAAACTACATATAAATATGCACTACTAATTCTGGATATGAAGATATTCTACCTTGATTGGTATAAAGTTAGTGGCATATTGAAGATAAAAGGAGTTTCTACAACTTAGATGAAGACATAAAAACCTATATCTAAAAATATAATTGTCAAAACGGTTCCTCGAACAGAAAGGTACACTTAAACAAACCTGGCTCATAAACATTGACCCTATCTCAGTATTTGGGCCATAACTTGGGCTGCAAGTACCCAAACGGAATGAAACCAAAACCATTTGAAATACAACAAGATTTTATAAAACTTCTATGGTGGGCACGCACATAAATGCAGTCATCTAGATTTTCAAATAATGCATACAAAATCACTGATTTATATAGATTATAGTAGAACCTAAAAATTCCTTTAACTTCTCAAGCCTAAGTGTGACCAATCACGATTTTCCTAAATTTTGGACCTAGAATTCACCTAATCACCAACATGCAGAACCAAAATCTTAGATTATGGATGGAGACAAGATTACCTTGAGATCTAATGTGGGAATTTGGACTTGCATGTGAGATCAAAGTGGAATTTGTGAGGATTTGAGAAAGGAATTGAAGATGAAGCATTAAAGAACCAAAAATAAGAGTTCTCACCTTTCCATGATCAAGAATTTGACCTTCGAAGAAGGTCCTTGGAAGCTATCACAAGTAGTGGAAGAGAGTATAGCCACCTTGATGAAGGTTGATGGGTTGCATATTGTATTGTGGGTTTGGAAGCTTGGAAATTCTAGAGAGAAGGTGGAGTTATCATGAGCTTATAGAGAGATGTGGAAGGGAAGAATGATAAGGAGTTATGCGTGGGGGAAGAAGAGGAACGAAAGTGTAATTTTTGCAATTTTACAACTTTTTAGTTTTTGCAAACAAGTTCCCTTCTCATTTCCATAGTTTCCAACTTAGGCCCAAATCCTCATTTCTTTCGAAAATAGCTCCTTGAGGATTAAATTGATTATTTTTACAAATTTTACTTTTACCTTGAGAGATTTAGGGATGTTACAATTCTACCCTTGTGTCCTCACAATTCGAATTAACCCGTGTTGTGAACCTGGTGCCGGTATGAGCCTTGCTAGTAATTTGGGTTGGAAAGACTTGTTTATTGAGGAATTGACTTGGCTTGAATTTTCGTTCTCAAGGGGATTTAAAATCCTCAAATAAAATTGAATTGACAATGCAAGTGATAACATTAGGGTCTGTGTTTCATTCGGACAGTTTAAAAGAACGTGGGCATCACCTTCGGATGCTATTAATATGTTAAAGCGGAGTCTCTCTCCAAGGCATAGGTGATATCGAGAGAAATGTCTAAAGAATTTTCTGTCACCTAAAGAGAACATTCCTTCGCATTGAATTCTTAAATTTGGAGAATTTCTAAATTAAGGTGATTAATATGCGAATATGTCTATTCCATATTTGATGTCAGAGTAAGATATGATTAGTGGATTGGACATCAATTGGTGCTTACGGACCAATCTAGGATAGTCTTCCAAGAATGGTTTAATAAAGTGATAGAGTGTTTCCCATTGGAAGTTAGATTGACAAGCCGGATGATGGATCTTTGAATCATCTTGGAAACTAAGAAGCTCGTTTAGGATTTGGTATAAGCAGACGTTTAAAATTAAAAATTACGACCGAAACTACAATTCTTTGTGAGGTCCTATTCACAAAAAGGTCGAAATCAATAAGCGAAGGTCTGACATTAGTGCTCGATTCGAAAACAAAATTGAGTACAAAACTTCATGGGTGATAAGGTTTCAATAGGAAGTAATAAGAGTTCCTTTTTGCTTTTGTTGCACAACTCTGATTTCTGATGGCTTACTCAATCTAAAACATGATTAATACTCTTTTGAATGGATATACTATGCCTTGCTCACATAGTTTGCACATAATAACTCAGATAAGTTTCAATGAATAGCCCATTGGTTAGGGAAGATATGTTTCGAGGCTACGCAATTACTTTATCTAGGATTAGTAGGAGTTCAGCATTAACCTACACTTGGATTAAAATAGAATGAGTAATAATTCAAGGTATAACATGAATGTGGTGATCTGTCGAGGCTCAACATTCTCAATGAAGATTGAATGGACCTGGATCGTCAAGCCCACAATGAAAATGTGGTGATCTATCTGAAGGGTCCTGAATGTTGGGAATGACTATGACATTAAGTCAATAATTACTTTACAACGATAAAATTGGACTTCAACTTAGATTCTGAAAATAATTTATAAGGAAATCTTAGCGAACACGTTGGTCCTCAATGGTTAAGGGACTTACAATTTTGGTGGCGTCGAGAAAGGTTGGAAGCCGCATTTACTTCCCCTTGCAATGATACTTGAGTTGCCATAAGGAGACTAAAGGGTTCGTTGGAACTTCTCGTGATCATTAGTGTTAATCTTTGTAAGAAAAGAAAAATGTCTCATTCAAAATCCAAAAGAAAATGGGTACAAGCAATTGATAACTGATGGAATTAAGGTTCATGGAGCCCGAGGTTGAGGATAGTAACCTGTCAAAGACAATCTAAAAAGATAAGAACTTAGAGAGGTCCAAACTTCAGAGGAATTTGGACTTTAGATCTTCAATGGAAGGATAAAGATGATCCTTTTTCTAATTTCTAACAAAATTTCACGGAATGAACCTAATCGAAGATTAAAGTACATCCTGAATCACTACTTTCTCTTTTGGATATGTTGAGTACAAAAGAGCATACTATAAGATTCTTAGAACTTGACCTAGGACAACCGTAAAACTTATTAAAATCATTGGAATAAATCTAAGTTGAACCGGAAATTATCACAATAAGGTTAAGGATTTGTTTACGTGGAAGCATTTTGGCTGATGACTACAATGCCAGCGTAGAACGTCAAGAGGTTTTCCGTGACTCTACAAGATATTCCAATTGAGGTGCTTAAAATAAGGTCGGGTATACTTTTAGCTTGAATTCCGAGCATGTGTTGATAATTTATAATGTCACCACTAGTTTTTAAGATGAAGACCAATTGTAGAAAATTGAAACCATCTAAATTTTCTAAGTGGCTCATAATAGGAATTGATTGAGAATTTGAGTTGGAGGTATTGCTCGAAGATTAAAAACTTTTAAAAAGTATCTGAGCAAACGGAGATACGCTCGGAGTTTCATTGTATGCTAAGCATTACAAGATATTCCAGATATTGGAAAGTAGAGGGAAAATTGATGTGTGTTTCGATTCACATATAAAAGAAAATACGATATTTCATCGTTGTCCTAAGTAAACTCTTGCCGTAGCAAAATATTCATCAAATTTTGTTTTGAGTCCACCATATTATTTGAAGTCGAAACTGAATATACTTACCTTCTAACTTATCAGCTTCGAGTAAGGATATACTCAGAGTCTAAAGTGTTCAAAACAAATAATTTTAAGATCGATAATAAGGTAAGGTGTAGGACTTGTATTATTTAATGCTTACATTGAAAAAACTAACCTAATACATCTCAACTAGAGAGAATTTCTAAAACTTGAACTTAAACGCAACTTTGGATTATATCTAAAGGAAAACTCGCAATTAGAACAATTTAAAGACACATTGTTATGCCACGTTTATGAGAAGGGAAGAGGGTTACTTTAAGATATGATTGCACGACAGCGTATCAATTTAATCACTATAAGAAAATGAGTTATTGAACCTTTCTAGGAATACATGACCGTCGACTTAGAATCATTGCGTAGTTCATCAAGAAAGAAGGTATAGAATGGTTTGGATTAAGTAATGAAAGTTCTCCAGTCACAAAATTAATTTGAATTTAAGCATCGTGAATTTCCCAAACATGGTAAAGAATTTGATTTCTAGGATTTACGTGGATAGTTCGTCAATCACAATTATAAAGGATGGAGGGTTTAATAAATTTGAATCCCAAAGGAAATAAACTTCTAAGTTCCAACGTGAAGGGAAAAGGGTTCCTGGTGTTTTTGTTGCGTATCTCTAATTGGTTTCACGACTAGACTTCCGACTCGAGAATAATAAGACTTTGAGAAACCCAACTCCACATAATATTCACACTCATTTTCCACTATCTATTCTAGAAAGCTAACCACATTTATCCTTAAAACATATTCTACTTGGTATCCATTCTAGGCTAGTAACTTGAATCCATTGGTTACACATGCATCAATGCCGTGACTAAGTTACTGAACTGGCCAGGCCTAATGTCTTACAAACACAACACCGATATACCTATATCCCAATGTCTCATCCTATTTTTCATGGGAGATACTAAAAGAAGAACAATCCCTTTAAAGATCGTTCCTATCCATTAGTAGTCATAACTTCTACTCTCATGCAACAATGTTCAGTTGATCAGACTCAGTATTAGTTACACGTTCCTTCGAAGCTCATGACATGACTAATAGATATATTTAAAATATTAATTGTTCGACGGACTATCGACTCATTACCATCACAGTGCGATGAATCAAACTTCTATGATACCATAAATATAATGCCTTATATTTTGAGTCCATTTTTTTTTCAAAACACGGGCAAAAGCTAAACTTTACCTTACACTAAATAACAATAATAATTACATCTCTTTCTACTTAAACAAGTTCCTATACAGCTGAACAATATACTTTCTAAATGAGGGCTTAGGTTCACCATCTATTGTTATACCTAAGAAAGGCCTACAACTCATTTCATGTGTTGCTTGAGCTTCACCATCATCTGATACCTGCAATACAGAGACCGTCAGTTATATGTAAACTCCCGGTCTACTAAAAATATTTTAAATCAGTATTAAAGCCATTCTAACGGTAAAATCCCCCAATGACACATATCATACACATAACACATACACTCACAAAAAACACATTCATATACAACGCGTGCATTGACAATATCATCTATGTATTTGTGCCATGATCCACTTTTATTACTTTTTTTTCCTCTTTTAACGGGAGATCCGGTGCACAGGGAATCCACCATAGGTGCATGACAGTAAATGCACAATTGAGCTCATCATCACGGCCACAAGCAAGAGTCGGTCCTACGGGCTACCAACCCCTCTATAGCTAGCCCAGGGACTATCTACCCTTTCGGGATAGCCCCTTTGTACTAGGACATCTATCCTGTTTCGGGATAACCTAGCACTTCAGGTTATCTGTCCCTTTCTGGATAACCCAACATTTTGTCACCATTTTCATGCTTGTCCACTTACCCAGTCTACTTCTGGCGGAACTCAACCCACTTACTCAACCATTGTTGATAGGGGAAAGCATTTATTTTTTTATTTGATTCCTCATTACATGTTATAATGTATTTAACATTCCTCTCATATCACAATTTCATTAATCATCAATTGAAATACTTGCCATCCATATCACATATCACAACATTTCTATGACCCTATTGCATATCCACTCAATCAATAGCAAACCCATTCATATCATATATTTTAATTCCATTCTAGGTCATATAAATGGTTTAGGATGATAATAAATACAAAAAGTCACCTAATCATTTCATTCCCAACCTTTTCTATGCCTTAGAATAAAGTCCCTATTCTGAGCCAAATTTGCCGCTGCCAAAATTTTCCCTATCGCGAATTCGGCCCAGAATCAGACGTGTTGTTTTTCGTCACCAATGCATCCTGTTGGTATTTTGACGATAACTTGTTGTAGACCTTGAAATGTGGAGAAATAAGAGGCAAATGAAAGCTAATGAAATTATCTACAACTTTTGTTCACAACCAAAAGTATGAATCAATATATTTCTAGTAGATAATTTCACTTGAATGCACAAGATAAAAACCCAAATCTGGTAGCTTTAGTAATTTGCCTATAACTCAAGTTATACATATTGGATTTTGATAAAACTTGTGGCATTAAAAAGCTAACATAAGAGACCATGATATCAGAATCCAAATGAAACTAAGTCAAATATTTAATCAAAACTGTCAAAGTTCATGTGATAGAGAATTGGGCTTTTGTTCAAAATTTAATTTCACCTTCAAAAGCAATTCCTCCAATTCTCCTCTCAAATCTACAAATTAATATGACCTCAAGCCCAACCATATTTAAGGAAGTGCATATCATTCCAAAATCCTAGTTTAACCCATTTTACCAAATTCACCATCAAATATCCAATCAAGGAATTATCATCAATCCACCATTATCACACATATAGAGCCAATACAACCAAGATCAACTTCACACTTCAAGAACACAAGAAACATTCCATGTCAATTCAATACCAATTTGCATGCAACCTAATTTCACGTCATCTAACCAAATCAAGTCCAAAACCTAACATCATACCATCATCTATTTTCTAATTACCCTAATTGGGGGTTTTAAGTTTGGGGTTAGCTCAACTTGAAGTCCAAAGCCTCCAATCCTGGCACAACGTCATCAACTCGCGGTATGTGGAGTTGTTAATACAATATGTTGGTGAAACCAATTAGAGATGAAACCTAACATATTTATTTACAATTCATATGAGCGAATCATGCTTCAAATCAAACATTTAGAGAGTGGATTTATGGTTGTAAGTTGACTAGAAGACCTAAGCTAGATTTATGAACCTACTTCATTGTTTTGACAATACCTTGGGCTATGGTTACTAGATTGACATGAAACAAGTGGCATTTCAAAGAAAATAAAACTCTCTACAACTTTTATGAAGGGATTGAAGGACAAATCAAATGTTGCAGAGGTCCAAAAAAAGATAAATATGCACCAGTAATTCTGGACCTGAAGTTGTTCTACCTTGGTTACTACTTCAGTAATTAGACCCTATCTTGAGCTATGAACCATGGACTGGTATGACGTCATAGGTATATTGAAGATAAAAGGAGTTTCTACAAGTTTGATGAATACATCGAAGCCTATTTCGAAAAATATAATTGTCAAAATGGTTCCTTGAACCGAAAGGTACATTTAAACAAACCTGGCCCATAAACATTGACCCTGTCATTTGGGCCATAACTATGGCTGTTGGTACCCAAATTGAGTGAAACCAAAGCCATTTGAAATATAACAAGATTTACTACAACTTCTATGAAGAGCATGTAGACAAATATAATCATCTACATCACCTAATAATGCTTGCAAAATCACGGATTTATACAGATTATAGCAGAACCCAAAAATTCCTTTCACTACTCAAGCCTAAGTGCGACAAATCACGATTTTCCTAGACCTAGAATTCACCTAATCACAAAACATGCAGAACCAAAATCTTAGATTATGGATCGAGACAATATTACCTTGGGTGTTCAAGCTCCAATTGCACTCTCACTTCAATTCCAAAACCCGTGAGCTCTAATGTCGGAATTTGAATTTGCATGTGACATCAAAGTGGAATTTGTGAGGATTTGAGAGAGGAATTGAACATGCAACATTAAAGAACCAAAAATCAGAGATCTCACCTTCCCATGACCAAGAATTTGAGCTTCAAAGAAGGTCCTAGGAAGCTATCACAAGAAGAGGAAGAGTGGTATAGCCACCTTGATGAAAGTTAATGGGTTGTATGTTGTATTTTGGGTTTGGAAGCTTGGAAATTCTAGAGAGAAGGTGGAGCTCTCATGAGCATAGAGAGAGAAGTGGAAGGGAAGAATGAGAAGGATTTATGCGCAGGGGAAGAAGAGGAAGGAAAGTGTAAGTTTTGCAATTTCACAACGTTTTAGTTTTTGCAAACAAGTCCCCCTTCATATTTCCATATTTTGCAACTACGGCCCAAATCCTCATTTCTTTCGAAAATAGCCCCTTGAGGATTAAATTGATTATTTTTACAAATTTTACTTTTACCTTGAGAGATTTAAGGATGTTACAAGTATATTTGTAATTTACAGTACCAACCATTTTCCTTTTATAAATTTAAAACAGTGTACTATCTGATCCATTATTTTGGGAAATACAACTTTGGAAGGATAGAGAGAAAATGGATACAGGAAGTTCCTTAATTAATCTTCATCAAGAGGGAAAATCAAGTTCTGGTAAGCACTCTAAAGATTTGAGAAATCATATACTGGTTTAAGTTTGATATATATCTTTTGATCCTGGACATTAAATTACTAATGTTTTATCTCTTATCTCTCCCACATGAGTTAACAGAAGGTCAAAGTTGTTTGTCTAATTTTAAACATTTTTTGTGTTTGGTCATGCATTAACTATATTTGTATTTTATCGTAAAGCATGTTATTAGCTACTCAAAGTTCATTTTGATTTGAGAGGATATCAAAAGTATAACTATATGGGTTTCCGATTTGATGTGTATATTTTTTGTCTTTTTTTTTTTAATTTTTATCTCCACATTATATATTGTATTTGACTACATATTCATTTTGTTCATGATACCAAAAGTGCTGCTCATACAAAGACTATTAATTTTCACCCATCATGCTAGTTTTGTGATTAAAGATCTTAAATTTATGTAATAACTCGTTTGCTCAAATTCACTTGGGTGTATGTCATTGCTAAAATCTAGAATGATATCATGTGACACATAAATACCCGATGAATTCTGTATTTTCTCTTTTATGGATGTTCCTTGATATTTTTTAATTGATTATCCATTTTATCAGCCAACAATTTGTAGTCACACACGTGAGATTAATACTTTATTCAACCACGAAAATCTACTCTAATTAGTGTTGCTCATAAAAAAAGTCTGAGAAACATATGGAAAGAAAGAACTGAGCGACGAAGTTATTGGGTTTAACTATTGAAAAATGCTTTCTTCCCTTTTTCTTGGCTTTTCTCCAATCCTTTCTGCATCCGAAGTTTCGACCTAAGTTTAAATGCACGTAATTAGCACCAAATCAATATAAAAACAGTAAAAATCTATAAATTCACCTAAGAACTTGAAATTACAAGAGTTGGGGCATTTTTCCATCAAAATCAACTTAAAACACATAGATAGGTGCATAATTTAAAACATAAAAACACGTATGATTTGCACTTATCAAATAATGTCCCACATTCATAGCAAAATAACATTATTACTAACAAATAATTTTAAAATTGAGACGGAACATATAGAATCACTCTAGTGCTTCAAGTATTTTATTGAAACGGTACTAACAAGACATAGACAAAGAAAGATGGCATTATTCCATGCGTAACGTCCTCTTTCTAGCTTCCCGATTACTTAACATAGGTAGCCTCTCCTTTTTTTTATAAATTACAATAATTCAAATAAATCTATGGAGAAAAAAGTTGATAGTCATGAAACTTAGAGAAATATATGGTTAAACCTTGCTATATAGCGAACACTTTTCTTTGGATTCAAACAAAAAAACTCCTTGAAGAGTATCCCCGTACATATCCTCAAAGAAAAAAATATATCATTTCGTCCTTCACTTTGTAGGGTTTGTTCAACATAGTTATTTCAGCTGTTAGTTTACAATTAAAGCCGTTAAGGACTTGGACTAAATTAAAATTTCCAAAAAAGTCAGGGACTAAATTGAAATTTTAACCACAAACTAAAGGAATATAAGCATCGGTTTTAAAATTTTAGTTATCAATTTGAACTCAAGTTAACTGTCTTAACACTAGTGCAAAAAAGGCTTTTCCAATCGGTTATTTTTTACCTTTCCAACCGGTTATTGATCCCCTCTGGAATAAGGGGATGTTAATTCTCTTGAGTTTTCCAATCGGTTTTGGAACCGGTTTAAATTATAGTTTTCCAAGCAGTTGGATACACAACCGATTGCAAAAAGAATTAATGGAGAGAAAATAACATACTTTTCCCATCGGATGTTCGTGTTTAACCGATTCGAAAAGATTTTTTCACAGCGATGTTTCCAAGCGGTTGGATATACAACCGATTGGAAAAAGAATAAATGGAGCAAAAATAGCATACTTTTCCCATCGGATGTTCGTCTTTAACCGATTGGAAATGGCTTTTTCACAGCAGTGTTTCTTTTAACCGCTTGGAATAATTGTGCCTTACATTTGTATAATTTCCATTGGTTATGGCTTTTAACCGAGTGGAGAAACATCCGTTTTTTTTAAAAAAATTTTTGCAGCAAACATAAACCTTTTTTATACAGAAATAGAAATAGAAACCATAGCCAACAACAACAGAAATTGCACATAAGCAGAAATAGCATATCAAAACATAATGTCACAAATTAACATATTTAAGTAGTTTACATATGAACTCCAAGTTAGTTCCAAAAAACTATCTAGGTAAGGACTCCAAGTTAGTTCCAAAACAATCTAACAATGAACTTTGTCAAACTATATGCAACATAACAAATTAACCCTAGTCACAAATTAGCAAGTCCCAAAAAGTATTTTGCCCAATGACCACGAGCTTCATTGATTTCTTCTTGAGTAAATGGCTCGGAATTGTCGAATACCTAAAATTTGAGAGCACGTGTCAAACATTTTGTGTTAATTCACGTTAAAAATTATTGTAGCCATTAACGTAAAATATTTTTGATAAATTACTAGCATATAAGATTTAATAAAACAAGTTTACCTCTAACCAATTTTTTGTAATGTTCCCTAGGACGACATTCATCATATGTCTCATGACATAATAACCACACTCAAAGCCTCCTATCTGATGACGACACTACAAAAAGTTCAAAATTGCAAATATAAATATAATATGAAATCGGATAAATATATTGAATAAATAACATCTCAAGCTTAAAACTACTTACATGTGGGCTTATCCAAGTAGGTTTATGTCTCGCAATTGGGCACTTACCTTGAAGAATACAACAAGCATCCATTGCTCTATAAAAAAGACATTTTAATTGTTACAATGTAAATAACATGTAAATATTAAAATAAATTTTTTTTTGCAACTCACGTATCAATAATGTTCTTCAACTCTGTTTTATATTTTCTCCCAATCAAGCAAAGGAAGACAACAACATTTTCTCTTGGACAAATGATTATCAACTGCCAATGATTACTGCAAAGAATGGTGAAAGTTAGTCCAATGATCAGTTCCAAATTAAAAATTAGTCCAATGCTTCACTCGTTGATAGACTTCTACTCCACTCAACACCTTTGTAGCAATACCATTCTCTTGATAGCCATTAAAAGCCTTTCTCAATCTACGATAGGGGTGATTTTGTCGGAGAAATCCCCGGTGCCCAAGATAGACTGTCTTCTTTGACTTCGTCAGTTGATTGAAGCACATGTTATCTTCATGCTTTGTGCCCCTTAACACTGTATCCACATAAGTTCCCGTATGCTGGAAAGTCGTTTATGGTACACAATAACATGGCACGCATCTTGAAATTTTCACGGCAAGACCCGTCAAAAGCGTCCACGCCTTTCTCCCACAACATCTTCAAATCTTCAATCAACGGCCTTAGATAAACATCTATGTCATTTCCGGGCTGTTTTGGACCTGAAAGCATCATACACAACATCATGTATTTGCACTTCATGCACAACTGAGGAGCGAGGTTATAAATTACCAAGAGAACCGGCCATGAACTGTGCCTACTGCTCAAATTACCAAAAGGGTTCATTCCATCCGTAGCAAGTCCAAGTCGAAGGTTTCTTGGCTCGTTACCAAACTCTGGGAACAACTGATCAATTTTTTTCCACTATAATGAATCAGCTACATGGCAAAGCTTTCCGTCACGTTGCCTATCTTCTGCATGTCATCTAATGTTCTTTGCATCATTTACATTAGCAAACAAACGCTTAAACCTTGGAATTATAGGAAGATACCATAAGACTTTCGCGGGAGGCCCCTGGTTTGTGCTCACATTAGAGCTAGATTCACCATCCTTTACTTTGTAGCGTGATACCCCACAAACCGGGCACTCATGCAAGTCTTCAAACTCTTTTCTATATAAAATGTAGTCATTAGGACATGCATGTATTTTCTTATACCCCATAACCATTGGACACAATATCTTTTTCGCTTCATAGGTACGATCAGGTAGTGTATTATCTTTTGGAAGCATTTCATTCAACAACTCAAGTAATTCAGTGAAACTTTTATCACTCCACCCATTCCTTGCTTTCAAATTGAATAACTTTAATACGGAAGACAACCTAGTGAAATTGGTGCACCCTGGATACAAAGGTACTTCAGTACACAAGTAATCATACACACGTGCTCGCTCAAACGACTCTGATCCGATATCATGTATCATCTCTTCTAGTCGATCGTCCATGTCCTAGGCTTGCATCAACTTCTTCTATGTGCGATTCTTTTGACATATCAACTACTTCCCCATGTCGTACCCATCTCGTATAACCTTGACAGAAACCATCACAAAGTGTATGGTCTCTTATTTCGTCAACTGTCAACAATCTCCCATTCAAGCATTTGATGTAAGGACAAGAAAACCTTCCATTACTATTGGGAAGGTTTCTTTTTGCAAACTCCAAAAACTCTTGAACTCCATTTGCATATTCGTCACTTAATCGACTTGCAGTTATCCAATTTCGATCCATTTCTACAATCTAAACACTCATTCATTATCGCACGGATAAAGGATAAATTAGTACTTTCCTAAGGTTTAGTATCTCTTAACTTTTGAATTTTAAACAACAAATTATTGCTTTTCTCAATTTTGAACAAAACGAGGGTTTTGTTCTTGTTTTTTTCCCTGTATTTTTAATTAAAGCATATGGACCTAGCACATTTTCACTCGCCAAATCCAATTAAGTTCACCCTATTTTTCTTTATTGGGGCATTATTATTTCATTTTGTTGGTAGGTGTGTGGAAGTTAGCTAAATGATGACAGTTTCAGTTGGTGGATGTCTAGTCAAGTAATTTTATGGAAGAATCTCATAAGAAGAGCACATTATCATATTTGGAGGTTTCCTAAGACAGATACTCAATGGGTCTTTGTTCCCTTCGAAATGGGTAATTATATATATCCTCTAAATCTCAAATAATAAACGTACCAAAAAAGAAACAAAGTCTAAGCTAGTGACTACTGTAGTATGATATATATATTTGATTAAAACTGATTGATAGCTATTAATACCAAAAAAACAAAGAAAAAAATAACTAATAGCTAGTTCCTTGTCTGACAAGTAGACTTGGACAAATTTCTAAACATTGTCATCTGTTTGCAGAAACATTATGTAACGTTTTTTGAAATAATGATTTAATTTGTTTTAAAAAATACCAAAGATATGCAGCTATCATTATTATTAATGAAAACGTATAAATGAACAAATCAAAAAACAAAACCAAACATGATCAAGACATAACCAAAGATATGCAGCTTTCATTATTATTAATAAGTGTTTGACTTTCAACTTGAATCGGACTTCCACTAGTACTCACACAGATAAGACACTCTTCATATTGGTGAGAGTTGTGTGTAAGTGTAATTCCTCTAACAATTTTTACTATGTCTGCATCATAGGCCACACTCTTGGAATTAATTACTCCTAATTATATATTAATATTAATATAAATTTAAATGCTGCCAACATTAGATCTTCACATAAGTAAACAACAGGTAGCTTTCATTTCACTGTTAGTTTTTATAAATTATGAATACATGGAATAAACAACCATTCGCTGTTGTGTTGCTATGGAATAACCAATTGCTTTTTAATCCAAACTTCTTTTTAATCTTGCCAGGCACAAAAAGAATTGAAAACCAACAAAAGTGATGGGCAACTAGAAGGAAATAATGTAATTTCTTATTGTCTTATAATAGTAGTTGTCTGCTAATCAGTGCTATATCAACTAAATGTAATTTCTTATTGCCTTATAGTGACACAATGAACAAACAGGGGAGCAGGAAAAAATCAAGTGGGTTCAGACTTATTCAAATTCAACAATCAAAGAGAAGAAATAAGGATATGGTAAAGAAATCATAATTGTGACTTCAATAGGAGAGAAAACAAAGAAGCAGTCTTGAATTATCAAACACCAAAAACAGAATTCTTTATTTCATGTACTTGCATGTATATCAATTTAACTACATTTACTTAAATCACTGGCTCTTAACTCAAGTTAATTAATCACAATTGGAAATTTTCCTAAACACTAATTGACATTGGCTAAGACTAGCTAGCAACAAATTACTGAATAATTAAGAAAAATCTAACAACCAAGCTATGCCTGTTAGTTCAACACGGCAGGAAATTCAAGGAATTGACAGGAGACCACATGTGACCACAAAATCCATAACATACATAATGTTATAGATCCACACCTTCATGTTTGCTTTTGTTCAAATAAATGATTAATTATGATTACAATCTTAGCTTGTTATTAAACACACACATTATTAAAAAAAAGAAGACATTTTGCAACAACTCTTGTAAATTAAATATAAAAATTCAAAGCTCTTGATGTAACTTTTTATGGTATCACATAACCCAAAAAGGAAGCTTCTTCACTATTCACTTCTTGTCTGTTCCTCCTTTAACATCTTGCTCTAATTTCTATCTAATTACCAACAACTTTATTTTGTTCTTCACTATCCAAATCAATTATGCTTTCAATTTAACTTACTCTAATTTGGATTTAGGACTAGTCCAATTCTAAAATTATGTCAATGAATCAACACTATTTTCCTTATTTCTCTAGTACTATTTTATTTGTTTGTTTTTTTGTGTTGAACTTCTGCAATCAGAATATGCACTTGAAAGTGTTCTGCTGTGTTGTTTGTGGCATCTTGTATAGCCACATTTAATTTTTTCTAACTTTTCTAGTTTATTCGATGAATTTCCCCGGTTTGTAATATTCCTTTTGTCTTTAAGCTCACTTTTAATCTATTCTTCAATAATTGTGGAAACATTTGCTTGGCCTAGACAAATACATATATATCTGCAACCACTTATTATTGTCAACGGCAGATGAGAACAATAATTCATGTTAAGTTGAATTGTAAACACGCATCAAATCCATATGGTACAGAGCCACAAAGATTCCTTATTCTAAATGATAGTACTAAAGGAAAAACATTTAGTGGAAGATTTCACTAGAATGAGCATAATCCTGCAGTAATTTGAAGCAGAAACAACACCATTTGAAACATAGATGCTATTTTTGCAGAAGAATAGCAACAAAAGCAATGGATAGCGTTAGACACTTACCGCTTAAATCAATCGATGAGGAACAATGATGGAGGTAGAACGTTCACCAACACGAGCAGTAGAGAGCGCGAAAAGCATAGGGTTGAACGAGTTGGAGAAGATAAAGTGAAGTAGAAATGGTGAGAGTGTTGAGAACGAGTGTTGAGCAGCAGCAGAAATGGTTGTTGGTAAATTTGAGTGAGCAGCAGAACGAGAGCACAGAAACAAGAGGGTTAAGAAGGAAAATTAGCCATGGTTGTCCAGAAAGAAAGGGAAATCGAGTGAGTCAGTGAAGGAATTGACAAATTTAGGACTTAGGGTTTTCGCGCGCAAGAGGAAGAAATTTTTTACAAGGAGAAGATTTTTCCAATCAGCAACAAACCTATCTAAAATTCACTTATTTTTCCAATCGGTTACCTCAATAATTATAGAGTAGGTTTTTCCCATTGGTTTATTTAGAAACTGCTTGGAATACTACTAAATAATTTTAGAAGAGGTTTTTTCCAATCGGTTTATTTAGGAACTGCTTGGAATAAGATGCCAAAATTTACCATCATGCCACCATGCCATTTTTCCAATCAGTTGTATGAAAACCGATTTGAAATAACGCTGTTAAACCGATTTGATGGGGGAAAGCATTTATTTTTTTATTTGATTCCTCATTACATGTTATCATGTATTTAAAATTTCTCTCATATCACAATTTCATTAATCATCAATTAAAATACTTGCCATCCATATCACATATCACAGATGGCTCAAATCCAAGAAAAATTAAGCGAACTGGGATAGAAAGAAGAAAAAGGGACCCCTCAAAACAACGTAGCATAAAGTAGCTCTCAAGGGTTGCCATTCGTTCCGACCTATCTGTTCGGCTTCCAGATGCCTCTTACTTACCAAATCCCTCCATTGCCCACGATCTAATCACCAGAGGTCCAATGGCCACAATATGGTCTCCCACCTGGCTACACACCCCCGACAACTCAGGACTCATAAGTTGCACAATCCTCCCGAGCTCAGCAACGAGAGAATTCGGTTGTTGATCCTAATCCCCTCTTTGGCTTTATCCCAAATCACCCTCCACAAAATAATAACCAAGGAATGACCGCAGTTAACCAACCAACTGCTTCCCAACTTCAACCTAAAAACCTAGGCAACCAGGGGAATCCTTCGATCTCGAGTACCCACCAACTACACGGAGAATTGGAGGGAGGTCGATCCAAAGAGAAGTTGGAAAGCCTTGAGGAAAGGTTACGGGCTATTGAAGAGAGCAGTTATGGGTTTGGGGAAGCTACTGATCTATGTTTGGTTGCAGATGTGGTAATTCCACCAAAATTTAAAGCTCCTGATTTCCATAAATACAAAGGCATCACCTGCCCGAAGGCCCATCTCACAATGTACTGCCGGAAAATGGCGTCGCATGCGCGCGATGACAAGCTTTTAATTCATGTATTCCAGGACAGCCTGGATGGAGTAGCTTTAAACTGGTACACGAATCTCGAGCGCACACGAATCCACAGTTGGAAGGACCTGGCAGATGCGTTCTTGAAGCAGTATAAATACAATATTGACATGGCTCCCGACAGATTGGAGCTACAATCTCTCAGAAAAAAGGACCTTGAGTCATTCAAGGAGTATGCACAGAGATGGAGAGAAACTGCTGCCCAAGTCCAAACCCCTCTATCTAATAGAGAGATGGTGACCTTGTTCATTGACACCCTAGGAGACCCTTATTATGAGATGATGATAGGGAGCATCTCCTCGAATTTTCCAGATATAGTAATGACAGGAGAAAGAATTGAAGCTGGAATAAGGAGTGGCAAAATAGCCCAATCTACAGCGAGTAATGCCAAGAAGCCCTTTAACGGGTCTAACAAGAAAGGGAATGCCAATGCAGTAATGATTAATACGCCAGAAGCAAGCCATTTTCAACCAAATCACCCGATAGCCTACATCAATTACCCATCCATCACTCCCAGCTCACCAATTCCCAACCCCATCACACCCTACTTTTTGACTCCTCCATCACAACCCAATACTTCCTCCACACAATCACCCCATCCTAATCAAGCAAAATACCCAAACAATAGCCAACCTAGACAGCAAAACAGCCAAGAACGAAAGCCCGTCCATTTTGATCCCATTCCTATATCATACACTGAACTACTACCCCACCTAATAAAAAATCGGTTGCTAGTACCCATTCCCATGAAACCACTGAGTCCCCCATACCCTAAGGGATATGATCAAAACGCAAAGTGCGAATACCACCTTGGTGTCGTTGGTCATTCCACAGAGAACTGTCGATTCGTGAAGTTTAGGGTACAAGACCTCATCAATGCTGGATTGCTGAACTTTAAAGAGGCCAACCCAAATGTGGGGACAAACCCTTTACCGGGGCATGGAAGCCCATCCACCAATGCTGTCGAGGAAAGTGTCATGGGGTCTTTGAAGATGAGAGTGGAATATATTAAGACGTCGTTGTCATTCGTCTTTAAAGAGAT
The DNA here is from genome assembly GCA_037177725.1 of Cyamopsis tetragonoloba. Classification (NCBI taxonomy): domain Eukaryota; kingdom Viridiplantae; phylum Streptophyta; class Magnoliopsida; order Fabales; family Fabaceae; genus Cyamopsis; species Cyamopsis tetragonoloba. Next base: position 40,075,002 of record CM074122.1, on the reverse strand, counting down.
GTGCAATTTTGGGTTGATTGAAGGAAATCTAGATGAGAATTTCACGTGCGCATTACACCCGGGCGCTAGCCATTCGATAGAAGAATGTGATGAGTTCAAGAAGACCTTGCAAGACTTGATGGATAGACATTTCATCCAGATAAGCCGTCGCAGGAATGATGAAGAGGTGTCAGCGGCTGACAACCCAGCTCTAAAACCTCTTGTGGTGCATTACACCAAAAATGTGATCACTCCACCGCTAGATGGACTTAGACCCATCACAATCCAAGTCCCGAGCGCCTTCCTTTATAAGGATAATAAGGCTGTCCCCTGGAGGTACGATGTACACGTTTGTGTAGAAGATCTAAAAGAGGACCAATCAGAAGGTCTTGTTGAATTTTCCAAAGTTACCAATATTGCAGGGTTTGGAGACATGACCCACAGTGGTCGCATTTATACCCCCGAAAAGATAAGTCATTCATCACAGAGAGAAATGGTGAAGGCTTATGGAGATAAGGGAAAAGGAAAGGCGGATATAGTTAATCAAGAGGTCGATACTGAAGAGAATGTGAAGGAAAGTGAGAAAAGGGTCTCAGACGAAGATGCTTGTGAATTCCTACAGTTATAAGGCATAGTGAGTATATGGTAATGGACCAGCTGAACCAAATCCCAGCTAGAATTTCACTCTTATCTTTGTTATTGAACTCAGAGGCTCATAGGAGAGTATTGCTGAAAATACTGAATAAATGCCATGTTGTCCACGACATTTCTGTTGAAAAGCTTGAAGGGATTGTTCGTAACATTCATGCTAATAATCACCTTACGTTCACTGATGATGAAATACCAGCAGATGGAACGGGGCATAACAGAGCTTTACACATATCAGTAAAGTGTATGGGCTACGTTTTGGGTCGAGTGCTGGTTGATAATGGCTCTTTGCTAAACGTAATGCCAAAGACTACGCTGATAAAACTACCCTCGAATTCGTCGCACATGAGACCAAGATCCATGATAGTTAGGGCTTTTGATGGGTCCCGTAGAGAAGTCATTGGAGAAATAGCACTGCCCGTCCAGGTTGGTCCTACGGCCTTTGAGGTCACCTTCCAAGTCATGGACATCATGCCCGCTTACAGCTGCCTTTTGGGTCGACCTTGGATTCATTGTGCTGGGGCGGTACCCTCTTCCCTTCACCAGAAGCTAAAATTCATTGTTGACAACAAGTTGGTCATCGTTGATGCTGAAGATGACTTGTTGGTAAGCCAGCCTTCATCCACCCCCTATATTGAGGCTGCTGAAGAAGCTCTATAAACCTCTTTTCAGGCCCTTGAAATCGCAAATACTACTTATGTACGAGAAGGGTCTCCCACCACAAAACCTCAGCCACCTGGTGCGGCAATGATGGTAGCCAAAGTCATGCTTGAAAATGGATTCCGGAACGGATATGGTTTAGGCAGGAATGGACAAGGCCCTATCAGTCCACCCCAGTTGATTGAGAACAAAGACCAATTCGGTCTGGGCTATATACTCTCTAAGGAGGACAAGCAAAGGGTGGTTGAAGAAAAAAAGAAAGAAGGCTGGCAACGTTGGAGAAAAGATAGCAGAAGATTAGAGGGGTCCTTATATATGATCTGTCCCAGAGCTTTCGAAGTGCTGGATTTGAGTTCCCAGGCTCTATTTATGCTATTGTTGAAGAGTACTCCCATGAAGTTGAGCACGATGGCCTAGTCCTCGCTTGCCCACAAAACATGGAGCTTAACAACTGGAAGATCATTGAATTTCCTGTCATTTTTATGTCTGATTCAAAGTAATTTTGTAATGCAATCCTATTGCTCTGCCCAAGGCTTTAGGATAAACTCTTTTGAATAAGGGCACATGTGTTTATCATTTTTTATATTATTAATAAAATGCGCTTTGAATTTTCAAATAATTGCCTTTTGACCTCTCCACCCTTCTCTGAACTCGATTCTATCCTTGAACACCTTGTTTATTTTGCTTATTTTGTGAATCTAAAATAATGCAGGTCCAATAGTGATAAGCTTGAAAGTGACAACGCTAGTACTGCATCGGGTAATTTTGAATTTCCTGTCGATCAGACCGATGAGGGGGTTGAGAGTGACTCTGAACCGTCCCCTGAATTGCTAAGGTTCGTAGAACAAGAAGCCAAAGAGATTCAACCTCACAAGGAAGCAGTCGACTTAATTAATTTGGGGACTGAAGAAGAGAAAAAAGTGGTCAAAGTCGGCACGTTCATGAAAGAAGAAGAACGTGCAAAGCTGGTGAAGCTATTACACGACTATAGCGATGTCTTTGCTTCGTCATACTACGACATGCCAAGTCTAGATACCAGCATTGTAGAACATAAGCTGCCATTAAAACAAGAATGTCCCCCGGTCAAGCAAAACCTAAGGCGAATGAAGCCCGAAATGTCCTTAAAGATCAGAGAAGAGGTCAAAAAGCAATTCGATGCAGGTTTCCTTGCCGTAGCAAAATATCCCGACTGGGTTGCCAACATAGTACCAGTCCCCAAGAAAGATAGGAAAGTTCGAATGTGTGTTGATTACAGAGATCTGAATCGAGCTAGTCCCAAGGATGACTTTCCACTACCTCATATCGACGTGCTAGTAGATAACACAACCCAGAACTCTGTTTTCTCTTTCATGGATGGATTTTCAGGGTATAACCAAATAAAAATGGCCGAAGAGGACATGGAAAACACCACGTTCTTCACGCCTTGGGGCACTTTTTGCTACAAAGTCATGCCGTTTGGATTAAAAAATGCTGGGGCAACTTATCAGAGAGCAATGGTGACACTATTCCATGATATGATGCACAAAGAGGTTAAAATTTATGTGGATGACATGATCGCAAAATCAAGAAGCGAAGAAGAACATCTAGACCATTTGCAGAAGTTGTTTGAGCGCTTGAGGAAGTTCAGACTAAGGTTGAATCCCGCTATATGCACTTTTGGCGTGCGGTCGGGCAAGCTGTTAGGTTTTATAGTCAGCCAAAAGGGAATAGAAGTCAACTCAGACAAAGTCTGAGCCATCCTCGAGATGCCACCCCCAAGAACTGAAAGAGAAGTACGGGGATTTTTGGGAAGGTTGAATTACATCGCCCGTTTCATATCTCAGTTGACCGCAACATGTGAGCCGATATTCAAGTTATTACGCAAGAATCAACCTATGGAATGGAATGATGATTGCCAAGCAGCCTTCGATAAGGTGAAGCAGTATCTACAAAACCCTCCAATCCTTGTGCCACCAGTCGCATGAAGGCCCCTCATTATGTATCTCACTGTCCTAGATGGATCCATGGGATGTGTGCTAGGCCAACACGATGATTCTGGAGGGAAGGAGCAGGCCATTTACTATCTTAGCAAGAAGTTCACTAATTATGAGGCTCGGTACTCTTTGTTAGAACGAACTTGTTGTGCACTAGCATGGGTAGCCCATCGTCTTAGGCAATATATGTTAAGTCACACAACTTGGTTAGTGTCTAAAATGGACCCGATAAAGTATATCTTTGAGAAGCCTGCCCTTACAGTAAGGATTGCTCGCTGGCAAATTCTATTGTCAGAATATGATATTGTGTATGTCACCAAAAAGGCAATCAAAGGTAGCGCCTTGGCTGACTATCTGGCCCACATGCCCGTAGAGGATTATCAGCCGGTGTAGCATGAATTTCCTGATGAGGACATTATGACCTTACACGAAGAAGGTGAATCATCAAAGAAATGCGAGTGGACTATGATGTTCGACAGAGCTTCTAACATACTGGGGCATGGAATTGGTGCGATATTGATATCCCCTGAGAAGCAATACATCTCGATCACTGCTAGATTGTGTTTTGATTGCACGAACAACATTGCAGAATACGAGGCATGCACTCTAGGACTTGATGCAACATTAGAGACCAAAATCAAAATTCTTATGGTATTCGGTGATTCCGCGCTAGTCATTCATCAGCTAAGGGGTGAATGGGAAACCCGAGATGAGAAGCTAATCCCTTATCACCAGTACATTATGGGGTTACTAGAGAATTTTGAAGAAGTCACCTTTGAGCATATTCCCTGAGAAGACAACCAGCTAGCTGATGCTTTATCCACATTAGCATCCATGTTTGAGTTAAATCAGAATGGAGACATGCCGAAAAATTCAGCGTCAAGACCAGCCTGCCTTCTGTCAATCAATAGAGGAAGAACCAGATAGAAAGCCCTGGTATCATGACATCAAGATGTATATAAAAAATAGAGAGTATCTGCCAGGTGCTTCTGAGAATGACAAAAGAACTCTAAGGAGACTGGCCATGAGTTTCCTTCTAAACAGAGAGGTACTCTACAAGAAAAATCACGACATGGTACTTCTTAGATGCGTAGATGTAGCTGAAGCTCAGAAAATTATCAAAGAAGTCCACGAAGGATCCTTCGGGACACATGCAAATGGCCATGCTATGGCAAGGAAAATCTTACGGGCTGGCTACTACTGGCTGACTATGGAAAATGACTGCTTTAAGTACGTTAAGACATGCCACAAATGCCAAACGTACGCCGACAACATCAATGTGCCACCTACTTCACTAAATGTCTTATCTTCACCTTGGCCATTTTCAATGTGGGGAATGGATGTCATCGACCCTATTGAGCCTAAGGCCTCGAATGGGCATCGTTTTATCCTTGTGGCAATTGACTACTTCACAAAATGGGTCGAAGCTGCTTCGTATGCCAGTGTCACTCGAAATATCGTGGTGAAATTCATCAAAAAAGAGTTAATATGTCGCTATGGCCTTCTGAGTAAGCTTATTACTAACAACGGAATTAATTTGAACAATAAAATGATGACGGAATTGTGCGAGGACTTCAAAATTTGGCATCATAATTCGTCTCCCTACCGCCCAAAGATGAATGGGGCAGTCGAAGCCGCCAACAAGAACATCAAGAAAATCATTCAAAAGATGGTGGTCACATACAGAGACTGGCACGAGATGCTCCCATTCGCACTACATGGATACCGTACATCTGTTTGCACTTCAACTGGGGCAACTCCGTTTTCATTGGTATACGGAATGGAGGCAGTCCTCCCATTCGAGGTTGAGATCCCTTCCTTAAGGGTATGAATGGAGACCAAGCTAGACAAGGCCGAGTGGGTTCAAGCCTGCTTCGATCAGTTAAACCTCATTGACAGCTAGAGGCTTAATGCAATGTGCCATGGTCAATTATACCAGAAAAGGATAAAAAGGGCATTCGAAAAGAAAGTGCATCCCAAAGAATTTTGAGAAGGAGACTTGGTGCTAAAAAAGATCATCCCCATCCAAAAAGATCGTCTAGGTAAATGGGCTCCAAACTATGAAGGACCTTATGTGGTCAAGAAAGCATTCTCGGGAGGAGCCCTAATCCTCACAAACATGGACGGAAAGGATCTTGCGAGTTCGGTGAACACTGATGCCGTAAAGAAATATTATGCCTAAAAAAAAGAAAAAAAAAAGATAGCTCGCTAGGTTGAAAAGCCGAAAGGGCGGCCTAGGCAAAAGTTAGAGCGACCCGGTGGGTTGAAAACTCAAAAGAGCGACCCAGGCAAAAATTAGGGTCAAAATAAAAGTCATCACTAGGCTAAAAAACTGAAAAGGCAGACTAGTGAAAAGTTCGAAATAAAATCAAAGAAACCACATGGCACGTCGAACCATAAATTGGGGTAATAGCAGATCTAGAAAACTGGGGCAATTCCTCTCTCAATTTGATCGACTGGTATTCAAGATTGCCACTATGCGATACTAGCGTTGTTATCGGGAAAGCACCACTTAAGGAACAAAAAGCCTTTTTCATAGTTCCCACCTTTGTATAATTGCGTTGTACATATTGCTTTGCACTTTTTGTTCTCAATATCCAATAGCCTTGTAAATACTCATTTCATCTCGAATAAAACTCGCCCTCTTTCTCTATGAGAAATTCATTTGGCATTTTATTAATCATATATTAAATGAAAACACATGTTTACATCTATAGCTAGAAGCATTACATCTGCCTTGATAGATTAAAAATTGCAGTGAACTTGATGAACCCTCCCAGGATGAAAGCTCTCAAAACATAGTAAGGGGGTATGGACGGGTCATCACTCTAAAGTGGGAGCTCTTGCAAGAAACCGGCTTAAGACACACTTGAATCGAGATCTAAGGACGTTCAACATGTTGGCTCGGTTCTGAACTCTTTGGAGCACGTTACTGCATGGGGTCGAGGAAACACCTTTGTCGCAGATAAATGAGCTTTAAGTTTAAAAGTTCAGTTGAAATAACTTCTTTTTGTGAATATTAAAAGCATGCATTTTGCATCCCATGCATCTTACATTAAGCATCATGCACATATGTCTTGGTTCGCGTTGCTTGTCCGTTACCATCATGTGTTTTAGGACCTTGTGCCTTATTCTACATTTCAAAGCCCAGTATTGGCCTAGCACCTCTTTCTCCTTTTTAAAGCCCGGAATCGGCCCGACACCCCTTCTACATTTCAAAGCCCAGTATCGGCCTGACACCTCTTTCTCCTTTTAAAGCCCGAAATCGGCCCGACATCCCTTCTACATTTCAAAGCCCAGTATCGGCCTGGCATCTCTTTCTCCTTTTAAAGCCTGGAATCGGCCCGACACCACTTCTACATTTCAAATCCCAGTATCGGCCTGGCACCTCTTTCTCCTTTTAAAGCCCGGAATCGGCCCGGCACCCCTTCTACATTTCAAAGCCCACTATCGGCTCGGTTTAGGATAAAATTTGATTTATATCTTTACTTATTCCTTATCAAATAATTTGAATAGCATTGTTATTCTCCTTATTTTGATAAGGAATTCATAAAGAGGGGCTGTGAATACTAAATTTTATCCTACTAATAATAATGTTAATTAGTCAATTAATTGACTAGTTGTTAATAATAATAATAATAATAATAAAAAGAGAGAAGGGAAACGAGAAAGAAAACGTGAAAAGCTTAACAGAAAGGGAATATATTATTATTATCATTGTTACTTGACTTAGTCAAGTATTTGTTTTTAATAATAATAATAATAATAAATAAATAAGTAAATAAACAAAATACGTAAAAGAAAAACATAGTGCTGAGCAGTTAGTTATAAATAATAACAATAATAATAATAATAATAATAATAATTATTATTATTATTATTGTTATTATAATTATAGCCAAAAAAGAAAAAGAAAGAAACAGAAGAAGAAGTGGAAGTACAGTTATTCTCTGCAAATTAAAAATGTCAAGAAATTACGAGGAGTAGTGGAGACATGGGTCTGTTTTTGTTGATTAAGAGATAAGACTTTAATTCTCCCTATAAGAAAGTCTTATCTTGACTCAGAGAAGTAGAGGTTTTTTTATGGTAAAAAAGAAAAGAGCAGAGAGAAATCAAATCCTTCAGAATTTTATTTTAAAGAGTGAAAAGAAGGAATTCTCTTTCATTCGAGAAATACAAGCAAGATTGCGATTGACCAATCTTCAAAGTTAAAATTATTTTGTTATTGCCGTATTTAAATTTTCCTTCTAGTTTATGTTCATACATTTAATTTATTAAAAAAAATTCATTTGTTCATCACCTAAATTAGGAGAAGAAATATATGTAACTTAATAATGACAATAACAACCCTCACCTTCTCTCTTCAACATAATCTTCATAATTGTCTCTCAAAAAAATTTCTCCCAAGAACCTTAACGTGACTTTCATCATTCTTTTTTTTTTATTTTTTTTCTTTTTCTTGTGTTTGTGTTTAGTTTTTTGGTTTATTTTGTTTTCGTGCCTTTTCATTTTTTCTTGTGTTGTCTGTTTCTGTGTTTGCGTTTTTTCTGTTTGTATGCCCTGCATTTTTCTGAATTGTTTTTACTTTCGGCACCTCAATGTTTTCAGGTATACTGTATTATTATTTTGTTAACCAAATTATGTCCTCAATCATGTCCCACCAATAGAATATCGCCACGTCATTAAAAAAATTTATTAGGAAATTAAAGAATAAAATTAAAGGAAATATTTTTAATAACGTGGCCATATTCTATTGGAGGGACATTATTTGGGGACACCTGATTTGAATCCGTGATAGGAGGCATATTAAATGAGAGCACTTAACTATTGTGACAGATGATAGCACTAAATCATGGCCATTAACTATTGTGACAGATGATTGCACTAAATCATAGATATTGTCTTTTAATTTAACTCTGATGTTTAAGCAGCTAATTTTATTTTTTTTCAAAAAAAAGCTATATAGATATCTAACATCAAATCAAGGCACAAAACAAATGGGAAGAGGAAAGTACTAGAGACAACCAGAAACATCAACTTATATAAGGCCAATTGATGAACTGAATTTTTTGCCATTATTTATTAATGTTTTTTATGCAACACACCAAATTGTGACTTCTATCCTCAAATTTTCATTATCTCCTTCACTATATAAGTATATATGATAGAAAAGAGTGCTATTTATAGTTGTAGTTAAGATCAATTTGAATCACAATAACTTGAAATATTAAAAAAAATATGGAGGTGTAAGGGCTTGTGTGAAAAAGTTTGTGTTTAGTTTTTAAGAACTATATTATAAAATAGTTTTCAGAAACCGTTTTCAAAAAAAGTGAGAGCAGTTTTCAATACAAATTTGTGTGTAAATTTAAAAAACTTAAAACCAAAACAAATTTTAGATGTTTTAAAATTTTTGTTTTTAGATACTGAAAAATAAAAACGGTTCCTGAAAACTGTTTTTGAAAACTCATCTACCAAATGAGTTTTTTAGTTTTCTGTTTTGAAAAATAGAAAGCTATTTTTAAAAACTGAAATCAAACCAGCCCTAAATTTTTTTGACATAAAATTAGTGTAATCAAACCGTACATGACTACGTGTCACTAAATAGTTTGGACTTTTATGACATGAAGTTAATACTCCCTCCGTTTTAAAATATAAGCTCATAGACGCTTTTCATAGAGTTTAAGAAAAATAATTATTGCATTGATATTGAAAAAATAATAACTATTATAATTTTATCCCTAAATAAATGTAATTAAGTGTCTTGAAACTAATAATAATACTAATTATAGGTTGCTTTCATAAATAAGGGTAAAATTAAAAAATAAAATTAATAAATACACCTTATGTAGGATAGGTGCTTATAATATGAAACATGAATATTTTACTTTAGGTGTTTATATTTTGAAACAAAGATAGTACTATAGTAAAAAGAGTTGACTCCTGTGACATGGAGTTAATGTAGTCAAACATTGTTACTCCATTTTTTTCCTGGAGATATTTAATTTTTCTTTAAAATAGGCTTTCTTCTAATTTTAGTCCCTTAAATTTGTAATTTAAGTTGCTTATAAATATGGTTAATGTGCTAATATTAAATTTTTTATTTTTCTAATGCCCTTTCAATCCCATTTTTTTTCCTAATAGTAACAAATAAAATGCATAACATTTTTCACCTTATATATTACTTTAGTTTGCTACTTTAAAACACCCTGTCTTTGAAATCCTTCTTCCTGTTAGATATTTTAGATTCAAACTATTCTCTGAGAAGGAACTCCTCGACAAACAACGAAGATCTTCCAAGCAACCCTAACAATGGTCGCGCTACAACCGAGGGGGGACAACCTGGGAACCACGTCATGGAAGAAAAGCAACATTACATTCCTATCCCATGCGTGACGAGAATCATGCGCCAAGTTCTTCTGCCGTATGCAAAAGTCTCCAACAACGCAAAGGTAGCCATGCGTGACTGTGTGCAAGAATTCATAGGCTTTACCACTTGCGTGGCCAAGAGCGAACCCATGAGGAGCATCAGAAGTCTATTTCGGCAGATGATGTTTTGTGGGCATTGGAGAGGTTAGGCTTTGATGACTATTATGGGACTTTTTCTGTTCACTTGCAACGTTACCATCAAAATGAGGTTAATAAGGGGCGTGCTCCTGAGCGGCAACCTCCAGTGCCTTACGACTTGCCTAGTTTCCCTGCAGCTACTGTGGGTGCGTACCAGGGGCAACTATAATATGATTTGAGGCGTGTAAGGGGGAGACAAGGAGAAGGATCCCGTTCTAGTGGCTGTGGTGTGAACAGCTTTGATCCTCACCACAAGCATGAGCAAGTCTAAGTTGAAAGGGATGGAAAGAATGGTTTTTTGAACTTTATAAGGGATAAATTGTGCTTTAAACAAGATACAATTCAATTGATAATATCTTGTTTTTTCTTTTTTCTTCCTTTTAATGTTTTCATTCTAAACTATTGGGTTTATGGTATTAATTTTCAATACCTAGTAAATATTGATGTCTATTTTATTAGTTCTAAAAATTATATATCTTTTATATTAGTAACCACTCATACTGTTAGTTTTATTTCTCCTGACGTTTTCTCTAGCATCTAGGGTTTCATATCCTATGGGAGTTCATGGTTTGAACATGGCTGTTAGGGGTATCTTCCCAACTATAAATATCATTAGGAGTGTACATAGTTGCTCTTGCCTCCGCATTTATAATAATTTTTGGAATTGCTTTAATGTTTTCCAATACAACACCAATAATTCGTCTTTATATGTTTGTAAGTGATTTACTTATCTTCTGCGCTAAAATTCCTAATATATAAGTAATGAGATCCATGTTTGACTTAATTATTTTGGCACATGATCAATTATTCTTTCTCCTGGTTTGTAACGGCAGTGGGAATGAATGTAATATGTTTCCCTGGTTAATGTCAATAATGTGTCACAATTGGTTTGTTAGTCGTTTACTTGTCTTGCATACTGGAATCCCATATATATATATAGATCAATGTTTGACTTATTTTTGTTAACTTCAAAGTATAGGAGGAATTATTCTAAAATATTTAACAAATAGAAGTGATTGAACTTCAAAGTAGGGAGGAACAAATCGAAAATCTTTAACATATATAGCAGCAACTATAGAACAATATCATAAAGTTCATAAATTAATGATGAAGCGTGTGAGGATAAGAACGAGAAGGGATATTACACAATGCACAATGCATAGTAGTGGAATTTATCGGTCTAGGTATAATGAAGGATCTTGAAAATAGGGCCGTGCAACATAAAGAGGGTCGTTATGGATTTCAAAACAAGATTTAGGGATACGTATCGACATTGATTGTTGACCGTAGAAGCTTGATATCGTTTGTGCAATAGCGGTCAGGTGGTGATTGGTAGCAGTTACACGGTGTGGGAAAGATCAAACTTTTTGGGGATCCTTGGTTTTTGGTTACAAATGTAATCTTTGAAGTTACTCCACCATTCACTCAGAGCTATGTATGAGTAGTTCTTCATTGAAATTGGTAAGTTAAGAGGTTTTAATTAAATAAGTTATCATTGAGTCTGATTATTGGAAAATGATGCATATTTCTAGAAAAACATAGAAAACAATTCATGGATGCATATAGCATGTTCTAGAAGTGCTTGTGTAACTCTATAAATAAGCATTGTCTGTCACTATTTTGGGTTAAGTCACACTATGTCCTCCTCGATTATGAGAGGTTAGTAGTTTTTCTTCCCCTTAATTCACAAAAAGACGGACTCATTTTGTTTTATACATTTTTTGATTTTGAGTAAAAAAATGAAAAGTTTAAATTTTCAAGTAAAAACATTTACCAAGAGGTCAAAATTGTATATATAAAATTTATTAACTGTATAATAAATAATTTATAATCATTTTTCTAATTTGTACCTCTTAGAATACTACAAGGAGAATTAAATAAAATTTAATAGTGTTTTGAATGACTATATAAGGTAAATATTAAATGTGATTTTTGAATGTACTATAATAAATAATGTTTCTAATAAAAATTTTCTATCCTTAAATGTTTTATAATATGACCATTTAGGTACAAATTAGAAAAAATAATTCTAAAATAAAGAATGTGATGACTCTTACTGCTTGTTTATCTTCTGTTTTGGAAAATTCTTTTTTAAAAAAATAGAAAATTAAAAAAATTGTGTTGAAAGATTAGTTTTCGAAAACAATATGTATTTTTTTAGTTTTTTAAAACTACTTTTTTAGAACATCTAAAACTTGTGTCTGCTTTTTAGTTTGCAGTTTTGTAAATTTGCATATAATTGCATTAAAAACACTTTTCTATTTTTGCAAAATCAGTTTCATATAGTATACTTTAATTTTGAAAAACAAATAAAAAGACTGAATAAACATTATTTTTTAAGGGCTAATTTCGAAATTCTTATGAATATTTTTCCCAATTATTAATCAGTTGTAGATTTGCAATTTACACTACCAGTCATTTCCCTTATATAAATTTTGAACAGTGTACTACCCGATCCCTTTTTTAGGGAAATACAACTTCTGAAGAATAGAGAGAAAATGAAGACTGGAAGTTCCTCCATTCATCTTCAACAAAGAGGGAAAATCAAGCTTTGCTAAGCACTCTAAAGATTTGAGAAATCCTATACTAATTTAAGTTTTATATATCTCTTTTGATTTCAGACATTAAATTTCTAATCTTTAATCTCTTATCACTCCCATGAGTTCACGGAAGTTCAAAGTTGTTTGTCTAATTTGAAACATTTTCTATGTTTGGTCATGCACTAACTATACCTGTGTTTTAACATGATGCACGCGATTACCCACTCGAAGTTCATTTTGATTTGAGAGGATATGAAAAGTAGAATTACATGGGCTTACGATTTGTGTTGTATATTTTTTTGGCTATTTTTTTTTAATTTTTATGTGGACATTATACTTTTTATTAGACTACAAATTGATTTTGTTCAAGATGCCAAATGTGCTCCTCATACAAAGGCTATTAATTTACACCCATCATGCTAGTTTTGTGATTAAAGAACTTTAATTTAAGTAATAACTCATTTCCTCAAATTTCAGTTGGGTGTATGTAACGGCAAAAAAATAAATTATACCTTTTATGACTCTAGAATCATCTCATGTGACACATATATAATACCCGATGAATTCCCTATTTTCTCTTTTTTGGATTTTCATCGTTATATTTTAGCAAAGTGATCATTGAGTCCGATTATTGGAAAATGATGCATTTTTCTTGTAACATCTTAATAAAATGGCCTTAATCTAACATGAAAAACATACATGATATTCAAATAATTACATGGCCTTGTCAAAGATTCTTTTAAAATTACCCGGTTTAAAAATGATGAATACATAATTACATAACCATACTGGTGAGGGTTAGACATGAACTACTTGACTAGTCTCAAAATACAAGTCGAAGTGACATCCCAAGAGGAACTCAATCATAATATATATATATATCTTAATTACAATTTCGCTTTACAACTATGTGTATAACAAAGCATCTAAAGTAAGTCTTCATTCCTTTGCTCCATCATCTCTGGCCATGGCGTTACCTGCAATACTGTAAGCGTGAGATATAGAAATTCACATATATCTCTGTAAACCCCGGTTATAGAAAAACATTTTCACAGTGCTGCATGCAACAAGTTAAAAAACTATCCCCTCCTAGATTTAAGACTAACATCATCTATATAAACCTCAAGTTCCATCAGTAGCCAATCAATCAATCACATAACCATTAAGTTTCATCACACAATCAATGATTCTTAGTCCATGAACTCTAATGATGCATGCTATGCATGTTCCTTTTAGTAGTTTTGTGCCGGAAGCCCGCACCCTCATTGGAGATCTCCATTGTCCAAGGAAGCGACCCCCCTTGAACTTTCAATCTGCCCGGTCTCACACCCGAAGGTAATCAATGCAGTGTCTTTTATCATGAATGAAAATGCATAGACCAATGCAATAGCGGCCTCATTCTCTTCCAGGCTTAACCCATACCCTTGTTGATGAGGAGATTTATTCACATATTGCATTGGTATTTCCTTAAAAATCATCATGTTTTTTCCTTAAAATGCGGTATTGTGACAGATGAAGAAAAATTTACTATCATGACCACAAGTTTAGAAAATAAAGAGGTGAAAAAATTGAAAAATCTATTGGATAGAGTCCTAAAGGATTCTACTTTAATTTTGAAATTATTTTTAAAATTAAGATACTTCAAAGAGGTGTCTTTATTCTTACCACCATTTTCAAAGATAATAAACTCATGGCCCTGTCTAATTACTTCCGCAATTCTTTTTCCTTTTCATTTCCCAAACTTGTATCCATGGTAGTGAATTTGCTTGCATTTGCATTGATATTTGGAGTTGGTGGCTCGAGATGTATGCATGGGTTAATTATGAGTATAGGCCATGAGTGCCAGCTATTATATCAATGTCAACTCTAGGATAACCCAATGAAATTTGGAGTGAAAAGGCACTGATCTTTTCTTTCTTAAAATTTAAAGATGGATGGATAGTCAAAATGCTTAAGCTTACCTTAGTGTGAAGAAAAGCTATTTTACCTTTTAGTTATTTCGAGAATTTGCCTTTTATGTTTTTTTTATAAGCCAAAAATTTTATTGATATATAAAGAGTACAAGAAGTGCTCTTCTAGGAGTTTGGAAAATTAAACAGAGGGGAAAACAGGGTAAGAATTACAATTAGGAACTCCTTAGGCACGTTAGAGGAGTCACACACCAATCTGAGAAAGAAACGGTTCCGCCCTTGAAAGGATAAAACCAATTCCATGACTTGATCTTAACATTTCAATCACCTCACAAACATCAATGTGAGCTGAGTTAAAAATAACTCTGTTTCTAAATAACCATATTGACCAAAGAGTAGCAAACTAGACTAACAATCCTTTCCTTTTAACGCATTTCCCAGAAAAACAAGCTCTGAATTGTTGAAATGAATCGCCTAATGACTGTGGCAGCGCGCATTGTTGCCCCATCCTATTCAGAATTGAGCGCCAAATGGTTACAGTGACATTGCAAGAGAGAAACAGGTGTTTGACATCCTCCCCTTCTACGCCACACAAGGAGCATGTTGCAGTACCATTGTCCTAGATAACGCCCCTACTCAATAAATTCCTTTTGCAAGGAATTCAGTTTCTGAATGCTAGCCATGAAAAAACAATTACTTTAGAAGGCGAAAAGGGGGACCATAACTTATTGAAAACCAGCATCAAATCTGCATATATTGTAGTTGGAGGTAAGCATTTGGATACCACCAAAGAGTATGCAAAACTCATTGTGAATGTGCCTGAAAGTCCAGGAAACCATTCCTAGGAATCTTCTCTTAGGGGGTTAAGAATTACTCTCTGTAACACGATCAACAAATCATCATATATATCGAGTTCCCATTGGAAAAAATTCCTCCACCAAGACCGTCTCCATAACTACAAAGTACCATCCCAAACAACAACATCAAAAATCAAGGAGGTTTTAATGATAGGAATTAGATGTAAAATAAATAAGCATTTATATTATATGAGATGTGCATGATGCATGTTGTTTATTTATATTATTTAATGGTGATAAATATATTATCTTTCACGTACAAGATGAATATTAAAAATGTTTTGGAGAGTAGATGGTGCCAATGAAGATAGTACATAATCATAGCCAATTTGGATCTTTGACAAAAAAAACTCCATGCTATAAATACTTCTTCATTATTATTTTAGGAAAAACTACGATCTTGAATATTTTGTTATATTTCTGCTATCCAAAAGTTGAGATCGTACCTGAGGGATATATTGAGATGGCGGCAATGGGCGAGTTCTAGACCAGCAGTGAATGATAAATGCAGCGTCCAAGTACCACGGCAGCGGTGTGGCAACTGCAGAGACTCCGACGCTCAAGTTAGTACGTGAATTAGGTCTTATGCGGTATATCAGAGTAATACATACCCTGCATGGTGTGTTTATGTGTGTATTTATAATAGGTGCATTAGGGTTGAGCGTAAGTCATCGTGAGCCTGACAAGTGTTATCTTGGGCCCAATCCGGAGTCCATATCGTATGTCATAAGTCGTCTTTTGTCTCGTTGGGTGTCAGGATAATAGGCGGGTTGTGACATGTTAAGCATGTGACGACATATGGTTGAAGGCCAGGTTGTCATAATCCCGGTCCATAACAGTTGCCCCCCAAGTCTTCGAGTTTCCCGATCAGGAAGTCACCGAGTTGTATGTCCTATGTTGTCGTGGTTATGTGATCTAATCCCATTGTCAAGTATAAACGATTAGCCTTCCTTTGGGGGCGCGTGAACACACGCGCTTTTATGGGGCAACGTGCACCATGATTACATAATATCTTGAGCCCCTCGCTAATTAATGCTACGAGACGGTTTCTTTTCCTTTCCTTCTTTTTACGGTCATATTTTCCCTCTCTTTCGTGTTCATTTCAAAACATCACCTTTCACAAACAGCGAAAATCTACTCTAGCGAAAACCTGCGTTCTTGGCTTTCTGGGCTCTTTCTCCCAATAACGAAGATTACTCCTACCTTTCAACATCCTTCCAATTCTCCTTCTTCTGCTTCAATCAAGTACGGCTCTTCCCTTCTATTTTCGTTCTATTTTGTTGTTGTTTATCCAACTTCCTCCGCTGGTTTGAGTTTGAGATTCTTAGGGTTTTGGTTTTCCATTTCGTTTTTATAGTGTGGTCTCCCCACTCCAATGGATGAGCAAATCATTGTACTTTCCAACGGTTCTTCCTCCGATTCCTGTAATACCGAAGTTCTTTGGGCTTTTGCAAATAGGATCTCAAAACCCCTAAGGGTTCAAAATCCTGACCTCGTAAGAGGTATGTGTTCTATCAATACTCCTCATTTTTCTGAACCCCGTGTCATCTGGGCGTATTCACCTCAGAGTTCTGAGAGTGGTGAATCAATTACCCAATATGTGAGTGCTCCCTTCAAAGCTGTGAATCCTGAGCCTCCAATCCACATAGAGGTGTCTAGGATGTCCATGAATTTGGCTATACTTCAGAATGTTCATAAAGAAGCTGAGAGTTCGGAGCAACTATCCCGTCTGGAGGGTGAGCTTCGGGACGCCAAAGATGACCTTGAGTTGAGGGAGACCCTGCTCAAGAGCTCTAAGGAGAATCTCATCCTACTGGAGGGCCAACTGGCTGACCTAAAGAAAGAGATTGAGAAAAGGGATAAGTCGGTGGCAGAGCGGGATGAACTCCTCGCCGCTGAGAAGAAAAAGGCAGCTTTCAATGCCGCTTAGCTGAAGAAATCAGAAAAGGAGGTGGTCCAGCTTAAAGGCCAACTGCTCGAGCTTCAATCTACTCTGGATTCGAAAGAAGAGAGTCGGGTTGCCGAGCTCACGGAAGCCGGTTATGATGCTTACCATGAAGCCATGATATCCGTCAAATCTCTGAATCCTGGAGTGGAGCTGAATCTCCGGGGATTGGATCCCTTCCATGGGGTTAAAGACGGGCAGTTCTGGAATTTTCGGGATCACTGGAATCCCGTTTTTTTGGATCCCAACTCCATGGAACCCTTCAACTGTGATTCAACTCCTCCTGCTGTTGATGGAGAGGCCAATGCCGCTGAGGATGCTGATGGCGGCATGGAGTGTTAATTTTGAGTTGTCCTTGTGTTTTCTTTTGTTGTTGACTTTCTGGATTGTAACCCTGACAATTTAATTTTACAACTTTGTTAATTTCTACCCTCTGTTGGTTTAATGTACCATAGTATCTCTTCTATCCTTTTCGTTGCTTTTTGTCGTGTCTAATTTGTGATACCGGCATTTCTTGATGTCGGTTGGGACCTTTTGACGCCTATTTTATGAAGGGACTTTGGTCCTCAGCATTAAAACCGTATAATGTCGTCATGACCTTTATCACCGTCGTTCTTAAGGGACCTTGGTCTTCGGCTTTATAGATCATTTAATGTCGTCATGACCTTTATCACCTTGTTGAAGGGACCTTGGTCTTCGGCTTTGTAAGCCATTTAATTTCGTTGTGACCTTTATCGCCTTCTTCTTGAATGGACCTTGGTCTTCGGCTTTGTAAGCCATTTAATGTCGCTATCCTAGATGAATTTTGTTTAACTTCCCTTTGATTTGATCTTTGTCATATATCTCTTTCTGGGATGTTTTATGTTGAAACCATCAAGATTCCTGAAATTAATGAACTATAACACAGCAGATAGGAAAAAATCATAGTTAAAGTCAACTTTTTATTCCATAAAATTTGTTGGTTGGGGCCTCGTTAAAACCTCCAGCAGAAAAACCTTCCTTAGGGATAAAATCTGCTACAGGAAAAAGAGTACCCCTTATTACAATGTCAAATTATACAATTATTCAACTATAATACCGCCGTAGATCGGCGACATTGAACGTCCTTGGTAACTCCTTGCCTTTTAAGGTTTCCAGATGGTATGCTCCTTTTGTAGTTGCACTCTTGACCCTGTATGGGCGTTCCCAATTGGCCTTGAGTTTTCCATCTCTAGCATTTCGATTTCAAATGCTAGCTCTTCTCATGACTAGATCACTGGTTTGGAAGTTTCTCTTAGCCACTTTCAGGTTGTATCTCTTTGCTATTTGTTGCATTCTTGATATGTCTTTTATTCTTGCGATATCCCGGACTTCATCCACCAGATCAGAGTCTTCCCGAAGTAGTTGTTCATTATTCTCGGCGGGATACATTACCCGCCAAGAGGGTTGGCTGATCTCCACCAGGATGCCCGCATCGGTCCCGTAAACCATTCTGAAGGGAGTTTCTCCGGTGGTGCTATGAGGCGTGGTTCTGTAGCTCCAAAGCACTTGGTACAAATTCTCTGTCCAACTAGCTCCAGCCTTTTCAAAACGCTTTCTTAAGCCGGTCAAGATGACCTTGTTAGCTGATTCTGCCTGTCCGTTGGATTGAGGATGTTCCACACTAGCAAAGTATTGCTTGATATGGAACCCTGCTAACATTTCTTGGAATTCTTTATCAGTAAATTGGGTCCCATTATCACATATTACCTCTGCCGGGATACCGAAACGACATAATTTGGCGGAAAACAAAGTTCTGAACTTTTACAGAAGCTATGCTACATAGAGGTTCCAATTCAATCCATTTAGTGAAATAATCGACAACAACAATTAAATGTTTTAACTGACCTGCTGCGGGGTGAAAGGTCCTAGAAGATCTAACCCCCAAGTGTGAAAAGGCCAGGGAGTCGAGATGCCGTGCAAATCTTCGGCGGGAACCCGAGTGAGGGGACTATGTTCCTTACATTTTTGGCATTTTCGCACATAATCCGCTACATCTGTGTTCATTATCGGCCAAAAGTATCCCGCCCGTAGAGTCTCTCTCGCCAAAGACTTCCCACCAATGTGGTGGCCGCAGCTGCCTTCATGTACTTCTGCCAACACGTACCAAATTTCAGATGGTCTGATGCACTTGAGGAGTGGTGTGGACAATCTTCTCCTGAAAATCTGCCCTTGAATCACAACATACTGAGTCGACTTCTGAACAACCTGGTTAGCTTCTTTTTGTTCTTTGGGAAACATGCCTTTGTCAATATAATTCTTTAGCGGAATTCTCCTATCTTTGTCATCTATCTGGAGAACAGCCCTTGGTGTAGGGATTGCTTTTTCTACCACTGAGTGTAGAGTCGAGGCCGACTTTGTGCTTGCCAATTTTGACAACAAATCAGCTCTACTATTTTCTGAACGTGGGACGTGCCTGATTTCAAATTTAGAAAGCCCCACTAAGCTCTCCTTGACTACGGTGAGATACTTCTACATCAAAGGCTCATTCGCTTGGTAATCTCCCTTAACTTGAGACACTACCAGCTGAGAGTCTAAGCAAAGAGTTATTGCGGTGGCCCCCAATTCCTTTGCCGCCCTTATTACGGCCAAACATGCCTCATATTCCACCTGGTTATTGGAAGTTGGGAATTCGAATTTGAGGGAGTACTCGACTTCCACTCCTTGTTCATTTTCTATAAGAATCCCTGCTCCACAACCCTTTGTATTCGAGAATGCATCGACATATATCGTCCAAGAGCCTGAGTTCTGATATCCTGGATGTGTCATTTCTACCAGAAATTCTGCTAAGACTTGTGCCTTTATTGCCTGCCTTGGTTCGTAAGATATATCATACTGGGAAAGCCCAACTGCCCAAGCCATCATTCTGCCAGTGAGATCAGGTTTATGTAGGACTTGCCTGATTGGTTGGTTGGTACACACCGTGATGGGATGGCACTGGAAATATGGGCGTAGGCGCCTAGATGCCAACAACTGAGAATAAGCAAACTTCTCGAGCCTTTGGTAATTTAACTCTGAGCCCTGCAAAGCTTTAGACACGAAATATATCGAACTCTGGGTCCGAGATTCCTCCTTGACCAAGGTGGCACTTACAGCTTCATCAGCTACTGCCAAGTACACATAAAATGTCTGTCCAGGATCTGGTTTTGATAGGATTGGAGGTGAAGCTAAGACCCCTTTCAATTCTTGGAAGGCTTGCTTGCATTCCGAATTCCATTCAAAGCTCTTCTTATTGCGCAGCATCTTGAAGAATGGCAAACATCTTGTAGCTGAAGCCGGCAAGAAATGGGTTAGGGATGCTATCCTTCCTGTCAGTTGCTGGACTTCTTTATAGTTCAGGGACTCTGCATATTCGAAACATCGCTGCACTTGTCCGGGTTTGCCTCGATCTCGCGGTTAGTTAACATAAATCCAAAATATTTTCCTGCTTCGACAATGAAAGTACATTTATCAGGATTTAACCTGAGATCATACTTGCGTAATTGGCCAAAGTTTTCCTCCAGGTCCGTCACTGGGTCTTTGTGTTCTGGCGTTTTGACAACCATGTCATCAATGTAGACCTCTAGAATTCTGCCTATTTGCTCTGCAAAGACTTTGCTCAACATCCGCTGGTAAGTTGCGCCAGCATTCTTTAGACCAAACGGCATCATATTGTAGCAGTACACCCCCATGTCGGTGATAAAATCGTTTCTCTCTTGATCCTCGGGATGCATGGGGATCTGATAGTATCCAGAATACGTGTCCAAAAAAGACAGGTACTTATATGCCGCTGAGTTGTCCACCAACTTATCAATACAGCGAGTGGAAAAGGATCTTTTGGGCATGCTTTATTCAGATCGGTGTAATCCATGCACACCCTCCACTTCACGTTGGCCTTTTTCACCATAACAACATTGGAAAGCCATTCTGGGTAGAGAATCTCGTGGATAAATCCAGCATCTAAGAGCTCCTTCACCTGTTTCTCAATAGCTTCTGTCCTTTCCGGCCCCATTCTTCATTTCTTATGGGCTACAGGGGGCATCCCGGCTTGATAGACAAGCGGTGACATGCTAAATCCAGCTTTACTCTCGACATATATGATGAGACCCAAGCAAAAAGGTCTTTGTTTCTCTTAAGGAGCTCAATAAGTCGCCCTCTGATGGCTGCGGGAAAGTCTGCTGTCACCTTCACATTCTGGTCCTCTTTCAGCCTGATTTGAACCAGAATTTGATCCCCCTTCGGTTGAGGCCTTTGTTCTTCAAAGTCTACCCGAGGATCTAGATTGGTCATCATTACCCCGGCATCATGTGCTAAATCCTAACGCTCCATTTTCTTTTTTTCCCTTTCCTTCGTGAATCTCGGAGGGCATGAGCGACATCTTCGTGATTTTAAGACTTTCCTGATAACATCGTCTAGCATCACTACTCTTTCCCCTAATCGTGACAACAGAGCCATCTTCCTCGGGAAATTTCATGGCTAGATGTATAGTTTATACAATGGCGCTCAAATGGTTCAAAGTTGTACGTCCCAGTATGGCATTAAAAGCAAATGGGCAGTCTACCACAATGAATCTATTCATCACTGTCTTGATACTTGGCTTTTTCCCAAAAAGGACTTTCAAGTCTATGTATCCTTTTGGAACTATGGTGTCTTCCTTGGAGCCAATCAAACTGCCTCTATGGGGGCTCAAGTCCTTGGAGCCTAAACCTAGTTTGTCAAACAGACTCCAAAACATGATATCTGCCGAGCTTCCTTGATCAATGAAGATACGGTGAACTTTGATTCCCGCCAAGTTCGCAGCTATCACTAGTGGTTCATTATCCCTGACCTATTCCTGCGGCAAATCAGCGTCAGAAAAAGACAATACCGGGTTGGTTACCAGTGCCACTTGTCAACAAGAATCCCTGGTGTCACAGGTCCTTTGCCGACGGTCTCTTCTATCGTTGGAACCCTGAGTGTAATTCTTGAGTCTCCCTTGTCGGATCAGCTTCTCGATGGCATCCCGGAGCTGGACACATTCATTAGTCGAGTGACCCTTCTCCCGGTGGTAATGACAATAACGGTTCTGATATCGTCCTTAGAGGTGGGGGTCAGTTCCTTATCTCTGAATTCATCACCTCTTTATACACCATTGCTAGCGAAACAGTCAACGGGGTGTATGTGTTAAACATCCCTCGAGGTCCCTTCGACAGTTTATCATGGGCCTTATCGTCCTTCCCCCGAGATTGAGGGTTCTACTGGTTCTTTCCCTTGTCGTCTTTTTGGGCTGCTTGAGCCCTCTCCCACTCCTCGATTCATATCCACTTCTCAGCTCTGGCCTTCAAGTCGTCCATGGATGTCGGCTTCTCACCGGCCAAGGCTTTGGCGAAGGCACCTGGTTTTAAACCCTTGACAAAGTAATATAGTACTAGGTTAGGTTCGACATTCCTAACCTCTAGCACCTCATTATTAAATCGGGTTATATACTCTCTCAGAGATTCGTCTTTCATTTATTTAATTGTTTCTAAATGAAATTCAGATTTAAACTGCCGTTTGCTACTAGTGAAGTGCAAAACAAACTTATCATTTAGGGTCTTCCAGTTGTGGATGGATTGCGGTGGGAGATTAGAGAACCACCAACTTGCAGCTTCTAATAGTATCAAGGGAAAAGCCCGGCATACAATGGCTTCATTGACTCCCTGGAAGTACATGGCTCTTTCGAAGGTACTCATGTGCAAGCTTGGGTCCTTCAATTCCATCGTACTCTTTTAGATGCTTTGCGAATTGGAATCCGTGAGGAAAAGCATGGGACATGATCCAAGGATTAAACGAGTTGTCGATGTAACCAAACTCGGGGATATTCTCCGCTATGTGTTCTTATGGGGCGACCTGTGGGGCCCCCTGAGGCGCTAGTGGCAGGTTACCACCCCTACCCGGGATGTCGCCCAGAAATCTTGCTAAAAAGCGTCCTCTTTGTGCCGGCTCATCCTAATCTCCACATGCCTTTTCGCATTTCTCAAATAAGGATTGTCGTTCTCTGGGTTGTTAGGGTTACCCTGTTGTTCGTTTCCGCCGTTTCCTTCGTCAAGTTGAGGCTGTTTCTCAATATCATCCTGGATTCGATCTTCCTCAACTACCTTCTCTTTACCTTTTCAAACTTGTTCTCTTTTCTTTAGGGTCGCGATTTCCCTGGCTTGTGCTTGCACCAGCCTCTGTAACTTGCAGAATTCTGCCTCCAAGTTAAGAGGTGGATGTGAACCTGCTTGCTGATTAGAATCCTCGCCATGCTGCCCATCTCCCAGATCTTAGAGTACGGGGTCATTATAATCCCTGTTGCGAGTGGAAAACACCATTCCTGACAGTAGAGGGAACACAACTTTTCGTTACGTTCCCCACAGACGGCGCCATTGTTGAGATCGTAGCTGAGGGATATATTGAGATGGCAGCGATGGGAGAGTTCTAGACCAGCACTGAATGATGAATGTAGTGTCCAAGCTCCACGGCGGCGATGTGACACCTACAGAGACCCCAACGCTTAAATTAGGTCTTATGTGGTATATCAGAGTAGTATGTACCTTGCATGGTGTGTTTACGTGTGTATTTATAATAGGTGCATTAGGGTTGAGCGTAAGTCATCGTCGGCCTGACAAGAGTTATCTTGGGCCCAATCCGGAGTCCATACCGTATGTCATAAGTCGTCTTGTGTCTCGTTGGATGTTGGGATAATAGGCAGGTTATGACATGTGAAGCGTGTGACGACATATGGTTGAAGGTCGGGTTGTCATAATCCCGGTCTATAACACCAATTAACATGATTACTTTTAACTCAACACCCTTTCATTTGTTGATATTACATTTACAGGGATCCTGCAAAGGTTGTCAAGTTATTGAAAATCTTGAGGGTTGGACGAAACAAAAATGGTTCTCATGAGTATTGAGTCTAACTTGCATTACTCTTTAGATTTCAAGTAAAGAATATATAGAAATCTAAGATTCTAATAATTAACTTTGTTTTTCTATATTATAATTCATTATTGTTGTTTGATATTTTGAAAATAAGACTTTTAGCATTTGAATTTCAAGTTTTAGATTGAATTTAGTAGTTAAATTTGAATTTTGTCTGCATCCAACAGCTTGGTCAAATGTTTGGGGTTTACTTTGAGTAGCATCTCCTGAGTTAATTGGAATCCATATGGACCACTTTGGCCTATAAAATAAATTAAATTTTGTCTAAGATTTAATATTCTTTAGGCCAAATTAGTAATTTCGTCCTCCAACTTATATTTTTTGTTTTGATTTCCTCCATCAAGTAATAAAAGTTTCAATTTCGTCCTTTAAGTCATTTCCGTCAAAAATATAAGTCATTTCTATTAGTTGGCACAAACGGCGTTAGTAACGGTGCTGACATGGCATATTGTAACGGTAAAAAACACGCTGACATGAAAAACAAAAAAGAAATAAAAGAAAATCTAATGTTTATAAGATTGAGGGATTCAATTTGGGGATTTAGGGTTTATTTCATCCCCAAAATCCGATTGTCATCTTCTAAATTCCCAGCAATGGCGTCTCGTTGTTCTTCAAGTGCTGGTTGCATACAATTAAACCGAGGTACAAGATTTCCTCCTTGCTACGATTGCGGAGAGAAAGCAATTGTTTGTGTGGTTACGAAGTTCAACGAGTATAGAGGCTAGAGGTTTTGGGGTTGCCCAAATTTCAGGGTAAATTTCATGAATTTGTTTCTTCAATTAGCTTCGTTAAGCTTATTTAAACATGCTGAAGTTGGTTTTTGTCCTCGATTTTGTGGATTTGCATGATGGTGTGAATTTGTCACTACATGGTTATGCTTTGCTTTCGCTCATTCACATTTTCTGATTTTTTTTTTTTTTTTGCATCATGTCAATTTTTAAGTTTTTCCTTGATTGAAGGATATGGAATTTCTAGATATTTTTTTTCATTTATGTAGACTTTAGGGGGTGTATTTGGTATTATTATTATTATTATTATTATTATTATTATTATTATTTTATTACTATTATTATTATTTAATTTTGTCATTATTTTTATTTATTTTTATTATTATTATTTTTATTACTATTTTATTTTATTAATTTATAATTATATTTTTTATTATTATTATTATTTATTTTTCTTAAAATTACTATTATTATGATTTATTATTATTATTTTTTATTTTTATTACTATTATTATTATCAAAACTTATTATTATTATTTATTTTATTACTATTTATATTATTATTCATTTTAATTATTATTATTTTTATTGCTTATTATTTTATTACTATTATGATTATTAGTAAAATAAATTATTGTTATTAATATTTATAAATATTATTATTATATTATTATTTTTTATTGTTATTATTTGTTTTAATTTTTTATTATAAAAATATATGTTAATTTAAGAATATATATTATAAGCCAGTGTAAGGTAGGAAATAAAAATCCTTGTCCTACACTGTGATTATATACATCTCTTTTTCCTTTTAAAAAAAATCTGCTTACCCTGGATCAAATTTCTATTGAGATTCCACCTACCCAAAATCCACCTACCCTAGATTAGATATTTTTTGAGATTTCATATAGAGGATAATAATTGACAAAGAAAAAACCAAAAAAAACATATCAGAAGGACCAAATCGTCAGTGTAAAGCAAAAACAAATTCATCAGTAATGTATTTTTCATTATTGGTGGGACCATTGTTTTGACGTATGTTTTATGTTCAATTTTATGATACTTTTGTGTATTTGAAACAATATCAAAAGTAAAACTAAATCATCATATTGAAAGTTGAGGTATCATCTTATTAGCCTTTTCTTCAGCATAACCATGCATC
Organism: Cyamopsis tetragonoloba; assembly: GCA_037177725.1. Lineage (NCBI taxonomy): Eukaryota > Viridiplantae > Streptophyta > Magnoliopsida > Fabales > Fabaceae > Cyamopsis > Cyamopsis tetragonoloba. The sequence goes on along the minus strand of CM074122.1, from coordinate 40,049,094 downwards.
ATACCCGTATTTTGAAATATAAATTTGTACCTCGCTTTTTCTAAATTCTAATAGCACTTTAATCTTGTAATTTTTTTCTTCTGCAGCTATACTCCATGACTCACATATTACTATACTTTAGTTTTCTCTTTTTTGTGTACAATAATTATTTTTTGTCTATATAATAATGTATTTGAAGTCAACTAAAAAATAAAACATCATTTAGAAGTAACACCATCATAGTATTAAGTTTCTCTTTATTAAATTTTAAAGAATAAATTGCACAAAGTACCTTTGAGGTTTTAGAAAATAGCACAAACTATCAAACTTTAAAATAATTGGCAGTCCACACCATTTTCTAAAATAAACACAAACCATAGTTAAATCTCACTCTATTTTTTTCTATAATAAAAAATTCAATTTTCTTGTATGTTTTTTTGTACAAAATTCATCTACTAAATTTTCTCAAAAAATATTTTTTCATAAATTAAAAAAATTATTTTTTCATAAAGTAAAAAATTAATTGTGAGTAAAAAATTATTTATTGTAAATTAAAAAATAAATGATTTACAAATGATGATAGTATTTTTTTAATTAACAAAAAACAATTTTTTATTCACAATTAATTTTTTAATTTTATGAAAAAATAATTTTTTTAAAAATTCAATAGATGAATTTTGTACAAAAAAAGCATATAGGAAAATTGATTTTTTTATTTATAGAAAAAATAGAGAGATTTAACTATGGTTAGTATCTATTTGAGAAAATGGTGTGGACTGCTAATTTTTTTAAAGTTTGGTAGTTTGTGCTATTTTCTAAAATCTCAAGAGTACTTTGTGTTATTTACCCAATTTTAAAATATAAAATTGATAAAACAAATTAATAAGAGAAAATCCTAGCACATAATCAAGTATATAGCTACTCTGTTTTTTTTTTTCAAGAAAAGTTGCATAAATGTTCAAGTAGCTATTATATTTTATATTGCACTATTGAATTTTTTGCTTCAAGTCAAGCATGATCAAGTATAAATATTCTAATCGTGTTGGGTTTTTGTTTTGTTTTTCTTTTTAAAAAAAAAACTAGAAAAATGTTTAGGTAGATTGTACTATTACATTTAATAGATTATTTTCTATATTATTAAGTATCTGAAACCAATCAAAAATAAATTATAAAATACGGCATTAAAAGAAGCAATGCTACCGTATAAGCCTTTTCTTTGGCAAATTTAAAAATATAAATTTGTACCTCCTATTTTCTAATAACACTTCGATAATGTTAATTTTTTTTAGCACTATATTTTGTTTGATGCGACTTGCATATTACCATATTTTAATCATCTTTTTTTTTTGTCTATGAAACCTTATTTTTTATTAATTTTTATTGTATAATTATTTATTTGAAATGATATGATATAAAAAAGTAGAACTAAAGAATCACATTGGAAGCAGTGCAATCATTAAAAGCTCTTTTTTCTCTCTTTCCTTCATTAAAAAAAAGCAACTCAAAATTTTAAGAGCTTATTAATATTTGTGTTTGACTCGACTTTTACTTATAAATAGAAGATAAGCTAAAAACAAGTCAAGCCAAACGGTGCCAAAAAAATAGTATTCATACTCAAAACATACATGGATACTTAAATTTACCTCTCCTAAAAGAGAGTAGGGGTAAAAAAAATCAATGTATGCTAACTCTTAAAAACTCAATAATTGGTACAGTTCGATATATATTATATCTTTAAGTAAGTTAAAAAAATTTAAATTAGACTATATGCATAAAAATGGGTATTTTGTTGGGTGAAGAAAATTTTACTTTATATATAGCTTGTTCATCACACTTTAAAAAATTACTCTTTGACTATTAACTCGCGAATATGTTCCTACATACTAGTACCTAATAATCAATGTAAGAGATTACCCTAATGCACATTAATTTGACCAAACTCGCATGATTATATTTACCAATAATCGCAAAAATAAGTAACGCACACAACAATTTGGTTCCTATATTATGTCATGTTCAAGTATGCGAACTAACGTATTTAATTTTATCAATTGGTCCTCAACTTTTAATTGGATAATTTTAGATCCTCAACTTTTTAAATATAAAATTTTGGTCTCCCAAATTTTAAATGTTTGACTTTAGTCTTCTAACTTTTTTTTATTGTGCAATTTTTGTCCCCTTAACTTTTTCAAATTGTCTGATTTTACTCAATAAATCTATCTTTCGTTAAGAAACTAACGGTTAACACAATCAAACCAATAAAATAAAATGCGTAAGAGCACTAAAATCATGCAACTAGAAAAGTTTCAAAATAAAATCGTACAAATAAAAACTCATTATATGGGTTTGATTGTGTTAACCATGAGCTTTTTCACGATAGATGGTCAAAATAATCAAAATCCTGTAATTTAAAAAGTTTCATGATCAAAATTGCGCAATTCAAGTTTAGTGGACCAAAATTGCACAAGCGACAAAGTTAAAAGACTGAGATCGTACAATTGAAATTAAGGGACTAAAATTGTACCATTAACTAAGTTGATGGACCATTGAATTTCTTCATAATCGCGGAAGCATGATCGCGGGGAAGAAGATGGATTGGAGAAAAAGCGAGAACGATCGAAGAGAAAAAGAAACTGAATATTATTGATTAATTGATTGACTAAGATTTACAGATTTACAGATGCTTTATATACACTATGATGAAGACAAGGAAATTGAAAACTAATGTAACAGTAAAAAATAGAAAATAACAGAAACAGAAAATGGTAAAGAGGAAACAGCCTTCGCAGGGGTATCGCAGAAAAAACTTAAAACTTGTATTGGGGTCACTTTGTGATACTTAGCGACTTTTCATAATTGCCATCAGGTCTTTCTCTTCTCAGAACTTGTTCTTCTTCTATTTCCTTTAACAACTCTGTGAGATCATGAGGATCATGATCTTTCTTCTTCAACACGCCCCCACAAGCTGGAGTGAAGATGTTCCTCAATCCAAGCTTGTCTTCTGCATTGTCGAAAGGTCCTCGAGCAAGCCCTTTGGTGAAGATATCTGCGACTTGAAGATCACTTTTGATTGCCAAAAGCTGCACAATTCCTTTTTCGACCGCATCTCTTACAATGTGACAATCCAATTCTATGTGTTTTGTTCTTTCATGGAATACTGGGTTATTTCCTATGTAGACCGTGGATTGATTGTCACATAACAAAGGTATCGGAAGATTTGGAGTTATGTGGAAATCTTTGAAGAGTTTCAAAATCCATTTCACTTCGCAAGTTCCATGAGCGAGGGATCTGTACTCAGCTTCTGCAGATGACTTTGATGGAGTATTCTGCTTCTTGCTTTTCCAAGACACTAAAGAAGTTCCAATGAAGAAATAGTACCCTGTTGTAGATTTTCTGGTGTCAACACAGCCTCCCCAGTCAACATCAGCAAAACCTCTCAAGCACATGTCTGACCTTGCTGGAAAAAGGAGTCCTTTTCCTGGTTCCTTCTTAACATATTTGACGATCTTCATAGCTGCTTGAAGATGTATGTCTGTAGGATTTTGCATGAATTGGCTTAGGTGATTGATGGCATAGCATATATCAGGACGACTATGTGTGAGGTACTGCCTAACAGTCTTCTATATCTCTCTGGATCAGCTAGCAAATCTCCCATGCTTTTGCAGTACTTCATCTTGTTGTCTATAGGTGTATTGGAAGGTTTGGCATTTATCAGCTTAGCATCTTTGATGATATCCATGACATATTTGCTCTCATTTAGGAGGATTCCTTTGCTTGTCCTTGCTAGCTCCATCCCAAGGAAATACTTGGCATTTCCTAGATCTTTGATGCTGAACTCTTTATCTAGCTGCAGCTTTATGTCCTCTATCTCCTCCTCATCATCACCAGCCAGTAGAAGATCATCTACATAGACAAGAATGGAAATTAGTTTGTTTGATACTTGTTTAGAGAAGAGAGAGTAGTCAAACTTGGATTGTTTGCATCCAATTTGAACAAGGAAGGTTGTGAGCCTATGATTCCATTCCCTGCTGGCCTGTTTGAGACCATAGAGAGATTTCTGGAGTTTGCACACAATGGAAGGATCTCAACAGTCAAGCCTTATGGGACTTTCCCATGAAGGAAGGCAGTGTTTACATCTAATTGTTGCAAGTTCCACCCCTTGGAAGCCACAAGGGTTAAGAATATCGCGACAGTGGACATCCTCACAACTGGGCTGAAAGTTTCATTATAGTTTCATTATAGTCTAGCCCTTGTGTTTGGGTGAAACCTCTTGCAACAAATCTTGCCTTGTGTCTTTCTATGGTCCCATCTGCTCTTCTCTTGATTTTGAAGATCCACTTGCATGTCACGGCCTTTTTATTGTGAGGAAGCATGGTAAGTTCCCACGTCTGGTTTTTATTGTGGGCCTCTAGCTGAGACTGAATCGCTCTCCTCCAACAAGGTACTTGAATGGCTGCTTCATAACTTAGGGGGTTCTCTATATGAGGAAATTGAAAGGCATAAGCACTTGTGGTTAGAAGAAATATTTTCATAAGATACATAATCATTCAAAGGATATTTGATCTTTTTAGATCCATGTTTGTTGTCCTCATCATCAGAAACTGGCTTCTCTAACTTCTCCTGCCCAATCATCATATTTGCTGAAGCACTTTCATTGTCTGACTCTATGCTACACTCATAATATTCAAGATGTCTTGGTGGTCTTCTATCTCTTGAAGACCTTCTCAAGTGGCATGATCTTTCTTCTTCTTCTAATTCTATTCTTTTTGGGTTATCTTCTACTTCAGTTCCAAGGTACCTGTTGCTGAGATCTGCTAAAGGATCTGTCTTGAATATGTGAGGTGTCTCCAGCTCTTGTTTTGTAACATCCCAAATTTCAAAGTTTCTAGAGTAAATTATTTAAACTTACAAGTTATGTCCTTAAGGGGCTATCTTAGAAAAGATAAGGAATTTAGGGAACTAAAATGAATTATAAAGCATATAGGATTAGGGGAAGAAAACTAGGCTAGGAAATAAATACAACTAGCAAGGTGGGCTTAGGATATTAAAATATAAAATTAGAAAGTTATAATTATATCCTTGTGGTTTTATTTATTTAAAGTATGTTAATTAGACTTTTCTTAAATTTTATAAATACAAGGACTTAGGTGCAATTTTTAATAAATTAAAACTAAGGACTACGCTCTTACCATGCACCCTCCCTCACCTAACCACACACCCTCACCTATATACCTCACTCCCTCACGCACACAACACAAAAAACACAAAACAAAATTGATTAAAATGAGAAAGAGAGGGAGTTGGCGAGAGGGAGAAGAAGTGGTGGTGATCACCACTTTCGGTGGTTGCATGGTGGCCTTCCGGCCGTCGATTGCCGCCGGAGCAGTTGAAGAAAATGATCCATGCGTCGAGAACTCCAATTCTACCGGTTTAGAATCTTCCACAGTGGAATTTAGAGATTGAGTTTAGAGCTCCAATTCTAAGGTAACCCCAAACTCAAAACCCCAATTAGGGAAATATAGAAATTAGTGACTTTATGATGTTAGGGTTTGAACCATTGTATGTTAGAACTAGGTTTGAACTTAACTTTGTTGGTAAATTTGATGTGAATGTTTGATTATGTGCATGCTTGAAGTCTTAGGTATTGTTATGTTGAAATTGAATGTTATGATCTTGAAGATGATGTGAAATTGATGGAATTGGACTTTGGTCATCCTTGTGAATTGATCTTTGAGTGATTTATATTGAATTAGATGAAGTTAATATGATTTTAAGGAATTGAGATGGAAGGGAGAATTGAAACTTGTGAAAAGTTGATCAATACCATTTCCCCTGTTTTGTCACATTTTGAATTGGATTTTTTTAATTTGGTATTATTTGGAATTTGACTTTGTGGTCTTAAGAAGAGTTGTAGATATGTGCACATGTTCCTAGGCTGTGCACACAAGATTGGGCAGCAGCTCCAGGGCGAATTAAGGTGCGCACAGCTGAGCAAAGTGTGCGCACAGCTGGGGAGAAATTCAACCCCACACCCTTCTAGCCTTCATTCTTCAACTCCTTTCATCTCTAGCTTCATTCTTTAAGTCTAATCTTCAAAGATCAACACTTCTCCATGCTTATTCCTACATGAATCCATTTCGAGGATAGGAATGAATGAAATTAGGTTCATGTGACTTATAAACATGCAATAGGGTCATGGAATTGTTGTGCTACATGTTATGACCTAAGTGGTGTATGCTTTGATTGAAGTTTTATATGATTAAGATGTGATGAATGATGAGTGTTGAACATGTTGAATACAATTAATGTGAGATGTATGTTTGATGCATGATAACATGTAATGTGGAAACAAGTGATAAGAGAAATGCTTCCCCCATCAACCTTGGTTGAGTAAGTGGGTTGAGTCCCGCCGGAAGTAGACCGGGTAAGTGGACAAGCATGGAAAAGAGAATAATTGGGGGTTATTATCTAGATGGGTAATAACTCTTGCAGACCTGTAATGAGTGTTGACTCTGAATAAGAGAAATGATTTGGGGGCTATTACCGGAAGGGGTAATAGTTCTTGCAGACCTGTAATGGGTGATGACTCTAAGAAAGAGAAACAATTGGGGGCTATTGCCAGAAAGGGGTAATAGTCCTTGCAGACCTCGAAAGGAGGTGAGGCATGGACTCTGGTTAAGGACGCTTACCAGCGTTTGTAGAGAGCTCTAGAGTGCTATTGCCACGCACATGGTGGATTCCCGTGTGCACCGGGTTTCCCATTAAAAAGAAGTGAAATGAAAAGAAATAGAAAGGGATCATGGCATGCATACATAATTGATATTGTGATTGCATGCATTGTATATGAATGGGTTTTTTGTATGTGTATGTGCTATGTGTATGATGTGTGATTGCTAGAGCGTATATTTGGGGAGTTTTCCAGTTAGATTGGCTGCAATACTGACTTAAAATGTTTTTAGTTAGACCAGGGTTACTCGGTTATATGTTTTACATATAACTGACGGTCTCAGTATTGCAGGTAGCCAGAGATTTTGGAGCTAAAGCAATGATGAGGAAAAGCTATAGGAATTCCTTAGAAGTAGCCATACATGGTGAAACTAAGATTTTATTCAGATGTTATATTGTTCAGCTGTATAGGAAATTATAATTAATAAAAGAACGTTTCCGCTTGTATTTTAAATGAAACCAAGTAGCAAATTTCGGTAGTTTCAAGAAAAATTTTAAGTATCAGATTTTTTTTTAAAAAGGTAATATTTTCCGTAACTACTCTTTACAAAAATTAGGGTGTTACATTATGGTATCAGAGCAGTTTGATCCTTCGGACTACAATGAGTTAATAGTCAGCTGAACGAGTAATTTTCTGAACATATCTATTAGGTATGTCATAAGCTTCGAAGGAACGTGCAGCTAATATTGAGTCTGATCAACTGAATATTAGTGCATGAGAGTAGAAGTTTTGATTAGTAATGGATAAGAATGATCTTTAAAGGGATTGTTCTTCTTTTAGTAACTTCCATGAAAAATAGGATGAGACATTGGGATATAGGTGTACCGGTGTTGTGATTGTAAGATATTGGGCCTGACCAGTTCAGTATCTTAGTCATGGCATCGATGCATCTGTAACCAATGGATTCAAGTCACTAGCCTAGAATGAGTTCAAAGTAGAATACATTTTAAGGATAAATGTGGCTAGCCTTTTAGAGTAGGTAGTGGAATGAGTGTGAATACTATGCGGAGTTGGATTTTTCAAAGCCTAATTATCCCTGGGTAGGTGTAGTGATTAGGACTGTATGTAAGGTCCTTTGGTAAGAAAGCCAAGAGGCAGAAGGGACTTAGGAAGTCTGGTAGTGGTAATCTCGCGACAACAAGTGAGGGAGTTATATATTTCCTAGTTGAATTCATGATAGGGAGATGTACACAAGGGACTATGGGTTAAGTATAGAAATAGACCACGTCACGAAAGCATGAGAAACTTCATCCCAGTTTCTTTCATCTAAGTTTCCTCTAGGACTTAAATTCGTTAAACTCTAGTTCCTTTTTCGATTGTCGTTAACGAACTATCCATGTAAATTCCAGGAATCAAACTCTTTATCAACTTAGGGAAATTTCACCAAACCTATCTTCGAATTAGATTTTGACTTGATACATTTCAATGTTTATTCCAACCCTCATATGCCTTCTTTCTTGAAGAATTTAAGCGTTAATTCTACTTTTTCGGCTGCGTATTCTTCAAGAAGTTCGAGAACTTATTTTCTTATATTGCCTAAATTGGTGTCCCTTCATGTAGTTACATCTCATAGTGACCCTCTTCCCTTTTCCTAAATGTGGCGTAACATTATATCTTGAGATTTGTTCTAATTACTAGTTTCCTTTAGATATAATCAAAAGTCACGTTTAAGTTCATGTTTTAGAAATTCTCTCTCTATTTGAGATGTATTAGGTTAGTTTTTTTGAATCTAATCATTAAACGATACAAGTCCTACACCTTACCTTATCATCAATCTTAGAATTAATTGTTTTGGAACACTTTAGAAACTAAGTATATCCTTACTCCAAGCTGATAAGTTAGAGGTCAAGTATATCCAGTTTGGACTTCAATTCATATGGTGGACACGAAGCAAAATTTGTTTAATATTTTGCCACCACTTAGAGTTAATTTAGGACAACGATAGAAACTCATGTTTTCTTTTTATTTTATGAATCTAGACACATCAACCTTATCTCTCTTTTGCCACTCTTTAGGAACTCCTAATCAATAGAAACTATCATCAAATTTCATCTAAATTCCATTCTTTGGTTGAGACGCCTTTATCTGGTTATCTATTTAACCCTATTCTAAATATCATCATAGGATCTAGACAGTGTTATTTTAAACCTAATAACTTAAGAATAAATCGTTCCCTTCTGATGCGGACTACTGAAGTTTTGGCGGTCGGTTTCCCTCATAATCTACCGGTATTTTAAATCACACTCTTAGACGCTCCTATATAAAGGATTCTATGAGACATAGATCCCTTAAACATTTTAGGTACTCTACAAAGACTAGAAACCAACCTTGTACCTTAAATAAGTTTGTTACACTCCTTGGTCCTCCAAGAAAGTATGTCATCTAATCAATAATCAAAAGGAATTCAAATTTATTTCATCATGCCTACCCTGAATGTCATGTTTTCTAAATTGTACTCTTCATGACTTCAAATTTCATTTAATTATGAAGCTCTCGTCGGTCTAAGAAATTATTCTAAACCTTAGTGCGATATCACAGTTAAGGACTTCTTTGGTGGTCTAAGCTACCAAAACCATTTAGATGGTTATCAAAATATCCTTATTTGCGTTCAAGTTTCAATCCTTAGATCCAAGTTTCCTTGGGAGATAAACCAATCAAAGTGGCATAGCAAAAGCGTTAGAGGACTTCTTTATAATAATCCATTCAAATTCTTAAGATTTGGAGTTTCCCAAAGTTTGAACCCATCTAAGTTTCTATTTATGCATTCGGTCCCTAATGGATTACTATTGATTGTTAAGGGAATGCCTTTAATTCTCAATTTCAAATTGAACTTAGTTTTCCAAGCTTTAATCCCATAAAGTTTAGACCAGTCCAACTACTCCTTGTAATTATCTGAATTTAAGTTGTTGGATAGTTTCCTTCACAGATCCCTGGAAACTTAAACAACTCCGGTTTCCATATACTTTCGGATTACAGTTAAGCACCCCCGATTACTTTGTAAGTTCATTGAGAGTACTTATTTGAAGCATAAGCTAAAGATAAGCTTAGCTTTGTGTCAAGTCTCTATACTAAATCCTTGTGAGGTTACAAGAATTTCCTTGACATAATACGCCGTCACTATAGTCATCAATTATAAATCCCCGCTAAAACAAATATGTTGATACTCGAATAAATTCTCAATTTTCTCCACCCCAAGTTCTTACTTAAGTAAGGAAACAATGAACCCTTATCAAGTTATCCTCAATTCAGTCATTTTCTTCATATCATGGCAACAAGTTCATGAATGTCCGCGTTTAGAGACACGTGCAAAAACACATTCTGGTCCAATCTAACTCACATCGACAATTTGGGAAGGCTTAATCATCCTAGAATTAAGTTGTATACCCTAAGAAAGTGTAGGATGCTACCTAGGATACAAGGAGTCCTTCATTAATATGTTTAAGAACTTAACACTTCATACAATTAGTACCTGGTAGGTTATAATACTTTGAACTTATAACCAAACTTCACTAAAAGTACCAATACTTGTAAAATTTTTACCTATACTTCAATCTTAGTGACCATTTAGACTTTCTTTGAGAAATTCCAAATCTCGGCAATGGATTAAGTTAATTAAAGATGTTCGTGTGCCTCTTATTCCATGATGTTTAATTTACAAAATGATAGCTACCTAGGGTTATTTCCTACCCAATTCGAGTTTTTAGGAGTTTGAAAGTTAACATTTATGTCAACTTCATAAGTTCTGTTTCTTCTATTCACAAAGTCTATAGAATTCTATTAAATACTTGATGATCGTACTCGTCAAGTCTAGAGTTATCCAAATTTTTTTTAACCATTCTCACTGATTTATATCGAATACCTAAGTGAAATACAGGTCAAGTCTCAAGGGTAGACCCGGATTTCTCAAATGTACTCAAAATCTCAATGTCAGTTTTATCTAATCCCTTTCAAACCCATGATTATGGAAATCACAATTCTAAAAACAAGGTCCTAAAGCCATTTTCTCCCAAAATAGTGTATGTGTTCACTCTATCGGTTTAGGTCTTCCAACAATTATATAACATTCATGTCGAAACTTTAAGTAAGCCGCACTACACTTATTAAAGTTTACCCCATCAAACTCCCGACTTTATTCAACACTGTTGTTAGTTTAAAGTGCATTAGGTTTTGAACCTATAAGTCTCTCTAGATATCTCAGTTATGAATGCTCCTTTGAGCCAGGAATTAAAATGAATTGTGAGGACACAATTCTTTTAAGGGGGTGGAATTGTAACATCCCAAATTTCAAAGTTTCTAGAGTAAATTATTTAAACTTACAAGTTATGTCCTTAAGGGGCTATTTTAGAAAAGATAAGGAATTTAGGGAAATAAAATGAATTATAAAGCATATAGGATTAGGGGAAGAAGACTAGGCTAGGAAATAAATACAACTAGCAAGGTGGGCTTAGGATATTAAAATATAAAATTAGAAAGTTATAATTATATCCTTGTGGTTTTATTTATTTAAAGTATGTTAATTTATACTTTTATTAAATTTTATAAAGACAAGGACTTAGGTGCAATTTTTAATAAATTAACACTAAGGACTACGCTCTTACCATGCACCCTCCCTCACCTAACCACACACCCTCACCTATATACCTCACTCCTTCACGCACACAACACAAAAAACACAAAACAAAATTGATTAAAATGAGAAAGTGAGGGAGTTGGCAAGAGGGAGAAGAAGTGGTGGTGATCACCACTTCCAGTGGTTGCATGGTGGCCTTCCGGCCGTCGGTTGCCGCTGGAACAGTGGAAGAAAATGATCCATGCGTCGAGAACTCCAATTCTACCGGTTTATAATCTTCCACAGTGGAATTTGGAGATTGAGTTTAGAGCTCTAATTCTAAGGTAACCCCAAACTCAAAACCCAATTAGGGAAATATAGAAATTAGTCACTTTATGATGTTAGGGTTTGAACCATTGTATGTTAGAACTAGTTTGAACTTAACTTTGTTGGTAAATTTGGTGTGAATATTTGATTTTATGCATGATTGAAGTCTTAGGTATTGTTATGTTGAAATTGAATGTTATGATCTTGAAGATGATCTGAAATTGATGGAATTGGACTTTGGTCATCCTTGTGAATTGATCTTTGAGTGATTTATATTGAATTAGACAAAGTTAATATGATTTTAAGGAATTCAGATGGAAGGGAGGATTGAAACTTGTGAAAAGTTGATCAATACCATTTTCCCTGTTTTGGCACAATTTGAACTGGATTTTTTTAAATTTGTTTTATTTGTAATTTGACTTTGTAGTCTTAATAAGAGTTGTAGATAATCCTCTTAGCATTCAAATGCTTTTGGTTTCATTCAATTTGGAGGTCTATAACTCTAGTTATGACATAATTACTGAGATAGAGTCTATGTGAAACTATTTATTTTTATGATTGCACATACCTGTCAAATATTACTGTTTTTGACAATTAAACTTTTAGAAATGGGTTTTGTCGTCTTCATAAGAGTTGTATAGAATCCTCTTAGCATTCAAATGCTTTTGGTTTCACGCTATTTGGAGGTCTACAACTCAAGTTATGGCCAAAATACGAACAGGGGTGCGCACACGTTCCTGGGCTGTGCGCACAAGATTGGGCAACAGCTCTAGGGGGAATTAAGGTTAGACTGGCTGCCATACTGACTTAAAATGTTTTTAGTTAGACCGGGGTTACTCAGTTATATGTTTTACATATAACTGACGGTCTCAGTATTGCAGGTAGCCAGAGATTTTGGAGCTAAAGCAATGGATGAGGAAAAGCTATAGGAATTCCTTAGAAGTAGCCATACATGGTGAAACTAAGATTTTTATTCAGATGTTATATTGTTCAACTGTATAGGAAATTATAATCTAATAAAAGAACATTTCCGTTTGTATTTTAAATGAAACCAAGTAGCAAATTTTGGTAGTTTCAAGAAAAATTTTAAGTATCAGATTTTTTTATAAAAAGGTCATATTTTCCGTAACTACTCTTTACAATAATTTGGGTGTTACATGTTTATCTTGATTGCTTTCAAAAGGGAAAACATTTTCATAATACCTCACATTTCTACTAAGGAAAATTTCTCTATCATGTAGGTCAAAAAGTATAGAACCTTTTGCCCCATGTTTGTAACTAAGGAACATGCATTTCCTAGCTCTACTGTCAAGTTTTTTCTATTGTTATGCAGAGTAGAAGCATAGGTCAAGCAACCAAAAACCTTTAGATTTCTTATATCATCAACCTTTTTATTTAATACATGATATGGAGACAAGTTATTTGTTTTCTTTCTAGGCAACCTGTTTATGATGAAAACAGCATGGGCCATGGCATAAGCCCAGAAAGTGGTAGGAGCATGAGACTGATGCATGAGAGCTCTAGCAACTGATAGAATGTGATGGTGCTTTCTCTCTACTCTGCCATTCTGGTCAGGTGATTCAACACATGAGAGTTGATGAATGATTCCTTTTTCAGCAAAGAAATTTCTCATGTTGAACTCGGGTCCATTGTCACTCCTAATGCACTTATCAGTAGTTTTATATTGAGTTTGAATCATAGAGACAAAACAGTTAAGCAAGTTAGAAGCTTCAGATTTATTTTTCATGAAAGACAACCAAGTATGTCTACTGTTATCATTAAGAGCAGTGAGGAAAAATCTATGACCTTGAATAGAAGGAATTGAAAGAGGTCCCCATATGTCAACATGAATAAGATTAAAAACAGCAGAAGCAACAGTTAAGCTATTCTTATATGGAAGTTTTCTTTGCCTAGAGGTATGACAAACATCACATGGCATAGGATTTTTATCAATATCAATGTAACTATAGTATTCCTTTATGTTCTTCATCCTTTTAAAAGGAGGATGAGCAAGTCTAACATGCCATACATTTTTCTTGTTGACAGAAACAGAATTTACAATGCAAGGTTTAACAGCATTAGTAGGTCCATTTAAAGCATACAAGCCACAAGCCACCCTTTAACCTAGCAGCACCAATCTTCTTCAAAGTAACCTCGTCCTGCAAAGGCACAAGCTCTTAGTGAATAAAAGTTGACATAACAAATCTGCAGTTATTTTGGAAACATCAATTAGATTGAACTGAAAAGATGGAATAAATAGAACATCAATTAAATAGAAACTCTGAGAGAAAATCAAAGTGCCAGCCATGGTGGCATCTACGTATTCTCCATTTGGTAATTTAACTGATATAGGTCTTATCTTCTTGATGGATTGAAAATCTTTCAAGCAATGACAGACTTGATCTGTCGCCCCTGTGTCTATGATCCATGTTGACCTGTTATAAATAGAGGACAAACTGACACAAGTACCTTGATCTTCCTTGTTAGGTTTGTCAGATTTAGATGTAGCTTGTTTACTGTGATCAGATTTAGTCTTTAAATGAGTAACATGATGAGAATAAGAGTTTCCAGCTTGTTGAAGGATGGCCATAAGAGCTCTCTTTTGTTCGGGTGTGAAATCAAAGCCTACTTCTTCAACATTTATTCCTTGTCCACTTTCTTGTGAGTCAGAATCATCATCGCTGTTCAATGATTGTTCTTCATGAGCAATACAATTGTTTGCTGCATTTACCTTCTTGAAATGAGCAGGGAAGCCATGTATTTTGAAGTAAGCCACAATATGTCCACTGCGATGGCAATGAGTGCAGATTTTGTTGGATTGACTCTTAGTCTTTTGGTTCTTAGAGCTTCCTGCACATTGTCCCTTGAAGTTGTTCTTGGACTTTTTTTTGTCAGTGATGCTACTGTTGACAAATATCTTTAAATCCTCCAAATCTTTACTCATTTGCCTTTCTTGTTGAGTTAAAATATTGAAAACCTTTTCCACATCTGGTAAAGGTGTCATCATCATAATCTGCGATCTGATGTTAGTGAAAGAATCATTCAATCCTCTTAAAAACATTATCACATAGTCACTCTCTTTCTCGGCAATTATCGTTGGAATGAGAGTGCAGGAGCATCTAATATCACAAACACATCTGGGAACTGGTCTAAAACTGTCCAGTTCAAGTCGTAATTTCTCGATACGATTGAAATATTCTGCAACAGTTTGTTCCCCTTGGTGAAGATTATACAAATCTCCTTGTATGGCAACAATGCGGAAAGCATCTGTCTGATGGAACTTTTTCTTCAAATTCTCCCATATCTCTTTTGCTGTATCCAACCAGATTACACTCTCTGAGATGGAAGGGTTCAAGGTCTGGTTAATCCAAGCCATTACCAAGGAATTGCACCTATCCCATGGTTCAAAATTAGGATCAGCAGCGTCGGGTTTTGGCAAGCCTCCATTAATTAATTGCAACTTGTTCTTGATCTTGAGAGCAACACACATTGCTCTAGACCAAGAATGGTAGTTGGGTCAACTCAAGACGACTGGAATCAAAGGAGTCCCAGGGTTCTCATTAGGATGAATGAACAAGAGGTTCGAGGCATCTATGGTAGTCTTCGCCATATCTTGAAAACCAGAATAACAGGACACGACAGAAAGGAAGCAAAAAAGAGATAAAACAGATAAAGGGAGAAAAGAGAATAAAACCAAATCAGCATGAATAGGATCTTCTATGTAACCAAAGCTTGAGATACCATGTTGAATTTCTTCATAATCGTGGAAGCATGATCGCGAGGAAGAAGATGGATTGCAGAAAAAGCGAGAACGATCGAAGAGAAAAAGAAACTGAATATTATTGATTAATTGATTGACTAAGATTTACAGATTTATAGATGCTTTATATACACTATGATGAAGACAAGGAAACTGAAAACTAATGTAACAGTAAAAAACAGTAAAAAACAGAAAATAACAGAAACAGAAAACGGTAAAGAGGAAACAGCCTTCGCAGGGGTATCGCAGAAAAAACTTAAAACTTGTATTGGGGTCACTTTGCGATACTTAGCGACTTTTCATAATTGCCTTCGGGTCCTTCTCTTAGAACTTGTTCTTCTTCTATTTCCTTTAACAGCTCTGTGAGATTATGAGGATCATGATCTTTCTTCTTCAACATGGACCAAAAGTATAATTAAACCCTAACCTATTGGCGTCATTAAATAATATATCATGTTTATGTTAAATTGTAATTTAAATAAAGATTTTTTAAAAAAATTAATATTTTTTGAGTAGAGTTTAAAAATAATATCTATTTTAACGTTTATGAAGAAAATAGATATGTAAGCATTTTCCAATATTAAAAGTTGAAGATAATGTTACTGGTCATATTCTTTTTAAGTATTAATTAAAGTATTTATAGTAATTTTGGATTCCAAAATAAATTTAACAAAAAATAATTATTACTCGTAATTTTTTTAAAAAAATACTTTCACTTAGTAAAAGTTTAAAACCCTAAGATTTTAGCAAAAATCGAAGGGTTTTTTTTTTTAATAAAAAAATTAGATTTAGGTTTTGTTTGAAAGAAAGTATACACAAGGTTAAAACTTTCAAATATTTTCATTCATTTCTCTAAAATCGCTACATATATATCACTCTTTCAATTCAGAATTACATTTTATATATATATTAATATACTACAAAAATTAATGATATATATTTTAAAATATATAAAAACTAAAATTATGTGATTATTCTTTTAAAAATATTTTACTAAAAAATTTGACACAAATAAATGAATAATCAATATAGTTTTTTTTTTTTTTGAGGAAGAATAATCAATATAGTTTATAGTTGGATACATCGAGAAAATTCATAATATGTAGTTACCAATTACTACCGTATAAGAATGGTGTAAATTTAAACTAGTGTTATAATATAATCTAGACTCATAAATAAAATAAAATTTAATATAATAGAAATTTGTTAATATGCTCACCCTTTTTAGCACGCAGTTAAAAGCTAAGTTATAACTTAAAAAAAAGTAATTAAGTAAGAATGCATTAATACCAATGAGTATTAAAAGGGCCCATCTATAAAAGAAATATTTTAACAAGCTAAAAATTAAAATTTTAAAATATATCCAAAAATTATACTTTACTGACATAATCCTTCTAAACAACAAATGAAACACATTAATGTACAGTAAACCCTAATAGAGTTGGCCTAGATGGTGTGTATTTAGGCCTATGACTAAGAAGTTATGGGCTCGAGTCTTATTTCGTTAAATTTAGCTCTCATTGGTAGGAGATTTATAAATTCCACTATAAATCTTCGTTGAAGGATAAAGGGAAACTTATTGGACTTTGACTCAATAGCCTCACATTCACAGTAAATAAACTATATAAATGTAATCAATGATCTTGTCTTTGCATTGTGGTATTTATTACTTTAAATTATTATGGTGAATAAAATTAATTTAAAAAATTATAAAAATGAATTTTTAATTATCGATATTGATAATTTTTAATAAATTTAGTCCTTGAATTAATTTAACAACTTAGTCCATCTTAAAGATGAAAATGAAAATTTAAATTTTGAAAAACACACTTGTCACATAATTGATTTTAAGAAAAATTAATTTTGAAGAAAAGTAATTTATATTTGAACACTTTTATTTAAAATACAAGTTTGGAGTAACAAGTTTGCATTTAATTTATATTCCATCCTTAATTTTTATGCTTATAATTTGCTCCAAGGTTTTATCAAACATTAATTAAAATTATTAAAATCAATTTTGAGATATGGAAGGGAGTTTGCAACTGTGCAAACACATAACCAGACACACTGCATCTTCATGCTTACATTGCCAGATTAGTTTAATAAATTGATTGAGTGAGATGTGGTAGAAATAAAGACCATTTTATTAACCAAAATGAAGATTTCACAATCAAGTACATGAAAATTTGAAAATCCACTGACTTCAAGATAATGAGCAAAAACAAAAAAAGATAACTTAGAAGATCACATGAATGTGATTTTTTTGCAATGAAAGACAAACTGAATTACTACTAATTTAAAGGTGAAGATCCAGACAACTTCATCTTCTTCATTGAGAATTGGAACTCCAGGTTCAGCCTTTTTTATCTTCATGAGTATGATCTAACTCTTTAACCCTTTTTGGTGCTCTCATCATGGCAGAGCTGTCTTGTTGGACTTCACCTAAGTCATGTTTTTTTCCCCTTTCAAAGAATTGGTTGGAGCCCATAGGATTTGTTTTGGGCTCAACAACATTGGGTTTATTTTGTGGAAAGAAATTTTGTGTCTTATCCATACCAAAATCAGCCATGTTATAGCCTGCAAAAGAATGATTTGTTGTAAGGAATTTATATGGGAGGTTGTTTTCATAGGAGCTTTTGGGGTAAAATGAGTGGAAAATCCATCTATAAAAGCCTGAGAGTGACGATCATCAAATTGAGGGTTCAAAGTTGGGCCTATAATGGTTGTTGGGCTCATAGCAACATTACTAGTGGGGTCCATATAAAATGGATGGTCCACAGATTGAGCCAAGGGAATGTTTGCATTAGATTGAACAAACCCTGCCATGGGTGTGGAGGAATAAATTTGAGGTATGAAAATTGAACTGTTGCCCCCTTGGGTGTTGTTGCCATAATAATTTCCTGCATTTGACATTTTTAGTTATCAGAGTTAGATTAAATAAATGTAACCAAGGGTTAAAGAAATTTACTCCCTTTTAATGTATGACGTGTGCGGTTCATTGTCGTTATTTTAGAAACGTATATAAACTAATTAAAAAACTTTGCAATATGTGAAGTTCATTCTGTGGTTAATCTGGATTATAAACCATGGCTAACACAGGTTTTTTGAGTGAACCACACTCGTCACAATTTTTTTTTTCTTTTTGCAGTTTCTAAAGTAATGGTATTGAACAACACATTATGTATAGAACATGATAAATTATTTTTAACCTAAAAAAACAAATAGAAAACTCGTGTAAATAACTATGGCTTTTATTTACCTCTCATTGCATAATGATTGTTAGAAGTACCTTTGGACAAATCTTGCATTGGGGCCTTTCCATAATTAGGATTGGAATTGCCAGGAGAGATCACATCATTGATGCCCTGTCCAATCTCAACTTGTTGAAATCTTTGAGAACCAATAGGAACATGATAATTACCGGCAGACACTCTTTCATAAGAAGAGGAATTAGCATGGACTCTTTCTGGCCTATTGGCATTTCCCTTATCAGGAGCGAAGTGACGATTCATCTCGAAATTGTAAATCGATTTTTTGAACAAAGAAGCAAAAGGGTTTAAATGGATTGTGTTCCAGTGGTGAAGTATACCCGAAGTGGACTTCTATTTATACCCGTTTCGAGGGGAGATACACATGTCATTAGTAAATACTATTTAATGAAGCATTAAAGGCTCTCAATAAAAAATATTATATTTATGATAAGAAATGTAAAGTTTTGAGAGAAATAAAACTCGGAGATAATTGTGTCCATAAAGAATGATGGCGTGTGTTTGACTCTTGGCCATGTAAATAAAAAGAGTTTGTTGGGAGAGGCAAAACTAATTCCCTTTATCTCTAAATGTCAAAGGAAGATTAATTTTATGTTGTTAACCGAAGTAAATGAAACAAAATTCTCATTATTTTATACAAGATACTCTCTCTGGTTCAATTTATAAGGAAATTTTAACCGAATTATTAATACCTATAAAAGTAGTTAAATGTAATTGTTTGTCATAAAAATTATGTGAAATGTCAAATTTGTCCTTCAAATGTAAAAATGCATTAATGATTTCAAGTTTAAAAGGTGAAAAAGCATATATAAGTTGAGTGAATTAATAAGGGTAAAGAAGGAAAGAGATAATAAATGTTTCATAGAAAGTAGTAAGCGTCTTATAAAAAGGACCACAAAAATCCTCTAAAATGTGCCTTATTAATAGGACTAGAGGGATAAATAAAGATTGATGACATACGGTTTGATTGTCACTAAAAATAATTATGGGGGTAACTCCTTTCGCAATTCTAATTTAGTGAGGTGAAGGTAAAAGTTTTCTAGAAATACAACTCCTATGGTTAGAACTTTTGACTTAGGGATTCACACTACCACTTTTAGCCACTATTGAAAGTGAATGTCCTAATTTAAATTCATAATTTGAAAATATTATATAAACATGTCATTTAATGTGAGTATCAATTATCTGACGTTGGATGTGAAACACGAAAGAAAGACAATCACATTGAAGAATAATAAAAGAGAACAAGATTCAATTGAAGAAAAATTAGTCGAATTCATTACTAGTTGACTTGAAAATAGGGTGAAGGGTGACATATTATATAAATTGAATTATCTTCGGCTATTAACTAAAAAAAATTAAAAATAAATTCTTATTATTCTATACAATATATTAAAGGTAGACAATGCACGATTTGACTTTCACTCACTTACTATAAATGCATGGTTTTGAAATTAAATTTTTTCACTAAAATAAATGCAATTCATAATTCAAGGGCTTACGAGTTAAAATTTTCAACCGAAATTGTTTTGAAATAAAAAAATATTATATTTAGGATAAGAAACTCATATTGTAATGTTTTGAGAAAAATGCAAACAAATGAAACAAAAGTTGGCATAGTTAGTATATAATTGTGTCCTTTATTCATGTTATCATGTGTTTAAATCTTTGTCATGTAAATAAAAAGAGTTTGTTAGAAAGAGGCAAAACTTACTCCCTTAATCTCCTCGTCTCAAAGGAAGATTACACAAATAGAAACTTAGCTACCAAGCAAACTGGTCGCTAAATTTGCTTACATGGTTGCTAAATAGTTGTTGAATGAATTAGCGACCAAAATGGTTAGTGACATAATATTAGCTACCCGCAGTATTGATTATTTGGTCACCAAATCAATAGTTTATAGTAGTGTTAGTTTTTTGCTGTCAACAAAAGAAGATAAAAAAGAAATTATCATTATTTTATACAAGATAATAAAGAAATATGTCATTCAATGTGAGTATCGATTAACTGAAGATATCAAAAATGAAATATTAAAAAACTAAATTAAGGGGGCATGAAAAAATATATGAAGGATGATCACACCGAAGAATAATAAAGGAGATAAAAAAATAGTAGAAGAAAAAATGAATCGTTAAAAATGACAATTTTGATTAAGTATACTTGAAGCCATTACTCGTTAGTGAGAAGGGTGACCTATAATTTCAAAAATGGGTAGAGAAACTTAACAAGCAACTTTTTTTTTTAATTATTACTATTTTTTCTTTTGTAATTTTTTTTGGTTAAATTTTCTTTTGTAATTCAACTAGTAAGCTTATGTAGGTTGGTTTGTTAAATAACACAATAAATGAGTTTGGGTGGAAGGGATGATCACCATCCCTATTGGAAGTGACACCATCCTTTTTAATATATAGATTTATCATTCTTATATATAAAGGGATAGTGGGATTTCTAAAATTGGGTGGTCTTAATCCCTCCCACAATAAGTTTGGGTCCCCAGTATCGCAAGTTGGCTCACGGCCCAAAGTAAACAACAACAAAAACAATTATTAACAAAAAACCAAACATTAATAATAAGAAAAAGTGGTTAGACTCACCTCTCAATATTAATTTACATTGTGATGGTTACCTAATTAATTATATTATTGGATTGACATAAAATTTAGTATAGAAAAATATTTTGTGTACACTTATTAAGTTATAGAATGAAAAGCTTATTTCATATAATATTAAGTAGGTTGTAAATAGGTTGTACACCATAAAAAGTGTATACAGATCATTATTGTTTAGTATATATGTATTTTATGTTATTATCAATTTGAACACATCTAGTTTGTGAGTTGAGATATGCAATATAGAAGGGAAAACAAGAATTTAATTGTGTTAGTATATAATTTTATTCTTATGATTATCTTATTGTAATTTTATTAAATAATTCAAACTTTTTTAATTCGACTCAATATTTTTTTAATTTCATAATCATTTATAGAAAGGCTTTATTTTTTATTTTTTAATATAATGTGTGTTGGTCCAATCATACAAGGAGGTCAGAAAATGAATCAAATCGGGTAGGCTACCCTAATCCCATAAGAAGAGTAATTAACATGGACTTTTTCTTGTCAATTGACATTTGTAACATCCTCAACTTACTAGTAAGGATATCTAAGGTTATTTAATTGTGGTATATGCTTAATTCAAGAACCAAGTACCAACAATTAAGAGATTATGTAGAACAGGGTTTAAAAGGGGACTCTTAAAGAGAGGAAGGACCTACTTGCAATTTTAAAAAAATTGCTAAGTAGTCCCTCCCACACACATACATTGGAGGACCACACAAGAGAGAATTCATTTTCTCTTCTTCTTCCCATTCTCGCCTATCTCCCTCTCTCTCTAAACTCTCTCATTCTCCAACTTCTCTCTAAAACCCATCCCTTCCAACCTCCTTGGTTATGCCTTGCCTGTGGATTTTCTTTGCTTCCTAAGACTAATCCCTCTCTAATTCAAGCTTGGGTAAGTTAATCTCCTCATCCTCTTCTCCATTTATGGTTTACTCCCTCAATCTCTCATGTGAGCTGAAATGGGTCTAGGGGCATAATCACCGAAGAGCAAGCAAATGACAAAGGAAAAGAGGATTATGGACTTGGGAGCTAAACCCTAAGTTGGAGGATCAAGTTTGAAGTCAAAGAACAAGCTCTAAAGGTAACCCCAATAACTCAAGTCCCCACCTAGAGTAGGTAGATGATCATGTGGATATTAGGTTTTGAGTCTTGCGAATGAAATTGGTGTTGTGACTTGATGAGAACCCCATTGTGTGTTTGATTGTGATTGTGATGGTTGAATTGTTTGAATGAATATTTGATGTTTGATGCAGTGATTTACATTGATGGATTTATGGTTTTGGAAGTTTATTTGGGTCAAAGAATGAGGTTGTTTGGCAAGAGGGCATAATTTTGATGAAATCTTGAGTTTTACGGCTTTAACTTTGAAGTGTATTTCAAACCATTTTTATTAAGAATTGGTCATCACGGTCTTCACAAGAGTTGTAGAAAATCCTCTTAGCTTTCAAATGTCTTTGATTTCACACAATTAGGAAGTCTACCACTATAGTTATGGCCCAATTACACGGACAGAATCAATAATAAAGTATTTGTTTTGCTAAATGTACTTTCCTGTCAAATATCACTCTTTTTTACAATTAAATTTTTAGAACTTGGATTTTTAGTCTTCATAAAAGTTGTAGATAATCCTTTTAGCTTTCAAACGCTTTTGGTTTCACTCAATTTGGAGGTCTACAACTCTATTTATGCCCAAAATATCAAGAGGCTGCAATTTTTATGAAAACATAAAGTTAGCTGTCGGTGACTGGCACTCAAGCACAGAACAAAATTCTTGGAAATATATATGAAACATGTGTCTGGCGCTCAAGTGCCAAAACGCCACATACCTCCTTGACCTGTTTTAGCTTCCAAAATGTATTATAAACCTCCATGGACTCTTCCTAGGGTTGAAATGAATTAAACTAGGTCCTCATGTTTTAGAAATCGTGCATAGGGCCATGTGATTGTATTATGTATTAATATGGATTGAATGTTTCCATATTTATGTTTAAGAAATCAAATGGCTCTCCTCATCAACAAGGGTATGTTTTAAGGCCTTGGTATGAGGAAGAGAATGAGGTTTCAACAAGTAATTAACATTGCAAGGGAATTGGTAAGGGCCTTGCAATATTGAGGGGATTTAAGCCATGTTTTCATGATTAATTAATAATGAACTTGTGTGATTGAATTGAAATACCAATGAAATATGTGAATAACTTTCCTCATCAACAAGGATATGGGTTAAGGCCTTGGTATGAGGAAGAGAATGAGGCCGATATTGCATTGGTTTATGCATTTTCATTCATGATAAAAAACACTGCATTGATCATCTTCGGGTGTGAGACCGGACAAATTGAGGGTTCAAGGGGGGCGCTTCTTTAGACAATGGAGATCTCTCATGAAGGTCCGGGCTGCCGGCACAAAACTAATAAAAAGGAATATGCATAGCATACATCATTAGAATCCATAGATTATGAATGATTTATTGTGTAATGAAACTAAATGTTTATGTGTCTGATTGACTGTTGATGTAACTTGAGGTCAATATGGAGGATGTAGTCTTAAATCTAGGAGGGGATAGTTTTGCAACTAGTTGCCTACAACACTGTGAAAACATTTTTCTATAACCAGAAGTTACTGAGATATATGTGAACCCGTATATCTCACGGTTACATAATTGCACGTAACTCCGTGGCCAGAGATGATGGAGCAAAGGAATGAAGACTTGCATTACATGCTTTGTTATACATATAGTTGTAAAGCAAAATTGTAATTAAGTTATTATGATTGAGTTCCTCTTTTGATGTCACTTGGACTTGTATCTTGAGACTCTAGCCAAGTAGTTCATGTCTAACTCTCACTAGTATGGTGATGCAATTATGTATTCAAGATTTTTAAACGAGGTAACTTTCATAGAATCATTGACAAAGCCACTTAATTATATCAATAGCTTGTATGATTTACATGTTAGTTTAAAGCCATTTTATTAGGGGGTTACAACATTCTTCTTACCCAGAGCGAAAGGATAATTTATCTAGAAAAAAAATCTTTCTATAAAGATATAGAAGTGGGGTTTGAATTAATTGTGTTCTAGTGATGAAGTATAGCCGATGTTGATCACTATTTTTGAGGTGAGATATACACATTATTTATAATTACTATAGAATGAAATGTTGAAAGAGTTCAATAAGAAAGTTATATGAATAAAAAGGATTTGTTGGGAGGAGCAAAACTTACTACCTTAGCTTTGCCTCTAAATGTCAAAGGAAGATTATTTTTTTATTGTCAACCAAAGAAAAAAAATTCTCACTATTTTTACAAGATAATAAAAAATGATGATGTATGGTTAGTTTAATGTAGATGCATGACTTTGAAAGTAAATTGTTCGGGAAAATAAATGCGAATAATAATCTGAGGGCTTAAAAGTTTTAACCAAAATTATCTTTAAATAACAAATTATATTTGAATACCGAGATAGATGTCGTTATAACGGTAAAGAGTTTCATTTTGTAATTAAAAATTTAATCGAACTTATTAGTAGTTGACTTGAAAATACGGTGGAGAAGAGTGATATATTTTATAAAATGAATTGTCTTATTGTCATCTAAAAAATATAAAAAATAAGTTCTCATTATTTTATACAAGATATTAAAGGAAGACAACGTTCGTTGCGACTTTCACTCACTTATTATAAATGCATGACTTTGAAAATAAATTGTATGAGAAAAATAAATGCAATTCATAATCCGAGGGCTTACAAGTTAAATATTTCAACCGAAATTGTCTTTAAATAAAAAAATTCTATTTATTATAAGAAATCCATATTGTAAAGTTTTGAGAGAAATGCAAATAAATGAAACACAACTCGGCATATTGTGTCCTTTAAGCATATTGTAATGTATTTAAATGATCTTAGCCATGTGAATAAAAAGAGTTTGTTGAAAAAGTCAAAACTTACTTCCTTTATCTCTACATGTCAAAGGAAAAATCAATTTTCCATTGTCAACCAAAGAAAATAAAAAAAAAAAGAAATTTTCATTAATTTATACAAGATAGTAAGGAAGGATGACGTACGGTTTGATTGTCACTTACTTTACTATAAAAGCATGACTTTGAAAATAAATGGTTTGAGAAAATAAATGCAATTCATAATCCGAGGGCTTAAAATTTTTAATTGAAATTGTCTTTAAATAAAAAGTTATAGGATGAGACTATTAGCACTCTTTTTAAATATTTATAGTTTTCAAAAATATTTTTTAACCAATAAAATTAAAGTATTAATATAGAAATATTATTAAAACAATTCAATGAAAATGACAATAGTCATTTTAGAGTGACACACCTAGAATTATATTTAAAGATTGAGATAGTTATCATTATTTAAAAAAAACTATAGTTTCATTTTATAATAAAAAAATGTGGAAGTAATTACTCTCATAATTTTGACTAATCCGTTGCAGTGACCAAGATAGTGTTTGGTAACGCAACAGAATGGGATGGAATAAAGCATAACAGAATGTGTATTGTGTTTGATGACAATAGAACAATGCCATATATCTTATTTTTCATTTAATGCTGGACAAAATAAAAAAACACTATATATAATACATATATAACCCTATTGGTAAAACATGAAAGATAAAACAGAACAATTTTTAAATATATTATATATTTTTAGGGTTATTATTATATAATAATTTTAAAATTTATTAATTTTTATATTAATAATTTATGAAAAATTATTTTATTAAACACAAAATTCTTATTAGGAATATAATTATTAAATATAATTTTATAAGTAATTATTAAATATAATTATTTTTTTTTGATCAACAACAAAACACATGATATATTATATAAAGAAAACAATAGCACAAGAAGTGCCACTATGAGCAGAACCAAGTACAGACAAGGGATACTTTAAAACAAAACACAACTGAGCTACAAGAGAAAAACTAAAGAAACTATGCCCCAAGCCACACACATACTACGCCATTCCCGAGGGAAATGAAGTTAACATGAATTCTTTTCACCCAACCATTCATCAGAATATTTGCACAAGAAAATCATTCACACAATTATAAACCCCCAATGCTCCCAACAGGATAAGTACACCAGCTAGCAGAGGTAATACTCTGCTCTCCTACCATCGCACTTTGCCATTTCCAAACATTAAATTTTATCCAATCACATAACTCCTCAACATTAAACATTTTATTCTTAAAAGTTCTTGCATTTCTTGCTAACCAAATCCCCCACAGAACCCCAACCCATCGCATAGTTACTGCCTTCTTTACTTGGCATCCCTGAACCTTCCCCTGAGAAAAAAGCCAATCTCCACCAAAGATCCCAGAATAGGCTCTTGAAAACCCCACCAACCAAAAATCTTTTCCCATACATTTTAAGCCACTAAACATTCTCTAAAAAGCTGTATATGTGTTTCCTCATGCAGATTAGAAAATGGACAAACTGCATCCGCCACATTTGCAATAACCCCTCTTCGCAATAAATTTACACGAGATGGAAATTTATCAAGTAGGATTTGCCAAACAAAAATGATTCATTTTGGAGGAGCCCCACACTTCCACACAAAATTTTGTAGGTTGATCACATCTTCCTGGTCAAAACTCCTATCGTGCATAAGTTTATAAACTTGTTTACAGGAAAAATGAGCCTCTCCTTAACCTTAAATGCCCATTCATTCCATCTATCATAGGATAGTCTGCTCCCTTCAATTGCAATATACAACTGTTCCAACATCTCTCCTTTCCATTGGAAAAAATATCCTGTTCCAATTAAATCTCCGCACTCAGTCTCATCGCTATTACAAGGGAGTGAAAAAAAGCCTTGGAAAGATATACATTAAAGGTTGTTCAGCACACCACCTATCCTTCCAAAACAATACTGATGTCTCACTTCCAAAATGCACTCCAAACTCCCCTTTACCCATTGTTCAATGTCACTACCATGATCTACGGCAATCAAATATTTCCACCAAATTGAGGGAAAAACTCTGCCTATGCCTTGCCTCCACAAAATTAGTAATCCATATTTGGATTGCATTGCCATATTTCTCTTATACCTGACAATTCTGCTCTGCCAGCATACTTGACCACCATTTACCCAATAGTAAAGAGTTAAACCAGTAGATATATTTAACCCGTAAACCCCATTTCCTTTTTCTCTGTATATGTCTCTCCATTTCACCCGGAATCTTTGATGGCGCACCCCAAAGAAATTTCCTTTGTATAGAAATTATAGACTGACCCACGCTAAGTTTAGACATAGAAAAAAAATACAATGGGATAGAGGTTAATACCGAATTTAACAGTGCCACCCTCCCACCAAATGAAAGAAATCTCAACTTTTAAGATTGTAGTGAGAGTGCATCAACAGGCTTCCACGTAAACCCTTCTCGGATTTGCCCCGATCGGCAAACCCAAATAATTTGAAGTTAAATCCGTCTGGACCCGAGCTTTTGTCCCCATCCACCTGACATAGCATAGACTCAAATTCGTCTATAGAAAATTTATCTGATAACTCCTTCTTGTGATACTCATCAAGAACAGGGGATGAGATCCCATCCAAATTTGGACAACACCAATAATCTTCATCGAAATGAGCTTTGAAATATCTAATAACCAAATTCCTAACACCCCCAACATCTGAGATCCAGTCACCATGAACCCTTAGTGCTGAGATTTTATTACGTGCCCGCCTAGCTTTAATACACATATGAAAGTACCATGTATTAGCATCGCCCTCCCAAATCCACCGTACACAGGACTTCTGAAAAGCTAGATTATGCTTAAACTCATTAAGCTTCCATAGCACTGCAAAATGCAGACGAAGATCAATTCTTTTAGCATGAAATATACCTTCCTATTCATTCTTCAAATCCAAATCACTAATTTTTTTCTCAATTACTTGGATAGCATAATTAAAGTTACCAAAAACATTCCTATTTCATTCTTTAATACACCCTTTCAACCTCTTAAGCTTTTCTTTTAATTCAACTACCTTCCATCTACTGTTACAAGCTTCCCCCCAAGACCTTTCCACAACCTCTTTAAACCCCTCATGAGACAGCCAACAATTATTAAAACGAAAGGGTCTCGGACCCCAATTACCATTCTCATATCTTATCACAATTGGACAATGATCAGAAACAGAGCGGGGCAAACCCCACTGAGTAACCGACCCAAAAACCTCCAGCCTATCATCAGATAGAAAAAACCTATCCAACCTACTAATCGCCATACCATTAGGTCTGTACCAAGTAAATTTCCTCCCAATCAAAGGAAGGTCCACCAACTCCATCAAAGCAATAAAATTATTAAAACTATTAATATCCCTATAGGAGATTATTGAGGAGATACCTCTTCTTTCAGATGAATCTCTGATTGAATTGAAATCGCCTACCACGCACCACGGCCCTCCACCAAAACCCTTCTTGGATATAATTAGCATTTCCCACCAAGAGAGATTTTGGCAGCAATCTGAAGGCACATAAACAATAACCACAAAAACCTTCAATCTGGTCACTCCCCATAATAGACAGACACCAATAAAATGAGGTCCCCAGAAGGAGAATAGTTTCGAAGCTTTGATTAAATTCCAGATCATCATGATACCACCACTCCTACTAGTAGCAGGGACAAAAACACAATCACAATCAACATTTCCCCATAAATATCCAATAGCGACGAATCTACTTCTTCTACTTTTGTTTCTTGAATTGCAATAAGATCCAAATCCTCAGACTCCACTAGGGATTTGACCATCTTTTTAACAATCCCTCATAACCCTCTAATGTTAATTGATGCTATCTTCATAGATGAGTCTTATCACCCCTGTTTCCTTTCGCCGCTTCCTTGTCTCTACTCTCCATCTCTACTAATCTCTCTTTAACCTCCTTCTCATTTTTTTTAAAATTCACTCCTAAAACCATGCCAATCTCCATTAGCTTCTCTGCATCAGTATACGCTCCTTTTTCCAAAAATAATCGATTGCAATTTCGGATGTGTGAGTCTGAAATAGAATCAACATGAGAAGAAACCTCTACCTCACCTTCATTGGAGCTCGACATCACACACTCAGGAGCCTTAATTAGCGTTTTCGAGAATGCTGAGCTAATTGAGTCCCCCTCTGACCGATTCTTTGGCCACTTCTTTCTTAAGAATCTAGAGGCTTTTGGAATGAGAGCAATCCCACCACCGCTATTCCCCCTATTAATCTTCTTACTCTTATGCTTTTTTCTTTCCTTATCATTTTTTATAGAAGGAATTTCCACCCCATCACCTAACCTCGCACCAGTAACGAATTCTTCTCCCACAACCCCATTCTCCATTGAATTAGCGTCCTTTTGTGAGAAGGATCCAGCAACGTTCTACACATTCTCTTCTTCCTTGTAACCCTTGCCAGAGAAATTCTCTTGACCAGACCCACTTTGTGCTCCATCCGCCCCATCATTAGGAGACCCAGGCCCATTAGTCTTACTTTCTAAAATTTTCCCCATACCCGTAACTCCCTCCTGTCCCTTTTTCACCCTACTCACATCAGATATGGGCCCTTCACCACCCCAATTAAAAAATGTTCCCCCATTCCATTAGATTTTTCCCAGCCCACCTCCTCTACCCCAAAAATCTTTTCCCTTTCCATCTTTTTGGAAAAACAATCCACTGCCTCCATCGCCCTATTCCAACGCCAATTAATGCATGATGATGATCATTCCCTTTGCCTCCACCATTCATCTTCACGCCGTGCACCCTTCCTAATACACACTCATTGCAAACTTCACAATCATCTTCTCCAAAGAATTCATCTTCCCTGGTATTGGAGACATGATCCAAGGTTTCATTTTCTTCCACCATTAAACCTTCCTCTGAATCTAAAGAAGATAGCACTATTCCAGTATCATTAAAACACTGCACTCCATAAGGGCGCTGATGAAATCTCAGACACCAAAATATAAAAGTCTTCCCCATTAATTTTAGCATGAGTCCGATAGTGTATAAAATCAGGATCAGATGTAGAGATCAACACTCTTGCCACATCTAATCTCCGCTTCAGATTAGAAGAATCATCTAACCGAACAAACATTCCTCTGTCGCCAACCAAACTTCGAAAGAACTCTTCCTTCCAAACATGCCAATCTAGTCAATCTAGTCACCGCAGGATACCATTCTCTAATATCATCAAAGAGGGAACAGAACCAATCTTGTGCACTGTCAACCAACTCTGGAATCTCCTTATCATCATCAGCTTCGAGAAGCACCTTCCTAACACCCAGAGGTGTAATTCTTATCTAATAAAATCCTTCATTATTGAACTTTTCCTGGAGATCAAAAACATCTTCAGGAGAATGTGTCCAACCAACAAATGCCTTTCTACATTTCTTCTTCCACATTAAATATCATTTCTCCCGTCTCCACCTTCTTAATTACTTGATCGTTTTTGACAAAGCCCCTCCCATTATTCTTTCTATACACTTCCTGGTTTCTACCTTTCCACCCTCCCACATTGTTTCCTCCAGCTCTTCTTTCCCTCACGTTTTCTCCACTAAAACCCCCACCCTTCACCACATTTGCATAAGAATTTCCCCTTGTATAACCTCCCATCTTAGTCTCCCCCTTAATCACCCAGTTGACATGAGAATGTTGTTGTTTACCACCTTCTCCCACTCTTCCAAACCTCGAGAGGTTTACCTTCACTTTTGTCCCACTAATGTGAACACCCCCTAGACGTCTTTCCAAATCACCAGGGTCTCTAACATCAGCAAACCGCACAAACCCAAACCTCTTACCATAGCAATCAGGTTTCTTTGGAATTAAAATGTTCAATATATTTGCATTATATAAATTTTCAAGAAAAATGTACTTTTAAAATATTAGCGGATTAAAACCCTCTCTTAATCCTCCTTCCATTCTGTTCTTTCTCTGCTTCATAAGTTCCAGGCTCAAGGATCTGTTTGCAATTATCTTTAGCTTTCTGCTATTGTTTAGTTTTGTTAGTTGCTCCTTATGTTCTTATCCTTTTTGCTCTTTAGTCCCTCGCAATGTACATATATAGACCCTTCTCTGTATCTTCCGTTTGATGATGAATAATATTTTCTTTACTCTTCTCTTCTTTATCCCTTTGTGTTTTCTCTGTTTTCTCTTTCTTTTCATGGCTCCTATGTGTGCTTCCTTCTTGCAGGTTTATACATCCTGTTATGGTATCAAGAGCCCTATAAGGGTGCTTTCGCTACTTCATCGCCATGGATGAAGAAACGAAGTTGAAGGCCATGCAAGATCCCACAAATCCCTTCTAGATTCATCCTAATGAGAACCTTTCCATGGTTCTCGTCACTCCCCTCTTGAATGAAACTAATTATTACAATTGGTCTAACACCATGAAAATGACTTTGCTTACCAAGAACAAGGACGCTTTCATCAATGGCACCATTGCCCAACCTTCTGCTGACGGTTGTGTTCTTCCTTTGTGGCGTCGTTGCAACAACCTTGTTCGTGGATGGCTGTATCGCTCCATGTCCCCGGATATAGCTCAATCTGTCATCATGGTGGAAAAAGCTTATTGAGCTGCGTGAACATTTCTCTCGCGCTGATTTGTTTCGCATTTCTGAGGTTCAAGAACAATTCTTTTCTCTCAAACAAGGTGACCTCTCTGTTACGAAATACTACACTCTCATGAGGGCTTTATGGGATGAACTCGATTTTGTTGATCCTCTTCCTCTCTGCACTTGTGGTGCTAAGTGCACCTGTGGAGCCTCGGAGAATTTAAAGATTCATCGCAATACACAGATTGTTGTTCGTTTTCTGCGTGGTTTAAGTGATCTTTATGCCACTGTTCGTTCTCAAATTATGATAATGCATCCTCTTCCTCCCATCAACCACTTTTGTTCCATGATTGTCCAACAAGAAAGGCAATTTCTTGGTGATGTTCATTCCCTTGCAACGGTGGCATTAAGCACAGCAAGCAGTTCTTCCTTTGACAACACCAGGAAATCCTCTTTTGGAAGTAACAATTCCAATTCGCAAGAAAAGGTGTGCAGTTACTGCCACAAGAAAGGCAATCTTCGTGAAAGTTGCTATCGTTTAAATGGCTTTACATAGGGTTTCAAGTTCACCAATTCAAAATACAAGAACAAAAGTGCTAACATGGTTTATGCTGATAATAATGATGATTCTGCTACGCATTCAAGTGAGGATTCTCAATACAGATTTGGTTTTACAGCTGAGCAGTACCAACGCTTACTAGCCCTTCTCCCTCAATTTGATAACAAAGATGCACAGGTCAACCTGCTGCCCACAATCACAGTCATCAACCTCCAAACTGGGTAAAATGTTTTCTCAAAAGTGAGTTTTAGACACAGGTGCAACTGATCATATTACTTGCTCTAAATCTAACTTTACTTCTTATAAACTCATTAAACCTATCTATGTTCATCTACTTAATGGTGAAATTCTCACATCTCATTATCGTGGAACCATTCAATTCACAAATAATTTCTACTTAACAGATGTTCTTTTTCTCGAAAATTTCACATTCCACTTAATCTCCATTCGCAAATTAACTGTCTCTCTTAACTGTGATCTCATTATCTCACCATCTTCTTGTTACATATAGAACCACAATACCTCCAAGAAGATTGGAGTAGCTGACATTCATGAAGACCTTTACCTGCTTAGAGCTTTTTCTGATACCTCTTCTGCTAGACATGTTTCTGATATTTCTGCTTTTTCTGCTACATGTTGTAAAGTTGATCTTGTTTCTAATAACCTGTGGCATTTTCGGCTTGGTCATATTCCTTTTGAACGTTTACAAGTTATGCATAAACAGATATTTGCTATAATAACAGTTTTGTATGTGACATATGTCAGATTGCTAAACAAAAGAGACTCCCTTTTCCCTTGAGTACTTCTAAATCTGATCGTGCTTTTGATTTGATTCATTGTGATATCTGGGGACCCCTTGGTGACATCTCTATACATGGTCATTCTTATTTTCTCACAATTGTTTATGATTTCTCTCATTTTACCTTTGTGTCTCTCATGCGTTTAAAATGTGAAACTAGACAATTAATCAAGGATTTCACTTGTATGGTTGAAACTCAATTTAATGCAAAGATAAAATTCATACGATGTGACAACGGTATAGAGTTTCAAATGCCATCTTTTTATGCTTCTAAAGGTATAACTCATCAAACTAGTTGTGTGGAAACCCCTCAATAGAATGCCATTGTTGAGAGGAAACACAACACATATTAAATGTCACTAGGAGTTTGCTTTTTGAATCCAATTTACCTAAGTGTTTTTGGTCTTTTGATGTAAAACATGTTGTGTTTCTTATAAACAAAATTCCTACTCCTATCCTAAATAACAAATGTCTATATGAAATGTTGTATAACTGTCTACCTGATCTTCATGATATAAAAGTCTTTAGCTGCCTATGTTTTGCTTCAACTCTAACAAGAAATCGCACTAAACTTGATCCTAGAGCTCATAAATCCATTTTTCTAGGATTTCAATCTGGTACATAAGGCTTTGTCCTGTTTGATCTAACTTGTAGGGAAGTTTTTGTGTCAAGACATGTTCAGTTTCCTAAGCAAATTTTTCCCTACATAGAACATCCTCCACCTCAAGTAGACAGTTCATCATCCTTTCTTCCAACTTACAATGATCCTATGGATTATATTCATAATCATTCTGCTGCAGTACCAGCATCACCAACTTCTTCCACTGCTCCTCGACAACATCGAAATGTTATTGAACATTCTGCAGTTTCATCTGATAAGCACACTCCTTAGATTCGCCATTCCACAAGAGTCTCTCGTCCCCCTAGCTACCTTGCTGATTATCATTGGTCCATCATCAATCAGATAGGGACGTTTTGTCCATCTCAATCTCTTATGTCATCCACCCCTTTATATCCTCTTTCTTCTGTTTTAAATTATGATAAGCTATCCTGCTCTTACAGGTCCTTTGTAGCAAATATCTCTTGCTTCGGTGAACCAAGATCTTGTGCTGAGGCCGCAAAGGATCCTTTATGGCAAGAGGCCATGAAAGCTGAGCTTGACGCTTTAGCAAGAAACAACACTTGGGAACTCTCTACTCTACCTATGGGAAAGAAAGCTATTGGATGCAAGTGGGTGTTTCGCATCAAGTTCAAGCCCGATGGGACAATAGACAGATACAAAGCACACCTTGTAGCAAAAGGCTTTATGGATTACCAAGAGACTTTCTCCCCGGTGGCCAAAATGAGTACCCTGGGCTTCTCCTCTCCATTTCCGCTGCCAATCACTGGTATCTCCACCAATTGGACGTTGACAATGCCTTCCTTCATAGGCAAATCAGTGAAGAGGTTTATATGAAGATTCCACCAGGTTTCAAGGCTCCCAAATCACAGCAAGTTTTTCGTCTAAGGAAATCCATATATGGACTTAAGCATGCTAGCAAGGAGTGGTTTACTATACTCTTTGCTACTCTTGAATCACAAGGGTTCATCAAGAGCCCTGCTGACCACACTCTATTCATCAAAATCATCACAACATCCTTTACTGCCCTCTTAATATATGTGGATGATGTTGTCCTTGCAGGTAATAGCCTAATTGAAATCCAATCCATTAAGAGCTTCCTTCATCAAAAATTCAGAATAAAGGATATTGGTGAACTGAAGTACTTTTTAGGATTGGAAGTAGCACGCAACTCAAGGGTATAACCATAAATGAGAGAAAATATGCTCTCGAGCTCCATAGTGATGCTGGAATGCTTGCTTCCAAACCTGCCATTATCCCTATGGACCCTTCCGCTCGTCTTTCAAAAAATTGGGGCACTCCATTACAGAACAATACATCATACAGAAAGATCATTGGTCGTCTTCTCTACCTCACTTCAACTCAACCAGACATCTCTTACAGTGTCCAATTCCTTGATTGTCCAACTGATACTCACATGCAAGCTGCTCAAAGAATCCTAAGATACATTAAGGGCAGCGATTTGTTCTTCCCGTCACACACTAACTTTAAACTCCATGCTTATAGTGATAGTGATTGGGGAGGATGTCCAGACTATCGAAGATCTGTAACCGGGTATTGCGTCTTTCTGGGTTCCTCTCTGAATTCGTGGCGAGCTAAGAAGCAGGCTACCCCTTCCAGGTCTTCAATAGAAGCTAAATATAGAGCCCTTGTTGCTACTACTTGTGAAATCCAATGGTTATACAATCTTCTCAAGGCTTGTGAGATACCAGATTCTGTTCCTTGCAACTTGTTCTGTGATAATGAATCAGCAATCCATATTGCTCACAATGACTCCTTCCATGAAAGAAACAAACACATTGAACTGGACTATCATATCACGCGCACAGAGAGTCTTACTGGTTTGATTAAAGTGCTCCCTGTCCCTGCCAAGGAATAGCTCGCAGATATTCTAACCAAGCCTCTCCCTGCATCCAGCTTCTATGACATCCTCTCCAAGTTGGGCATGAACAATATCCATGGTCAAACTTGAGGGGGGGGTATTAGTGGATTAAACCCCTCTCCTAATCCTCCTTCCATTCTGTTCTTTCTGTTCTTCATAAGTTCCAGGCTCAAGGATCTGTTTGCAATTATCTTTAGCTTTCTTCTATTGTTTAGTTTTGTTAGTTGCTCCTTATGTTCTTATCCTTTTTGCTCTTTAGTCCCTCGCAATGTACATATATAGACCCTTCTATGTATCTTCCGTTTGATGATGAATAATATTTTCTTTACTCTTCTTTTCTTCATCCCTTTGTGTTTTCTCCGTTTTCTCTTCCTTTTCATGGCTCCTATGTGACCTTCCTTCTTGCAAGTTTATACATGTCAATAAATAATAACTCATTGAGATTAATAATAATAATTATACTACTGTGTTTTATCTTTGATTCAATCATTTTTGTTCTAACAAGTGTTCCATTCATTTAACCTGGTGCCATGTCCGGTCCCATTTTACTAATGTATCAAATACAGAACCAAGTATATTTTTCAGTCATGTTCCGATATGTCTGTCAAATGCAACCCAAAAGTCTCTTCAAGTGTGTGTCTCATATCGTTCAAACACTTGACATAGGGATTCAAACCACCACTTTCAGCCACTAGAGAGAGTCAATGTCCTAATTTAAATTTAGAGTTTTAAAATATAATGGAATCATGTCATTCAATGCAAGTATCGATTATGTGATGATGGGCATATATCGTTTAAGGACAATCAAATTGACCTAAATAATAATAAAACATAAAGTTTTGTAGAAGAAAAAGTAGTTGAATTTATTACTCGATCACTTAAAAATAGAGTGAGAAATGTGACCTATTTTATAAAATGAATTATCTTCAGCTATCATCCAAAGAAAATTAAAACGAATTAACATTATTTTATACAAGATATTGAAGAATGATGATACACAATTTGACCATGACCAACTTATAATAAAACTGCATGACTTTTTGGAAAATAAATTGTTTGCAAAAATAAGCACACTTCAATAACTTAGTGTGTGTTTGATTTAAATTTTAGTGAAAATAAAAGCAAAAAAAAAAAAAAAACACACACACAAAACAGATATTTAATCTTTGATTGAGATTGTTAATGTACAAAATTCGCGGTCATTCAATAAAAGTTACTATTTTTAATTTTGGTTAAAAATGACTTTGACAAAAACAAAATTTTAAATAAGCATGCCGATAACTGTTTCAACCAAAATTGTCTTTGAATATTATCATTAAAAGTTTACATTTGGAGATTGTCATAGCCACCATTATAAAACAATAGAGAGTTCAATTCCATTTTTTCATATTTAAATTCAAAAATTTAAATTATAAGAAAAGAAAAATATGTCATTCAATGTGAGTATCGATTGACGATTTAAAAAATGAAATATTAAAAAACTAAATGAAGGGGACATGACAAAAATGATAAAGGATAAACACATCAAAAATAACAAAATAAATAAAAATATTTAGTAGAAGAAAAAGTGATTTGTAATGATGACAATTTGGATTTAATATACTTGCATTTATTACTCATTAACTTGAAAATAAGGTGAGAAAAACCTCCTATATATTAAAAAAAATGTGTAGAGAAAGTTAACTAGCAACTTTGTTTCTTTTTTTTTTCCCCTTTTTTTAAGAAAAAAAAATCAACTAGCAATTCTGTATGAAATATGAAAGAGGCTGGATTGGTGCCATCTCGGAACGGGATCATATCAGCCTTTGGAATGGTGTTTTCGGACGCTGTCATGCTTAAAATAAGAGTATTTTCTTTCACATTTTTACTATTTTTCAAACGACATAGTCAAAAAACACCATTTATGTCCAAAAAATAGTGGTCTTGTTCTTAACTGGGATGGTGTTAATCCAAACATTCTTGTATCAATTTAGAATTGAGTGTACAGGTTTTGGTTCGCGGGTTGGTATGCAAAATCATGATCTATGTGGCCTTGGGCATTAAAGTGCATATTGGGTACATGTTCGTTTTCTCAAAAGTACTTTAACTTGTAGATAGTTTAATTAACTACTCTCTCTATGTTATTTATAAGTGGATGGATTCATGCACTTATTGTATTAAGGAATTAAGTTGTATTAAGGTATTGGTTGTATTGTGGTGTCCTACACTTCTGTTCTATTCTCTTGGCTTGTGTCTTTGCTCTATATATATTGGCTACGGAAATTTTCCACGGCCATTCTATTTTTACTACCGAATTGTTACAAATTAGCTACAAATTTTTGCTTAGCTAATATGCAAAATATATGTAGTGGTAGCACCATCATGATATTAACTTTTTCTTCAACAAATTTTGAAATCTAGAATTAATATAATTTTATTAGAAAGAAAAGATTAGCACATATGAACTATATAGCTTTTTTATTCATTTTTTTTAAAAAATATTGCATAAATGTCCAAATAATTATTCTATTCACTACTTCACTATTTTGTTAAATATTTTTTATGTATATAATTATGTCTTTGAAAATTGAAACAGATTTGAAAAAACTATATGTCACATCATAAGTAGCAATGTGATCATATTAACTTTTCCTACAACAAATTTTGAAATATCAATTTGTAACACCTACTTTTTGAAAACCGTTTTTTTTCACCACATCAAAGTTCTCAGCATAAATTTAAACATAAGTGGCTAGTTTGCTACAAAGTAATTCATATATACATGGTACATGGTACATGTACATACTACACTTAGAGCCTTAGAATGTCTAATCTAAAATGGGTTAAGTTTTTGTACAAGCTAGAGAGAGCGTAAGAAAAGATTGGTCCATAAAATTGGACGATGCTCTATGGGCTTAACTAACAGCTTATAAGGCTCCTATAGACTTAACTCCTTTCTAGTTAGTTTATGGGAAGTCTTGTCATCTACCAGTAGACCTGGAACATAAGGCGTATTGCGCTTTAAAATTCTTTAATTCTGACCATAAGGCTTCGAAAAAAGGAAGTTACAACTTAATCAACTGGATGAGTTAAGATTTCGTGCTTATGAGTCTTATAGACTGTACAAGGAGAAAATGAAGTTGTACAAGTTGGCCAAAAAGAATTTCCAACCCACACAATATGTTTTAGTCTTCAATTCTAGATTAAGATTATTCCCGGGTAAGTTAAAGTCCAAATGGTCAGGAACTTTTACGGTCAAAGAAGTCAAACCCTATGGAACAGTTGAAATTGAAGACTCACTTAAAAATGAAAGCTGGGTGATAAATGGTCAAAGATTAAAGTTGTATCTCGGTGGTGAAATCGAGTGGCTAGCCACCAATGTGAACTTAATCGAAGCATAAAAATGCATCAGACGTCGAGCTAATGACGTTAAACAAGCGCTGATTTGGAGGCAACCCAATTTTATGATTCTTGTTATGTGTGTAAAGAAGAATAAAATAAGTTTGACGAATTTTGAAAGAAATTTTGTGAAAATGAGTAAAAAACAGGGTTTTGAATTCGGGCTTGAGTGCTGAAAAAAGGTTTTTCAATATTAAAAAATTTAAACTGGCGCTTAAGCGCCCACCATGGCGCTCAAGTGCCGGAGTCAACAAAATGGCGCAATTTTCAAATTTTGTGTCAGAAGCTGGCGTTTGAGCGCTAGACGAGCCTAGAGATACATTACTTTCTACCAACAATTTTGGGCTAACGCTCAAACGCAGGATGTAGAGAAACGTATGTAATGGTTGGAATGGTAATCAGTGCACCAACAAAACTGGCACTCAAGCGCCAGTAATGCGGAGGCTTTAAATGCAGCCCAGATTAAGGGATTAGCTTTCAAAACTCTCATGTTCTCTCTTTAAGTGCGAATCCATCACAAAATCTCGTCTAAAACTCCTCAAACTTTGCTTTAGAGTGAGAAACTCTTCATCATTTTTCACCATATTCATTTGGTTCTTCAATCATCATGAGTCTACCGTATGTATTTGGCTATTTCTTCATTTTTCATGCTATTAAACCTTGTACATTTTCTCTGAAATAAGGGATTAAGCATAAAATTGATGTTTTAATATAGTTATACATGTCAATTAGGGTTTCTATTGTGGACTTTTATCATAATACGATGAGTTTCTCTTGTTGTTCATGATTAAGCCTAGGGAAGTTCTAAAATTCTGTTGAAAAATTACAATGAAAAGAAATTAGAGAATTTTGAACCCTAGGTTATGACAACATTATGGTGGTTATATTGATAAATGTATTTGAATATTGTGTTGGAAATTTTTACAAAAAATACAAAAGTCCTATGTAGAAACCAAATTAACCGTGTATGAGATTCATGATGATGGTTCTGTTGATTTTTGCCCAATTTAGTGTTAATTGTGCAGCACAACTGAGGCAAAGCTCCTGCGATTGAGCCTGATCAAGGGTCAACAAAGAGGAAGGAAGTTCCACAAAGGAGTAGGGGTTCTTCTTTCGGTGGAGGATTTGATCATGACAAATTCATTGACCGTGACCATGCTGAATGGTACCGGGTTATTCATAACTGGTGTTTCATTGCTGAAAGAAGAGTTAAGTTGCGGGACAGAGAGTGCCCAGAGTTTACTCAAATGTTGACTCGCTGCAACTAGGGGCCACTTGCATCTCTTTCGGAAAAATTACACCCGGATATCATGAGAGAATTTTTTGCCAACACTTATGGAGGCAAAGATAGCAAGGCACGGGAGAAGGTGTCGGTGGTTAGGGGAGTCCGAGTACCATACAATGCCGATTGGATAAATAAGAAAATTGGTAATTCACTTATCTCTCCTATCCCTTACTTTCAAAGAAGTGAGGGTGTATTGGATGATTATACTCGTATGAAAAATGAAGGGGAATTTGACTTGGAATCCAGTTTGGCTAAAATTGTCTATGAGAATCGCCGAATTGCAGAGACTAGTCAAACTAGGGTTCCACACAAGGTACTTCGAGTAATTATGACTTTGACTTGTAAGCTTTGGATGACGTTCATCTTAGCCAACTTGTGACCCAAGTTACACCCATCTGATTTGCATTTGGAAGAGTGCCACCTACTTGTTTGTGTGAAGAGGTGGGTTTTCCTATTGTGCGGAGCCAAAAGATTCGGGAGCCCCATTGATCAGAAATATCTCCACAACAATTGTGCGGATCCAGACCCGAATGCACCAGTGCAACCACCACCGAGAGCACCACCAAGGAGGATGGAAGACTTGTGGGGTAGGATGGCCCATGAGTTCAAGGGAAAAATGTTAGGCTTGATCATCATGACAAGAAATTTAGTGCAATGCATCGCGGGTTAACCCATCTCCACCAGTCACAATTCGAAATGGCCCAGTATTATATGCCTGGCAAAACATTCTTCTAGAACCCTGAGTCTTTTGCAACTCATGTTGCTTGGCTTGGGAACAGGCTCGTTATACCGGGGGAGGCAGTTGGTGCTAGTGGGGATGAAAATGGTGGTGGTGGTGAGGAAGATGGGGGCAATGATATAGATATCGACGACTACTTGGATGAGGATGACCCCTTATTTGGATAGGGGAGTTTCTGTTCTTTTCTTGTGTTTGTTTGGATCTTTTTCATTTTCTATTCTCTTGTTTGTTTTTAATTTTGGCTCTTGTTCAACAATTTTTATTTTTATTTTAAGTTGTTTTCATTTTAATGGTAGTTTTAAATTTTTGAATAAATGGCATGTGTGTGGTTCATGATTAAATTGCAAATGGCATGAATTATGTTATTGCATGACTTGGGAAATTTTAATTGTGAAAAATAGTAAATTGAAAATTAACTGTTCATGATATGAGTTTTGTGCATTGGGAATTTGTGGAAAATTATTATCAAGGTTAAAGCCTTTTTAACTTTGTATGATGAGTGTATCCCACAAAATTGCATGAGAGTCCTCTTTGTTAACTTGAATAAATTTGTTTTAATTTGTAATTGTCATGATCAATTAG
The DNA here is from genome assembly GCA_037177725.1 of Cyamopsis tetragonoloba. Taxonomy (NCBI): domain Eukaryota; kingdom Viridiplantae; phylum Streptophyta; class Magnoliopsida; order Fabales; family Fabaceae; genus Cyamopsis; species Cyamopsis tetragonoloba. The sequence goes on along the minus strand of CM074122.1, from coordinate 40,007,488 downwards.
GACATAAAAATGATAGAGGCATAGTTTAGTTGATTGAGTTTGAGCCAAAAAGCCTACATGATAATTGCATCTTTTGTTGGTACCCAATTTGAGCCGTATTGATAAATTCTTTCTTAACCCTATGTACTAAAATGAATGTTTTATCCTTACCTTTGAGTTGGCGAAAAAATGTTTATATATTTAGGGAAAGTGATGGATATGCAAATGGTGTATAATTCTTTTGGCTTAAAAAGAAAAATCAAGTGTTTCTTGTATATATGTGAGTCCTTGGGTAGCCTTGTGTACATATATATAGTATGTATTTTCTTAAAAAAAAAGAGAAGAAAAAAAATATAAATAAATTAATAAACAAAAGGTGCCTTAGGGAATACAAATAAGAAACACTTGAAAAGAAGTTTGGGGTGAACATGTTTTGTAGAATAGGTTGGGGGGAGTTTTTGATTATGTAAATATGTTTTCTCAAACTTGTTTTGCTTAACTTGAAAAACAAAAATTCTTTGTAACTCAACCTCATTACAACCTTTGAAAATACCTCTTGATTTATTGATTGACTTAGTGAAATAGTTTGATGTCCAATAAAGAACCATATTCAATTGAAGTAGCATTGAGGAATTAGGCAAAAATGATACCATGAAAGGTTTGAGAGTGAACCTTCGATAATGGTTAATTACAGTCCTTTTGCACTTAAGTCACAAATTGAACAGTCTCTTTTTCCTCTAAGGTGATCATAAGTCTGTTTTTCTCTTCCATGCATGTTATAATGATTTGTGTTTGAAGATTAAATTTTGAATCACACATGCCATAATTCCTTTTACCTATTTCTTTTCATTTTAATTTTAGGAAATACACTGCTTGAGGAAAAGCAAAGTTTCAGGTTGGAGGGAATTTGATAAGTGTTATTTAGGGGTGTTCATTATAATAAGAAGTTCACACTTATCAGACCAAAAATGTTAAGTTTTTATAAATTTCATCCATAATCTTTACTTTGTGAATTTTCAAGTAAGAATGTACAAATAATTGTTTTTCAACTTATGGATTGTAATTTTTGTTATTTTTGAAGCTTGACAAGAAGAAAAACACATTGGAGCACCAAAGAAGTCAGCGCTCAAGCTCCACACCGAGCACTGTAATCAGCACAACATTAGATCTCACTACTATAGTTATTAGTCCGGCGCTTGAGCGGTGAAATTGGCACTCAAGCGCTGGCTGCATTAACCATGCATTAACTAGGGCATTAATGCAAACGCTCAAGCCCGACAATGGCTCTTGAGCGCCAGAAGAAAGCAATTGAGAAGTCCTAACAACGCTTGAGCGTTGGAATTGGCGCTTGAGCGCCAGAGTCCGGCTCAAAATGACTATAAATATAGTCATGATGTGTACAGGAGGGACATCAAATTTTGGGAGAAAAATACTAAGATACATCACTTTAGTCATAGTTTTAGTACTCTTAGGAGTTACTCTTGAAGTTCATGGCCTTGTTTGGCTACGCTTTCTAACGGGATTGAATGTAAATTACTTTATCTTCTCATAATTTCAATTATTAGTTCATTTTCATATATAAATTGGAGTTCTTTTTCTTTTCTTTTTTCTTGGTTAAGTTTGATCATCTTTGTTGGTTCTTTGTGGATCAAGAAATCTGAATCAAGCATACACAAACCAAATACTCGAGCAAGAGAAATTAAAAGCAGAAATGAACAAGAACAAATTATGCTAAGAACAAAACAAGAAATGCAGAAAGATAGTGAAATATGCAGATAGCAAAGAAATGCAGAAAAACACTAAGATATACGTGGTTCAGCCAAACCGGCCTACATCCACGGGAGAGAGCAGCTAGATCTTTCATTCATCATCCAGAACAAGTTACACAGCATGATGGATTCATCTACCATTCTAGATCAGCATAGGGACTATGTAACTATGCTTCACGAACACGATTCCTCTCAGCTTTTGAACTAGTTTGGATAAAGTCAATTACAATCCAACTAACTTCTAATAATGAAGAAAGTAGGATGCATATATACAAACAGAATGAAGGAACTAAAGGGAACTAGGAGACATAACTGAATTTAGAGATCAAAACTGATTTTAGTCACTAGCTTCACAATTCTCCACCTAGACTTAAATTAGAAGCTGAAACACAGGCTGCTCCCCCTCTTAAAACATCACTCAACCTTTGCAAAAATTGATCAAGTCTAGGCAATGTTTAAACTTGACCCTTGGAAGTGACTTGGTAAGCATGTCTCCTGGGTTGTCTTCAGTACCAACCTTCAAAACTTGAATCTCCTTATCTTCAATCATTTCCCTGATAAAGTGCAACCTTACATCTATATGTTTGGTTTTCTCATGATAGGCTTGATGACATTCTAAGTGAATAGCACTTTGACTATCACAAAATAGTGTAACACTTGATTGAATCACACCAAGTTCTCTGATAAAGCCTTTTAACCACCTGCTTTCCTTTGCCCCTTCAGTAAGCGCTACATATTCAGATTCTGTTGTTGACAGAGCAGTTTTACCTTGCAGACTCGCCCTCCAAGAGACAACAGTTCCAAAAAGAGTGAACACATATGCAGAGATTGATCTTAAGGTGTCCATGCATCTAGCATAATCAGCATCAACAAAACCAATAAGACAGTCATCTACCTTAGCAGTTCTTTTGAACTTTAAACCACAGTCTGAGGAGCCATTTAGGTATCTGAAGATCCACTTTAATGCACTCCAATGCGCTTGTCCTGGGTTAGACATGAACCTGCTTACCATGCTCACAGCATGAGCAATATCAGGTCTGGTACAAACCATCCCATACATGATGCCTCCTATTCCACTTGCATAGGGAATAGTTTCCATTTTGTTCCTCTCATCTTCAATGCTTGGAGCTTGAGAAATAGAGAAGTTATCATGAGTCCCAAGAGGTGTAGAGACTGGTTTAGATTGATGCATTCTGAACCTCTCAACAACCTTTTGAATATATCCTTGCTGAGACAGAATTAGCTCACCTTTTTCTCTATTTCTGTGAATATCCATACCCAAAATCTTCCTTGCTGAACCGAGATCCTTTTTTTCAAACTCAGAACTGAGCCTCCTTTTGAATTGATCTATCTCTTCCTTGCTTGAACTTGCAATGAGAATGTCATCCAAATATAAGAGTAGATATAGCAGAAATTTGTTGTCCTCTTTTAGAGTATATACGCAGCTGTCATAACTGCTTCTTTTGAAACCACACTTGATTACAAAGTCATCAAACCTCTTGTACCACATTCTTGGACTCTGCTTCAGACCATACAAAGATCTTTTCAAGAGACATAACTTGGATTTGTCCTGATCATAGCCATCTGGTTGTTCCATGTAGATGTCTTCCTCCAAGTTTCCATGCAAGAAAGCCGTTTTTACATCCATCTGCTCTAATTCCAGATTGTACTGGTTTGTCAAAGCCAGTAGGACCCTGATGGAACAATGTTTCACCACTGGAGAGTAGATTTCATTGAAGTCTATTCCTTCCACTTGTGAGAAACCTTTTGCAACCAACCTAGCCTTGAACCTTGGAGCTTCAACACCTGGAATGTCATCCTTCTTCTTAAAAATATCTTTCACAATATCTTTAACTCTCACCCTCAAGTCTGCATCCTCTCTCACAATATCTTTCTTCTTAATTTCCTGATTTTCTATATTTACAAAACTCTCTGAATTTTCAACTCTACCTCTTTTTCTTCCTCAATCTCTTCACTCTCTTTTTTCTCTTCCTCCTTTTCATCTCTCTCAAATTCTTCCTCCTCTATCATTAAATTATCACCAATCTCATCATGAATTGTATCGCCACTCCATGTGGAAATAGCTTTGCATTGTTCCTCGGAGATTCTTTGATTATTGCCTAAGAAGGGACTAGCAGTCCATTTCGATATTTGTTTAGCCATCTGCCGAATGTGAGTCTCAATATTACACAAAGAAGATTCAATATTCTTTAGAGAAGTTTCCATTGATGTCTCATGATCCAAAGATGATTGTAGAAACTTTTCCAAGGTAGCCTCAAGTTTTGTAGTTGATTCAGGCCATGTAGGGATTTGAGGCTCTAAAGCATATTGATCTTGGTAACTCGACGATGCTCGCAAGAACTTTGCCAAAGTTTCATCAAGTTTAGAAGTATGCCCATACGAAGGAGAGAATGAAGGACTCCACACACCTGTATTTTGATAACTACTCCAACCCAAAGAAGAATTATTAGTACAATTAGATTGAGAAGATGGGTTAGAACAATCACCTTGCCAATGCTGAGTATTCCAATACGGCACTACCTGCTCATGAGGCACGGTATTGAAATACATGGTGTCTTGCTTAGACCATTAGAACATGAGTTAGTGTAAAGAGTAATAACAAAAAAAATAGGTAAGGGTTAAGAAAACAGAAAAATAAAAAAGAAAAATAAAAAAAGATATCAATTAAAATTAAAACTAAAATTATATGTACAAAAAAAAAGCTATTTACAACCCAAATATTCAACCGAGACTAAATTGATAACCGTGCTCCCCGGCAACGGCGCCGGAAATTTGTTAAGTATTTTAGAGAACTAAAATACTAACTCGTTTCAGTATAGTGGAAAAATAGATTATCGTCCTCAGGGAGCAACTACAGAACAATTTAGTGCCAATATATGACCTTGGGCGAAGTTTTCGAAAGGTTTTGAATTGAATTGAATTATGAAACGAATGCTCGTAATGTAAAAGGAGTTTAAAACAATTTTAATAAATACTTGGATTTGAACTTGTTGCGCACTATAACGATCTCTTCCTCTCTCTTAATTTCTATATTATTCGAAAAACCGTAAGGTAAAATTTTCACTTAGAGAAGATTTCTTATTCGGTAAGATTCTATGATAATGAAAATACATATTCCAATCTCTTAAAAATATGTGAATTCAATCATGCAATAAGCAAAACCTCTAAATAAACGGTTCATAAATCAATACCTATCTCTAGGTTATTGCTTTATGAAAATACATTATCAGAACCCCTTTTAAATCAAATTCTCATTCAATTGAAAAGGTTAGAAGAAAGAGAAGAAAGATTATTAAGCTTTAAACTCAACAATTAAAACAGATAAAGAGAAACAATTCAATTAATATAGAAAGGAACAAGAGAGTTTGAGTGATTACAGTGCTAGCCACGTCCAAATGCAAGAATAGGAATCCAAGCTACCATCTTGAATTGAGAAACAATTCAATTCATAGATGAAAGTTACAGAAGATCTCTCTTTGCACTATTTCTATCTCTAGAATTCTCAACTTCTCCTCTCAGACTCCTTTAGCTCCTAGTGAATGAGGCTTTTTACAGGGATCCTAAGTGGTTTATCTTTACTCAAAATAAGATAAAATAATATCAGATAAGGTTGCTTCAGATGTTTTTTCCTTTTTCTTCTCCCTTATCTTCTGTGCTTTTATCTATTTACCTGCAATCCAATAATTTAGGCCTCAAATCTTATCTAAATTAGTCCAAGATAAGGATGAAACTGAAATAATCAATCAACTCTCTCTCAAATTAAGATAAGTATTGAATTTACTAAATTTAGGGGAATTTAATTAAAAGATAAACATAATATCATTTAAAATATAGTCAAATTAACCACAAAATAGTTTAATAATTATCTGTCATCAAATAGTCTCCAGGTTTGCCACTCCATGCCTCCATGGGTGTTTGGAACTTTAGAGCTGATGAGGGACATCTGTTTATGAGATAAACAGTTGTGTTTGCTGCTTCTCCCCAGAATTGCTTAGGCATTCCTGCTCCCAATAGCATGCATCTTACCCTTTCAAGGATAGTTCTGTTCATCCTCTGTGCAAGACCATTCTGCTGAGGTGTTTGTGGCACTATCCTATGCCTTTTGATACCTAACTTCCTGCAAAACTAAGTAAATTGCTCTGAAAGGTATTCCAAGCCATTGTCAATTCTCAAAACCTTCAATTTAGACCCTAGTTGATTTTCTATGAGAGTGTGCCATTCCTTGAACTTTTGAAAGGTCTCAGATTTGTTTTTCAAAATGTATACCCACACTCTCCTAGAATAATCATCTATCATGGTGAGGAAATAAGAGCCTCCACCTAGAGTATTAGTCTTAGAAGGTCCCCACAAATCAAAATGCACATACTCAAAAGGTCCAGAAGAAACATGCATGCCACTAATAAAACTGACCCTATGAGACTTGCCTAGGACACATTGATCACAGAATTCCAATTTATTCAATTTATCACCAGTTAGGAGTTTCTGTTTTTCAAGTTCAATTAGACCCTTCTCACTTATATGTCCTAGTCTTTTATGCCATAACATAGCTTTATGATGTCTAGTTTTACTTGCTACAGAAGCTTGTCCAACAACAGTACAACCATCTAAGAAAAACAATCCATTTCTCTTATGACCTTTAGCAATAACCAGAGAACCATTTAGGATTTTCATTATGCCATTTTCAGTGTTTGATTTATATTTCAAGTCATCAAGAGCACTTAGAGATATGAGATTTCTTCTTAGTTCAGGTACATACCTCACTTGTTTGAGAAGGAATTCTTGATTATCATACATCCTAAGACGAATAGCACCAATACCTTGGACTCTGCAGGGTTGATCATCTCCCAGAAGAACTAATCCACCAATACCTTAGGACACATATGATATGAACATCCTGAGTCTATGACCCATTCTTTCTCATTTCGTGAAGAAGATACTACCAGAACTCATGCACTTTCATACCCTTCTGATTCAGCAACTAAATCAGCAGTATCCATAGTGTAATTTGACCCTTTGTTCCCTTTTCCTCTTTCTGGACAATCTTTGTTGAAGTGTCCTTGCTTGTGACACAAGAAGCACTTGTACTTAGGCTTCCCATTTTCCCTTGATTTTGATCTAGACTTCTTTTCTTTACCTGCTCTCTTCTCAGTTTTTCCTCTTGACACATTCAATCCCTCTCCACTGTCTTCAGCTTTTGCATCTTGAAGTCTTTGGAGTTCTTTTGTTCTGATTGAAGTTATCACCTCATCCAATGTAATGGTTTGTTCATTGCCATACAGAATTGCATCTTTGAAATGCTCAAAAGTTTTGGGAAGAGAGTTAATGAGCAGCAAAGCCTTGTCTTCATCATCAAGTTTTACCTCTATGTTTTCCAAATCATCCAGAATTTTATTGAACTCTGACAGTTGTTCTGTAATTGATTTTGCTTCAGTCATCTTGAAGGAGTAAAGCTGCTGTTTGAGACACAGCCTATGCGCAAGAGATTTGGTCATGTATAGTGACTCCAGCTTGACCCACATGGTTGTTGTTGTTTTCTCCCTTGCAACCTCCCTCAAAGCCTTGTCCCCTAAGCACAGAATGATAGCGCTCCTAGCTTTCTCAATCATATCGGTTTTCTCCCTTTGAGATAGAGAAGTAGACATCTTCTCTTCTCCCTTTATCGCATCTGCACAACCTTGTTGAACCAAGATAACTTCCATCTTGATTCTCCATAATCCAAAGTCATTCTCTCCAGAAAATTTCTTTATATCATATTTGGTTCCCATGGCTCTTCAAGATTCTTGATTTTCTTTATCCCCACAGACGGTGCCACTTGTTGGTTCTTTGTGGATCAAGAAATCTGAATCAAGCATACACAAACCAAACACTTAAAAGCAGAAATGAACAAGAACAGATTATGTTAAGAACAAAACAAGAAATGCAGAAAGATAGTGAAATATGCAGATAGCAGAGAAATGTAGAAAAAGAGATAGGAGAGAAAACCACTAGGATATACGTGGTTCAGCCAAACCGGCCTACATCCACGGGAGAGAGCAGCTAGATCTTTCATTCATCATCCAGAACCGGTTACACAGCATGATGGATTCATCTACCATTCTAGATCAGCATAGGGACTATGTAACTATGCTTCAGGAACACGATTCCTCTCAGCTTTTGAACTAGTTTGGATAAAGTCAATTACAATCCAACTAACTTCTAATAATGAAGACCGTAGGATGCATATATACAAACAGAATGAAGGAACTAAAGGGAACTAGGAGACATAACAGAATGGATTAGTTAGGCTTCAACTTACAACTGCCATAACTAACCAAAAACTGTCATAACTGAATTTAGAGATCAGAACTGATTTTAGTCACTAGCTTCAAAATCTTTACCTTGTTCTTAGTTTATATGAAAAGTTGAGAAACTTGATTATAAATGGATTTGGATAAGAACTCTCATAAAGACTTATATTCTTGAGACAGATAGAAGTTATTATGAATGTGCATAGTACTCTTGCTTAAGGCAAAGCTTGGGCTCTTGAGTATCAAGATATTGAACTTGGGAAACCTTTGTTTTAGAATCAAATGACAAAGATATTTGCATTTGTGAAAATATGAGTACTCATCTTTTTAAATATATAAAAATTAACTCCTTTTAGTGAAATAAACAAGATTAAAAGTAATGAAATTCAATCCCAGGTAAATTCTCATTCTATTTTATCTACATTTTCTAGAAGTTTTTCTAGTTATTAAATAACTACACTTGACACTATGTTTTGTTTTCTAAAAGCTAAACTTATACCATGAATAAACAATTTTAGTGCTCCTTGTGGACGGTACACATTTTTTAACACTATACGTGAAACGAGTTAATCATTTAAGGTTTTATTAAAATGGTTAACATTAGGTTAGGACAATAATTATATTTTATGCTTGTTAGTTTATTTAATATATGCAGCATATATATATTTAATGTCTTTTAGTTTTCTTATTTAGTAATATATTTTGTTGAACAGATGTCTACATCATAGAGAATCGGGAACACGCAGCTTGTAGATGAGCATTCTAGCAGTAGAGGTGGCAAAGGTAGAGCGAGAATGATACATGTCAGATCCATTGAGACTCAGGTTGATCCACAGTGTTGCTATGTTACTGCAGCACAGCAGCCCCTAAGGGTAGCACGACAAAGTTGATCAAGCGATCACTTGGGTTCACAAAACCTCCGATGAAACCACGCCCATCAACCGCTTCACTGCCACCATCCCCAACATGGATCACAATGATTCCAAGCGAGACAGTTCTGGGAAGTATTTACTAGAATTGCATCAAGGAGGGTAAGTTAGACATATAATTAATTTCATTTTGTTCTTTAAGTGTTCATTATTACAATAATACACTATCTAATAACAAATGTTTTTTGTTATCATCTTAGGTGGTATCCTTCTCAGCCTGGTGTAGAGACACTTATGACTTCTATCAAACCCCAATTCAAAGACCCATGGCCTATTAGATGGAATCAGATGCTTGAACATTGGAGCACACCAACCTTCAAGGATATTCAGACAAAGAAGAACATGGCTTCTTCAATGGGTGGCGTATTACATACTTTTGGTCACGTCCCTCATTTCGAGATAGCACTACAACTGGTATGTAATAAGATTTTACAGTTGATTCTTTTAATTTATGTATACTTAATTAAATTACTTTTATATATTATACTATATAATATGTTTTGAAATTGTATGTCTAGGCAAGAGGTGAAGGAAAGCCAGCGAATATTGACCAACTCTTTCGTCCCACCCATCAGAGACAAAATGGGGAATGGGTTGATGCATGCTCCAAGGAGACCTATGTAAGTGGATTTATTATTTAATTAACTTTTTAAACATATTAAATATTAGATACTTTGTTAAATACTATGTGTTATGTGTTATGTTTTGTTTTTCAGACTTAGTTTGGTATTGCATATGAGAAGAAGAAGGTGGCTACCCAGCTTGAAACACTTTCTCCTCAACAATCACAGCAGGCTTATGGGGAGGCTAGGGCAACCGCTTGGGTACACACAATTGGTGGGATGACCCGTGGCCGTCTTAATGGTACATGGGATAGGTCTTCTCATTTTTCACGTGGAGGATTTGAGGGATACTACTCCTCTCAAGTTCCTTCATCTTCACCATTAGCTAGTGCTGAATTGTCATTTGTTGCTGCAAATTAGGAGTAGCGGCTAATTGAGGACCCCAAAAAATTGATACCCAAGAGAGGTTGATCCAGACTCTATTGTATAAACAAGAAACTCTATTGAATAAACATGAAATCATGGAGACGAATATCAATAAGATGTTAGAGTGGTTTAATAACATGAATGCCCCTCCGTCTCGATGGCATTCGCATCCAAATTACGTTGAGGAAGATGAGGAGGAGGAGGAGGAGGAATTTTCACCGTCATGCTTTGTACGTTAGGCGCGTTGTACTTTTTAATGACATTATGTTTGTTTTATTTTAAATGTTATTTGAAATTGATGACTTGTTGTTATAAATACTTATTTTTTATTAATTTCAACTTTTATTGTTGTATTATATTTATTTCTTATTTATTATATAGTTTTATTAAGAATTATTCAGGTTTGAAAAAAATATTAATAGTGAGAAATAAATATTCTAAAATAATTTTTTTGGTAAATAAAAATTGTGCAAAGAAATTTAGCCATGGAAATATCCATGGCAAAGTTTAAATTAGAGACGGCCAAATTGGCGCAAAAAAAACAAAAATCGCGCCAAAAAATATTAGCCACGGAAATAGCCGTGGCAAATTTGCGACAGAAATTTCCGTTGCCAAGTTGCGACAGAAATTTTCATCTCAAACAAAATTTGCGATGGAAATATCTGGCGCAAATTAGCCACGGATATTTTCGTTGCAAATATTAGCGACACCACTTTTGGCGACGACTTGATGGCTGGCGCTAGTTTGTCGGAAAATCTATGTTAGCGGCGGAAATGGCTTTTTTGCCACGGATATTTCTGTGGCTAATGGGAAACATTCTTGTAGTGAGTTGTTTAGGGGGGGTACCGGTAGCATACCATTACTTATGCAACGTTATGTTTAGAACATGTGTAATTTTGAGCCAATCCGCACTTGTTTCTCTTTAGCATTGTTCAAGTAAATGAGGACATGCTCTGATTTCTAGAGTGTTTAAGTTGGTGAAATGAGGCATTCCTTCTAGCAATGATGACAAATTATAGCATTCACATATCTCAATACAATGAAGCCATAGCAAGTTATACACATTCCATCCGGCAAAGCAAGTACGTCACAATGATACATCTCTAGTTTTGTTACAAAAGGGAACCAATCCGATGACCCAATTTCAAATCCTTAACTAACAAAAATTGAAGATCCTGGAGAGACATAAGGTTTCGTAACCATTGGTTTGGAAAATTTCTCATGCACTAGAGTTGGCTTATTATCTCTTAGGAATTGACCATAGAAAGACAAGTGAAGGAGGAAGATTAAGTTATGTTCAATGTTTCTATCAATGGCTTTACCACACAATCACCCAATCGCACTTTATTATCAATGTGTGGAAAAGTAGGCATGTAGCTCAACTTGGGGCAACCAAAGATTGATAGCCGATATCGGGAGAAATCAGGAAATAGAGGGAAAGAGACAGAGACATCATCTCCCATCCTCTTCCACCCTTGGAGGTTGTCGCATTTGAAAAAGGAGAGCCACTCCAAGAATGGAAAGAATCTACCTATAGTAGGAGTAACCTCTTTCAAACATATATGCTTCAATAGTTCCCTAAAATCCACCATAAGACACTTAAGGGATGGGAGATGCTCTAATGGTGGAAGAAAGCGACGTTGCTAAGCTTATAAAGATGTATGCGAGAGACATTTGTGATTAACGAAATCCAATTTGAAAACTTCACACCTAGATAACTAGACACATCAAATACTTTTAGATTTTGATGGGGCTGAAGATTGTCTAATAGTAGTGAAAACAAGGTTACTTGATAAGTGTCCACTTGCTTATGTTTTAGAGAGTTATTTTAACCTCTTTTCTAGTGATTTAAGGGTTTAGATGCCTGAAAATTAGGGAATTATTTCATTTTGTTTAAATGTTTAAATTTAGTTTAGGACTTTGTGATTTTGTAGTGTTTTCTTTGAATTTCTTCACCTTTTACCTTGTTTCTAACAAGTTGGTTTTGTTATAGGAACTTGAGGTTTGAAAGAGTGCATAATGAGCATTGGAAGGAGAAGAAAGGACCAAGGAAGGAGTTTGAGTCATCAAGAGGAAGCTAGTTAGTGGCGTGCACACCTAAGGAGTAGTTGCACACGCCAGCAACACAAGTTCTCACTGCCATGTTCGTGTGTGCACGCAAAAGTGGCGTGTGCACACACATAAGAGACGTATAAAAGGATAAAAAATCAGTTGAGACAAGAAATTTTCCTTTTTGGAGTGTGATGGAACTTCTCCATCAGGATTTCTCTCTTCTCCTAGCTCGTTTTCTCTTTCTTCTCCACCAATTTCTTGAGGATTGTTGAAGATTTGAGGCATTGTGGGAGAATACTCAAAGAGGCGTGGATTCCTCCTTGTGTTTGGTTCTTATCTCTTCTCCTCCTTCATCTCTTTTCATCTTTAGTTAGGTTTTGGTTAAGAAAAGAGGAATCTCAGTTCAAACTCTATATAATCCTTTACATTTAATCTTAATGCAAGTTTAATGGTTGAATAGAGAGAGGATTGCGTGAACTGTAACCCTAACTTCTTTCATAGTATTTTAAAAAAAATAAAATCCTTATTTCTTTTTAGATTACTTCTTTATTTTGTTAAATTTAGAAATGTGAAATACTATTTCACATCTTTTCAAAGTCCAAATAGTAGTTTGCTTTTAAAATTTGGTACTTCTCTTATAGTCCCTTGAGAACGATACTAGTGCTTATCAAGTTTATTATTGAACCAACAATCAGTTCACCTTCCAAGATATGGAAAAATCCTATGACTGAGATTAATTATTACATGTTTAACTTCGAATCCTGCTCGTTGATTAGACTTTTTTCTTTATTTATTGCCTATTCATTACAATTTATCTACAGAATTTGTTTTACTGGAAAACATATAATATTTTAATTTCCAATAGAAAAATATATAACTACTAGTAACAAACAAATTTGTTAGTATTAAACTTTTGATATGTACTATTGATTTATCATACAATTTCTTTAGATACTTTAAGATATATTCTGCTAGAAAATCTATAACGGGTAGTAAATCAACTGTAAAACGTTAATGTTGAGAATTTTTTTTGTGGTGCTGTAGTTTCAAAATTTCTAAACTTAATTATAAATTATAGAATGTAGTGCTTCAAAATTAATTATAGTTTTTTTTTGGGTAAAAAAGTTTACACAAAGAGAATGTTGTGTATTAATCCAAAATCCTATATTGAATAGCATGAGGAAGGGAAGTGGGTCATCAAAGTCCCACATCTAGTAGAAGAGAGAAAGAAGAGATGAAATATTCATATAAATAAGGAGAGATTGTTTGAGTATTCTCACGACAATAACGCTCGTCTCTTGGGTGTAATGGAGACTTGGGTAGTTTTGAGTCGTGAGAGGGTAAACTATAAGTTGAGTAGTAAAGTGTTAGGTGTTCGTGGACATAGGCCTTGAAGTGTCGAACCACGCTATATATTGTGTGCTTTTGAGTGTTTATTCTATGGTCTAGTAATAGAGACTGTGGAGGGTTTTCTCTTCTCGTCGTCATGAGTATGATTAACACCCAAGAATCAATTTTCTATTTTTATCACAAGATGTTTTCATAGGCTTTATCATACAACGGTGAACTCATTCATATCACAAATACTAATGTTTGGTTAAATTTACATATAGCCATTTGCAATGGTAGGTTTTAGAATTTTAAGATTGAGCTTGTCTTCATCGAATGAGAAATTGTTATCCAAACATATTTCATAATGTAGCCCCCCTCCTCTCCCCACCCCTACCAATATACAGAGAAATAAAATATATGTATATCTATCTTAATTAAGTAACAACGATTAGAACTAACTTTTCTTAATCTCTTTACCTGAGATTAAAATGATGAAGACAATGCAAACAACAGGTAGAAGTCTTATAACTGGTCTTGTCATCTTTAAATTAATTTATTTATCCAAATGTTATGGTATTAGAGACTACAACTAGGCTTCATAAGTTTTTATAAACAACTAGAGTGGCAATTTGGGAAGTTTTTGGAATGCATTAACAATGTGTTTGTTATTGGTGAGAGAGAAAATTGTTATCAAAACAACAATTTTTTTTTAAATTCATCTTAAAAGTTGTTTATCACAACTTGTTAAAGGATGTTTATACCATAAATTTATACCGTCTTCTTTATTTAGTTATAATGTAGGTTGTATTGTTCTCCTACCTTAGAGAGCGTTACTACTTTTAGAATTATTTTAATATTTTAAGGTGTAATTTAGAAAATAAAAAGTCATGTTGTTAGTAGTACAAAGAATGTTTGTTGGTTTGTAAATGTTAATTTTGAAAATCTTTTTATTTTGGAAATAGATTCACGACTATGGAAATTTGATAACTAATTCGTTATTTAGGTGATCGAAATCAAATTATATAAACCAAAACGTAAATGTTAGTATATGTAGGGACTAAAAAGACACATTTTTTTAATGTGGGGACCGAAACAAGAATAAGTGACACATATACCCACTAAATTGTGAATTTAATGTAGTTATTCTTGTGTAAACTTTTTCCCAAGAAAGTTTATTTCTCTGTTTAATAAGATTTTATAACACCTTATTACTGTTTGTACTCCAGGTTTTGAGTCGGGAAAGGAACTTCACTTGTCTAGTAACCGAATGACTTTTTTTATACTTTGGATAACAATATGAATAATAACATTAAATAAAAAAATAGTTAAAAACTATTTATACTATGGATCAATAAGTAAGGCTTTTTTTCCCCTATATTTGAGTTTAGAAAGAGTATGTGATAGCAGGATTGAAATCATGTGTCCCCAAATTATGTCCTCAATCATGTCCCCACCAATAGAATATCCCCACGTCATTAAAAAAAATTTATTAAGAAATTAAAGATTAAAATTAAAGGAAATATTTTTAATGACATGGCCATATTTTATTGGAGGGACAAGATTGGGGACATTATTTGGGGATACCTGATTTGAATCCGTGATAGGAGGCATATTAAATGAGAGCACTTAACTATTGTGACAGATGATAGCACTAAATCATAGATATTGTCTTTTAATTTAACTATGATGTTTAAGCAGCTAATTTTATTTTTTTTCAAAAAAAAGCTATATAGATATCTAACATCAAATCAAGGCACACAACAAAAGGGAAGAGGAAGGTACCAGAGACAACCAGAAACATCAACATATATAAGGCCAATTGATGAACTGAATTTTTTTCCATTTTTTATTAATGTTTTTTATGCAACACACCTAATTGTGACTTCTATCCTCAAATTTTCTTTATCTCCTTCACTATATAAGTATATATGATAGAAAAGAGTGCTATTTATAGTTGTAGTTAAGATCAATTTGAATCACAATAACTTGAAATATTAAAAAAAATATGGAAGTGTAAGGGCTTGTGTGAAAAAATATTAAGAACTATATTATAAAATAGCTTTCAGAAACAATTTTCAAAAAAGTGAGAGCAGTTTTCAATACAAATTTGTGTGTAAATCAAGATAACTTAAAACCAAAACAAATTTTAGATGTTTTCAAATTTTTATTTTTAAATACTGAAAAATAAAAACGGTTCCTGAAAACTATTTTATAAAACCCATCTATTAAATGAGTTTTTTAGTTTTCTGTTTTGAAAAACAAAAAACTATTTTTAAAAACTGAAATCAAACCAGCCCTAAATTTTTTTGACATAAAATTAGTGTAATCAAATCGTACGTGAGTACGTGTCACTAAATAGTTTGGACTTTTATGACATGAAGTTAATACTCCCTCTGTTTTAAAATATAAGCTCATAGAATCTTTTCATAGAGTTTAAGAAAAATAATTATTGCATTGATATTGAAAAAATAATAACTATTATAATTTTATCCCTAAATAAATGTAATTCAGTGTCTTGAAACTAATAACAATACTAATTATAGGTGGCTTTCATAAATGAGGGTAAAGTTAAAAAAAAATTAATAAATACACCTTATGTAGGATAGGTGCTTATAATATGAAACATGAATATTTTACTTTAGGTGTTTATATTTTGAAACAAAGATAGTACTATAGTAAAAAGAGTTGACTCCTGTGACATGGAGTCAATATAGTCAAACATTGTTACTCCATTTTTTTCCAAGTTATAAGAAGGTTTGTGGAAGCTTTTTATGTTCCTTTTTATTCTCTATGTTTTTATTTATAAGAAGGATTTTATAAGCTTTATGTGTTCTTTTTTATAAGATGTGTTGTTATTTCTAAGGTAGCGTTTAGTAGACATGTTTGAACGAACAAGACACTATGTACTATTCCCCGTTTGGTGCATCAATCAAGAGTAACGCAACATGACAATGAGGCAAATGAACGTGACAGATTGCTTCGATTGAAAAAGGGTGGAACGGAAGAGAACAGAACACGCATGGAAGAATTATCGTTATTTTCATATAGTAATTTTTTATTAACAAAATAATATATATTTAAATTCCTTAAACCTTATATTTTTTTCAACCAAAAAATATTTTTTTAAATAATTTACATAATAAAAATATATTTAACATAATTTATGTTTAATAATTAATTTCAAAAATATATTTAATAAATATATTTATTGAGAGAAGTTTATATTTAAAAATTTATTTTTTCATAAAATATTAATACAAGAATTATATAATTTTAAAATTATTTTTTAGATATACTCATAATTTTCAAAAGCTAGCTCAAGAGGGGAGGGTTGCCTAGGGCCTTATAAAGGCTATCATAGCTCTTATCCTATGCAATGTGGGACTTTTTCTCCCAACACTCTCCCTCAAGTCCAACTGGCCTTTTGTTTTTTTAGCCTAGTTGTGACTTGCCTTTTTTTTTTAATGGGCCTTTTTTGTATTTTCAAGTTATGGCTATCTGTCTCAGGTCTCTCTTTTATTGCTTGGACTTTGTGCTCATTTTTTTTTTGAATTTTTTTTTATCTTGACCTATTTTTTTGGATAAGCTCTGATACCATTTTAGAAATGACATAGGCCTAATTCTCCTCAAAAGCTAGCTCAAGAGGGGAGAGTTGCCTAGGGCCTTATAAAGGCTCTCATAACTCTTATCCTAGGCAATGTGGGACTTTTTTCTCCGAACACTCCCCCTCAAGTCCAACTGGCTTTTTTTATTTAGCCTAGTTGTGACTTGCCTTTTTTTTTAATGGGCATTTTTTTTTGTTTTTCAAGTTATGGGCATGTGTCTCATATCTCTCTTTTTTAGCATGGACTTTGTGCTCCTTTTTTATTTCTCTTGAATTTTTATTTCGCCCTATGTTTTATTTTTCAGATAGGCTCGGATACCATCTTAGAATTTGGGTTTGGGCCTAACTCACTCCCAAAAGCTAGCTCACAAGGAGAGGGTTGCCGAAGGCTTATGAAGGCTATCATAGCTCTTTTCCTAGGTAATGTGGGACTTGTTCTCCCAACACAACGTTTTCCTAACTGTAATATAACAATCATTTCATATCAACATGCAGTCACATTCATACATATGAAATTTAAACACTAGCATATCATACTTAAAGACATAAAGTCGTCCCTCGGAATGCCATAAACAGGATACTATCTTCCCAAAAAGGAAGACATTGATCAGACTTTATGTATACACTCAGGAAAAAGTTATACAAATTTTTAATTCATGTCAAACACAATCATGATTAATCCAATGCACACAGTTTGTATTCACAATCACAGGTTTTAAAACTCTCATGTTGCTTTAAGACATGAGTTGTTTGACCACGAATGTGCTGGCAACACACCAAACGATTGAGCTAATCCTCAACATGGAAGCGCCCCACTATGAACCTTACTGCCGAAACTCAGTCATCATAACAAATTATTCGGTGAAGGTGTTCTTATCACCCTTACAAGCGATATGATGAATTTTGTCATAGAGGAAAGCAACAAAAACAATCTAACAACCTATAGCCAAGGTGTTTTTCAAAAAACCCCAAATACCTCACCTATTTGTGTAAGGTAAGATCAATTTAAATCATTTAACATATCTCTTGTATGTGTAATCATGGAAACATCAAGTCATAAGGTGTAATCATGGAAACATCAAGTAATCATGGAGCAAAATGATTTTCGCTGTAGCAAAAATCTCCAAAGCTGAGATATGCAACTCTGTTTTTCCTTAATGCACAACCAATTCTTGATACCCCTTTTCTTTCATATCAGCACATTAAAATCCAACAACCTAAGTCCACAATATGAATGCCCAAAGTCAAGTTCATCACATGCATTATGATTTCCCAATCAAAATCCTAAATAAATCCCACTCCAAGGTTCCCTTCCTTCCCATACATGTCCCAAACACTCAACAATCAACAACCAAACCCCAATTCAACACCAAAACCACAACTCCTAGATGCATCTACTCATGAATTTCATAAGATTATCATATTCAACCTAAGTTAAACCTAAACCACACCTATTCTTCGCTCATACCCTTAACAAGTCAATGTCATCCACATGAATCCATCAACAAGAACACCCAAGCATAAAACCACAACATGGATGATGATTATCCACTCAAGACCTCAATTGAACTCATAGAAGTAACATGCAATGGGATCAACATCATTATAAGGCCAAAAAACACAAATCACAAAGATAAACCTTAAAGTCATACATTCACACAAGGAAAGAACTTGAGGAAAGTTGTGGTTACCTTGTCTTCAACCCTTCATGCACATAGCTCCCATGGCCTCAATCCCTTGATTCCTTGAGCCCCTTCACAAAATCGCCACTCTCCAACCTCTTGATCTTTTATTTTCAAGCACCATGCACTTCTTTTCCCTTTCTTCTTCACTTGTTGCCCTTGGGCTTTAGAGCTCCTAGGTAGAAGTGGGTAAAGTGAAGTCATGAAAGGGTATGATTCTTATTGGGGATTTTAGAGTAGATGGGGATGGATGTGGGCTTTAAGGGAGAAATTGAAAGAATGAACTAAGTAAGGGAGGGTGGGGGCCAAGAGAGCAAAGTGGGATAAATAAGGTGATTAAGGTTTGAAATGTGAAAATTGAGAGTGATGGTGGTGGTGAGTGTGTGTGCATGAGAGTAAGTGGAGAGGGGAGGGAGTTAGTGCTAAGTGAGGTAGGGTGTAGAGTGATGAGTGTGAAATCTCAAGTTATTAAAAATGCCAATAAGCCCTTGGCCTTTCACTACTAGATATAGTAGTTTTAGCAACATTTGAAAAATGTCACAAAACCATACAAAATGCTGCCTATTAATATTATTCACATTTTTGCAAGTGCAGTATGTGACCTACATCGCAAAAGGTCATTAGCAACATTTTTCTATAACTTTAGCAACATTTTAATAAATGTTACTTTATAACCTTTTGCTTGCACTTTTTAACAATTAACAAAAGTTATATAAAATGTAACTAAATGCTTAAAATGTCGCTAAACATCGTTTTAATAACATTTTTAAAATGTTAGTACTCATCTAGGAAAGAGTTGCCTAAAGGTTTTATTAGCAACATTTTTTGAAAATGCAACTAGTTATAAAAAGGCGTTGCAAAAGTTAATTCAAAATTTTCAATATTTCAAAATTTATGAATACTCTAAAAGCAATAAACGTCTAAATAAAAATATATTTAAAATTTAGTTAAATAAATATCATTTATTATATAACAACAAAATTTTTCAAGATAATCATTATATTATTCTTCATCAACAATCATGACCTTCCAAAGCTGATAAAAAAAAATGATGAGCTTCAAAAAGTAAGAGAGTCTAGAGTTAAATCTAATTTTACCACTATAGAATGATTTAGGGTATTATATACATTTACATTTTCAAGAACAAATTAACAAAATCAATTGTCATCAAACAAAAAAAACATCAGCATAAACTCCATTTATGAATTTAAGAAGAAGGTTTCTTTAGGGAAGCAACATTAGCCAAAAGTACAAGGATTAATTTTCAAAAACATGTTGAGAGTTAAACGAAACACTCAGACTCTATTTGGAATTAAAATTGGGAATGTTACACTAATAAAAGTTTTGAGTAATTGTTAACTTGTTGCTGTTTTGCGTACGAGGAAATTAGTTAGATAGAGGAATAGTAATAATGATGAACCATTGAGATGATAACAAGATTTGACTTGTGAAACTAAAATCATTTTAGTGGAAATAAGTTTACCCTCATTAAATGAGGGTAAAAATTGGCATTTTATGACAATTATTTAGAAAATCAAAGTTTTAACTACACTTTCTTTAATTTATATAATTCAGTTAAAAACGTCTTTTAAATAGGAATAGAGGGAGTATAAGATATTTTGTTATTTCTAGGAGACAATTTTGTGGTTTTGTCATTTTTACCCCCTAATAAAAGCTTTGACGAATTGTTAACTTCGTGCTGTTTTATGAGAAAATTAGTTGAATAGAGGAATAGTAATAATGATTTGACTTGTGAAAATAAAATCATTATATTGACACATATTAAGCTTCGTAGTATATCTAACGGATAGTATTTTAAGATAAAGAATGTATTCTTCAATCTACAATAAAAAATCTGTACTATACATTTGAAGAATATAATATTTTAATTTAAAAATAAAAATGTCTTTATTTAATTACTTAAAATATTTGAATTTTGTTGACAACAATATACTATACACTTGTTTCTAGGTCAGTTTACATAATTTTTATATTTTTAAAATTGCAACAATTTTTTTAGAATAATTTTTTAAAACAACGTATTCTTTAATCTAAAAGAAAAACCATGTACTATACACTTGAAGAATACGATACTTTGATTTAAAAATCAAAGAATCTTTCTTAAATTACTTCAATTATTTGAAGTTTTTTTTAAAGCAAAATATTATACACTTGAAGTTTCTACGTAAATTTACATAATTTTTATATTTTTTATATTGTAGCAATTCCTTTAGAACAATTTTTTGTTAAATACATATTCTTCAATCCAAAAGAAAAAATCATGTACTATACACTTGAATGAAGAATATGATATTTTGATTTAAATATCAAAGTGCCTTTTTTTAATTATTTGAAATTTTCTGAAAAAAAATGTAGTATAAACCTGAAGACTCTAGGTCATCTTACAAAATTTTTATATTTTTAAGAAGATTTTTTTAAACAACATATTTTTCATACTACAAAAAAAAATCTTGTATTATACACTTGAAGAATACTATGTTTTGATTTAAAAATGAAAGCCTCTTTCCTAAATTACTAAAATTACTTAAAGTTTTTTTTTTAAATAATGTACTACATATACACTTAAAGTCTTCAGGTCAATTTACATAATTTTTATCATTTTTAAGTTGCAACAATTTTTTTAGAACATTTTTTCAAACAACATATTCTTCAATATACAAGAAAGGTAAAATCATATACTGCAAACTTGAGAAATATGATATTTTGGTTTAAAAATTAATTCGTATTTTTTTAAAAAAAATTACTTAAACTATTTGATTTTTTTTGAAAAAAAATATATTATTCACTTTGAAGTTTCGAGCTCAATTTACATAATTTTTTATATTTTTAAAATTGAGAAACTTTTTAACAGATCCTATATTCTTGAAAAACAAGGTGTTTTTCAAAATAAAAAAGAAAACACATTTTTTAAATTACGTCAATTATTTGATTTTTTAAAAAAAGTATTATTAACTATGAAGTTTCTTGCACAAATTACATAATTTTTATATTTTTTAAGTATGTAAATTTTTTTTTAAGAGATCGAGTACTATACACATGAATCATTGGGTGTTTTTCATAATAAAAATAAAAACGCTTTCAAGGCAAAATGTTTGATTTGGATTTGTATTATTGCCAATGAAGGGACTAGATGTGATTCTGGGCATGGACGAGCTAAATGCACATAAAGTCAAGATTGATTGTGCTACGAGGACTATACACATTCTGGACCGAGACTTGAAGGTATACGGTACACATCATCCAAATTTTGATCTTCAAAACGTGTCTGTATTTTATGATGGTCCGAGATTTTAATTATATGCATAGCTGATGTTAAGAACCCGGTGAACATTGATTCCCATCCCATAGTGCGGGAGTATTCCCTGATAATATTAAATCCCTACTACCAGAAAGAGAAGTGGAATTCGCGATTGAAATAATCCCTAGAGTTGGACTTGTTTCTAAGGGGCAAACCGAATGGCACCACTTGAACTGGCGAAGTGAAACAACAAGTTGAAGAGTTGTTATAGAAACAGTTTATCCGTACAAGTGCTTCACCTTGGGGAGCCCCAGTGTTCTTGGTCAAGAAGAAGGATGGAAAACTTCAACTATATGTAGATTACCGAGAGCTAAACAAGCTCACAGTGAAGAACAAATACTCGTTATTGCGAATTGATGACCTCCTTGATCAATTGGGGGAAGCCAAGGTATTTTTGAAGATTGACCTTCGGTCGGGATACCATCAAATCAGGATTAAGCCTGGAGATATACTAAAGACTGCCTTCCGCACACGTTACGACCATTATGAATACGTAGTGGTACCGTTTGGGTTGACGAATGCACGTGCGATCTTTATGTATTACATGAACCGTATCTTCCGACCATACTTGGACAAGTTTGTTGTAGTCTTTATTGATGACATTCTAATTTACTGAAGAACATGAAGAACATTTGAGACTGGTGCTAGGAATACTAAAAGAAAAACAGCTATATTCCAAGTTAGATAAGTGTGAATTTTTGTTGGAGGAAGTTCAATTTCATGGCCGCGTGATCAAAAAAGATGGGGTAGTTGTGGATCCAACTAAGGTTGAAGCAGTGTTGAAATGGGAAATGTTGACCAATGTTACGCAGATCCACAATTTACTTGGTTTGGACGATTAATACCGAAGATTCATCAAGGTGTTTTCCTAAATCGCCATACCCTTAACTAAATTGACTTCAAAGGGAGTTCCTTTTGTGTGGGACACCAAGTGTGAAGAGAGCTTTCCATCTTTGAAGCAGAAATTAACCACTACTCAGGTGTTGGTAATTCCCAATTCAACCAAGAATTTTCAAGTGTATTGTGATGCATCCAAGAAAGGTCTGGATTGCGTTCTTATGCAAGAAGGACAGGTGGTTGCTTATACTTCCCATCTGCTTAGGCCTCATGAAGTTAACTACTCGACTCATGATTTGGAACTAGTTGCGGTAGTGTTTGCAGTGAAGGTTTAGAGGCATTATCTGTACGGAGTCACATTTGAGGTATTCAGTGATCATAAGAGCCTCAAATATCTGTTTAATTAAAAGGAACTGAATATGAGGTAGCGAAGATGGATGGAGTTCCTAAAAGACTATGACTTCGAGTTAAAGTATCATCTGGGAAAGGCCAATGTGGTGGTTGATGCCCTAAGCAGGAAATCCTTGCATGTCTCAACGATAATGATCCATTAAATGGTACTTTTGGAGAAATTTCTAGATTTGAGGTTAGAAGTAGAACGTCACAGTACTAGCTTGTCTGTCAGCAAGGTTGATGCGAAGAACTTGCTTATGGAACAGATAAAGGAGGCCCAAGCACTTGTTTCCGAATTACAGGAATTAAGGGATCAACCCGAATTCTCTGTTTTTGTTTATGGAGTTCTTAAATTCCAAGACAGGGTGTGTATTCCAAACAATTAGAGTGTCAAATAGCTGGGGTTGGGAGAGAACCACAGGCGTAAATACTTTATTCATTTGAGTGCCGCAAAGATTTATCAAGATATGAGGAAGTCGTTTTGGTGGATTGGAATGAAAAGGAAAATTTCCAAATTCATCTCTGAGTGCTTAACTTGTAAAAAAGTCAAAGTGGAGCATCAGAGACCATCCAGGCCGCTTCAACCTTTAGATTTCCCAGAATGGAAGTGGGCATGGATTGCCATGGACTCCAGCGGGATATGACTCCATTTGGGTCATAATAGACCGATTGACTAAGTCCGCACACTTCCTACCTGTTAAGACTAATTATTCTGTGGAAAAGTATGCTAAGGTGTACACTCAAGAGATAGTCAGACTACACGGAGCACCGGTTAGCATTGTATCAGATCGGGATCCTAAGTTCACTTCTCGATTCTGGGGAGCTCTGGAAAAGGATTTTAGGACTCGACCTCCCATCATCCTCAAACAGATGGACAGTCCGAAAGAACAATCAGACGTTGGAAGATATGCTCTAAGCCTGTGTTTTGGAAGAAGGTGATGATTGGGGAAGATTTCTGCCACTGGTGGAGTTTGCCTATAACAATAGCTTTCACTCAAGTATAGGCATGGCACCTTACGAGGCATTATATGAAGTGTCGATCTCCGGTTTGTTGGTTTGAAATTGGAGAGAAGTTGTTGATGGGGCTAGACTTGCTACAGGACACAAGTGATAAGATCAAACATATTAAGGAAAGCTTGAAGATAGCACAAGACCTATAGAAAAGCTATGCAGATAAAAGGAGGAAGCCCTTGGAATTCGAAGAGGGTGACCATGTGTTCCTTAAAGTGATGCCATATACAGTTGTGGGTCGAGCAATGAAGATTAAAAAGCTCCAGCCTCATTTCATCGGTCCTAATCATATTTTGAGAAGAGTTGGACCTACAATTAGCAATGCCTCCTTATCTTTTTTAATTTTCATGATGTATCCCATGTTTCGCAACTTCGGAAATATGTCTCCGACCTTCTCATATCTTGGATTTGGATAATATTCCTTTGATGTTGGACACCTCTTTTCGGTTAAAGCCCGTGAAGATCTTGGAAAGAAGGGAGAAAACCCTACGCATAATTCTGTTGGTGAAGGTTCTATGGGAGAACATTGACTCTTCAAAGATTATTTGGGAGAAAGAAGAGGACATGTGAGACTCCTACTCTGAGTTGTTTTAACGACACAGGTAAATTCTTAATTTTGAGGGAAAAATTATTTTAAGGGTGGTAGAGTTGTAAAATCCCTAAAATTCCTAGGTTGTTAGTTAAATTTGTACAATTGTCAATTTAGTCCGTAAGGAACTCATTTAAAAAGAGAATAGGATTTTAGGTATATAGTTGCAACTTGTATGAAAATAGGAAGGAGGGGCTAGATTGCAATATTCAAAAGTTCCAAGAGAGGGCTGAGTAGCAAATATAGGAACTTGGGAAAATTTTGCAAAAAAGACCCTCATTCTCTGTGTCCCTCACACGCCTCTCTCTCTTCTCACTCTCTCCATTTCTGTTCATTTTTCTGCTAGGGTTCTTACTCTTCTCCACCACCTACCACCAATTGCCCCTTCAATCCTCCAATTTCAAGGCTTGCATTGACATCTTCCAGCTCTAAGGACCCTAAAAATTGCTTAGGTGAGTACATGTAACTCTTTCCTTCCCTCCTTGGCTCAAGTTCTCATTTTGGGCTAATAAGGGTCTCAAAACCCTTTAATCTCCACATGCAACCCTAAAATTGAGTTAGTATGAGCGTTAATGACTTGGTACTTGTCGATTTTAGGGATTTCAAGTGTTCTTGAGTGGGGAACTAAGAGCTTTGAGGGAATTGGGAGGTAGTGTGACTTGAAGCCCAAACCAAGATAACCCTAGTTAAAAACCCCAAATTAGGGTGATTAGAAGGTAGAAACATGTATGTGGTTAGAAGTATAACTTTATTTTGGAGATTAAAGCAATTAGGTTGATTTTTGAGACTATTGCTTGTATATTGATGTATGTATGCTGGAAATCTTCATATGGTGTTGGATCTTATAGTAGGTTGCATGTGTGTTATGTTTGTGATATGCATGTGGATCCTTTCTTGTTATAATGTCTCTTGGTGATATGGGTGAGTTACATATGTGTGTTGGTGTTCTTGCTTCCTTGATTTAGGAGTTAAAGTATGCATGTGGGGTATGGAAATTGGGACTTGAATATATTGCACGATAGTTGGTTATATTTGATTTGATTGGAATGGTCTTACAGGAACAATATAGTGCTAGAATTATGCTTATTGGGTGTTGATTGAAGTGTAGAAAACGTCCCAAAACCCTTCAAATGAAATTTTTGGAAATGGCATAAATAGGGGAAATATAGTGTATGTTCTGAATCGCGACATTTTTGCTGCAACAAAATGAGTTTCCCTACAGTGAAAATGGCCCAGTTCAGAGACCACAAACTAGAGCCAATTCACTATAGAAAACTTGACTCGCTACAACAAAAATACTTCAGGAGAAAGGGTAAATTCTTGGTCTGTTTCGTTGTAGCAAAGGTAATCTCGCTACCGCGAATACCCAGAAAATACTGATTTCGTTGTAGCGAAATGGGTTTTGCTACAACGAAAACCTTAACATGATGTTTTCTAAAATTTTGAGATTTAGGAACTATCATGCTAACAATCACACCCAAGATGCCTTCTTGTGCAACACTATAATTGTTAAATGCATGACACGATGTTTTTAATTATGATCATGAGATGAATGGATGATAAACTTGAAAAGAAAATGAGGAAAATGCTTTCCCCCATCAATATTGGTTGAGTAAGTGAGTTGAGTTCCTTAGTCGGACACTCTCTAAAAATGTAATAGCTAAAATTGTATATATTTTGAATTTTAGACCATTAAGTGCTAAAAGTGGTATATATATAGAGATATGATCCATTTACACCAATTGATTTTACACCAATTCTTACACTAATTAAAAACGATATGTCGAAGTTTTTTTTTCACAAAACGTACCGTTAGATTTAAAATACTTATGGTATAGATCATGTGTACAAAATTTCACATCAATCAAACATCGTTTAGTACTCCATCAAAACACTTGTTATTTTCATATTTTAAAACTATATTTTACGTTACTTTTTTATTGCATTGATGAAGTACTAAACGATCTCGGATTAATATGAAAATTTGTACACATGATCTCTATGATAAGTATTTTAAATCCAACGGTAAGTTTCGTAAAAAACAAAATTGACATATCATTTTTAATTGGTGTAAGAATTGCTCTAAAAACCAATTTGTGTCAACAGATAACTCATATATGTTGGTCAGATCAAACGATACCCGGTGTTAAACTTAATAAAATGACACCTCGTATAACTTTTTGTAGACACTAAATTTTATCAATCCGATCGTTGAATTGAAATTATATATAAAGTAGATTAACTTAGCAAAATTTCTTACAATTTGGAAACTTGTAGATACTTCATTTAAATAATATATTTTGACGTAATACACGCTAAAATTTTCATTTTCAGATCACATAGCTACGGATATCCAAATCGTCTAAAATTTTGTATATATGGTCTTTAGGATGATATAACATGACTCAACTATTGGATTGATAAAATTTAATATCTACAAAAAGTTATGTGAGGTGTCATTTTATTAAGTTTGACACCTAGTGTCAGTTAATCCTGATGCATATATATATATATATATAAGACTTCATATGGAAGGAGATGTAGTAGTGAAATAGGACTTGTTTTACGCTATACACTCTAAGTTAAAAAAAACCATATTCTTAAACTTTAGGTATTACACCCTCCGTTTTTATATTATATATATATATATATATATATATATATATATATATATACATATGTGTGAATACTGATATTTAGTGTGAATATGTTCAGTTGAAAATCACTGAACTGAACTGATATTTTTATTGAGAGGTTTACACTGAAATAAATTTAATCTGTACAGATAATAAATAAGAAACCTCGGAATTATCTAATACTCTGTACATGTATCCAACAAATAATAAGGAACCTAGGAATTATCTAATACTCTGTACATGTATTCATTAATTATATTTCTACACTCCCCCTCAAGCTGGAGCATATAGATTATATAATCCAAGCTTGCAACAAATATCTTCAATTCCAGGACCTCGGAGAGCTTTAGTGAAGTCATCAGCTAATTGATCCTTAGAGTTCACAAATTTAGTAGCAATGCATCCAGACGTGATCTTCTCTCGGATAAAGTAACAATCCACTTCTATATGTTTTGTCCGCTCGTAAAACACGGGATTGGAAGAAATGTCCAAGGCTGATTTGTTATCACACAATAGGTACATTGGCCCTCTATCTCCAAGTTTTAATTCTTGGAGTAAATGCTTTAACCATACAAGTTCACATGTTGTTAATGCCATGGCTCGATATTCTGCTTCTACACTCCATCTTGCAACCACATCCTGCTTTTTGATTTTCCAAGATATCAAGTTACCACCAATGAGCACACAATAACCCGTG
Organism: Cyamopsis tetragonoloba; assembly: GCA_037177725.1. NCBI lineage: Eukaryota > Viridiplantae > Streptophyta > Magnoliopsida > Fabales > Fabaceae > Cyamopsis > Cyamopsis tetragonoloba. Next base: position 39,979,362 of record CM074122.1, on the reverse strand, counting down.
GTTGATCGTCTATCCGAGGGTGAGCCAGCCAATCAGCATCAGTGTAACCCACAATTTGAGAATGTCCTCTATCTTCATAGAGAAGTCCTTGTCCTGGTGTTTTCTTGATGTATCTGACAATTCGCATTGTCGCATCCCATTGAGTGACACGCGGGTCTTGTAGGAATTGACTAACCACACTTACGGCAAAAGAGATATCAGGCCGAGTGATCGTAAGGTAGTTAAGTTTTCCAACAAGCCTCCTATAACGCCCAGGATCTGATAAAGGTTCCCCTTGTTCTGGTAGAAGTTTGATGTTTGGATCCAAGGGACCAGTCTCCTCTAAAATGTCAAGAGCAAATTTTTGTTGGGAGATTACGATACTTGTGGAAGACTGAGCTACCTCAATACCAAGAAAATACTTGAGGTGACCTAAGTCCTTAGTTTAAAAATGCCGCGAAAGATGTTGTTTTAGTTTGGCAATGCCATCTTCATCACTGCCACTGATGACAATATCATCCACATATACAACTAGAAATATGCTCTTGTGTTGTGTAGAAATATGCCATCTTCATCACTCCGCAACACCATGTTGTTGAGGGGTGTGAGCACAAGAAGATTGGTGAAGAATACCTTGAGACGGCATAAAAGACGTGAATTGTGTAGAGAAATATTCACATGCATTATCACTTCGCAAAATGCGAATAGAAGTATTAAATTGATTTTGAACTTCAGCACAAAAGGTCTTAAACACAGAAAATATCTCAGAGCGAGATTTCATTAAAAATAACGAAGTACATCTCGAGAAATCATCAATAAATGTCACAAAATATTTATATCCTAATGTTGTGGGAATCCGACTAGGAACCCAAACATCATTATGAACTAACTCAAAAGGAGATGTAGCACGATTATTTATCCCCTTTGGATATGAAGAGCGAGTATGTTTCCCAATCGTCTGTCCCGTAGCGCAATTCTGCACAAGAACAGAATTAGCAGTGAAGACAATAGAACAATTAAGAGAACGAGTCAACTTACTAACAGAACTCAAATTAAAAGGACATCCTAGAACATAAAGAGCGTTATCAAGAGGGAGACAAGGGACTGGACAAATTTGGCCAAGGCCCTTAGCCATTGTTTGAGATCCATTGGCTAAGGTGACCACAGGAAGGTTAGATTGATAGGTAAGTTTGATGAAAAGACGAGTGTTACCAGAGATGTGGTCTGAGGCTCCAGAGTCCAAAATCCAAGAACCAAAGGATGATTGGCTTTCACTTTATTCAATTAAATTATGTCTAAAATATTCTCAATAATTAATTCAATTGTTATTTTTAATTAATGTGTGTTTCTTTCTATAATATCTATCAAAATGGAAGATTAGTGCAAGTTAATTAATGCATTCATATTTGTTTCCTTTTTCCATTATATGTATATATATAGCCCCCTTATGTGACTTGGAATACATATATATATATATATATACCAGAGATCCCGACGGAAGCTACTGGAAAATTAAAAGTCAGAGAAGCAGGAATGCAGACGGACTGCTAAATATATGCAACAATATAATATGAAAATATGTAAAATGCAGAAATTAAAACTGGAAGTGGACCAGTATTATGAAATTAAAACTGGAATTGGACCAGTATTATAAAGCTTTAATTAAAAAGAAAAAGAAAAGAAAAAGAAAGCCGATTGCGAGTAGTCTCAACGATGTCGGCTGGAGGGAGAAGGGAAAAGAAAAATACAGAAAGAGAATTCTTATTAAAACAGAAGAAAAGCTTACAGAATATCTCACAGAGCTTCTCTCACTAAAAACTCTCTCTAAGTTACTCGATCATAAAGGGTACCTCACAACATGGTCGAGGCCTCCTTAAATAGAAATTAAAAAACACTATTTGCACAGTTCCGGTTTCATGACAGGATCCTATACTACAGTGCCGGTTTCTGACTTGAAGCTACAGTTCCGATTTCGTGACTGGAAAATTAGCTACAGTTCTGGTTGAATGCTACAGTTCAGGTTGACAGGAAATGGTGACTCTTGTTCAATCGTCTCCTAAGTTGATTCCAAAACAATCATCTTCATTTTGATAGTAGTCATCTGAAGATGCTACTGAAGCAGAAGAGCTTGGAAGAGATGACTTATCCTTCTCTTGGAGCAAATTGAGAATGTTTTGCAAATTTTTTGCAAAACTTTCTTTTGTTTGGGAAGCCGCAAGTGCTGCTGTAATTTTTGCCTTTTAATTGAGAAACAAAGACGTTTCCGGATCAGCTGGCTTCAAGAAACTAGAGTTTGCAGAGAACCAACTTTTGACCTCATCTGGATTTGCCCTAGATGCATCAAATTCGGTCCACCATTTGACGAAAGAATCTCTTCTTAATAAAGGGAGCCTTTCAGGATGATCTCTGTTCCCATATCTATATTGCCAGGAAAATATCCAGGCCAAAGAGAATACTGAGAAAAACTTTAAATCCGCCGGAATACATGATTCCTTTGAATTGTACATTTTTGAAAAAAGTTTGAAACCTTCCTCTGCTGAAGGAGGTAAAATTTGGGGAATGGGACCGAAGAAATCCCACCATTGAATAAACCAGTTTGGAAAAGTGTAATTAACACCTCTCTTAAAATATATAAGCCAAGAATGCCGATTCATCTTGTTTTGAAACCAGAAAACTCGGCTCCAAGCATCAATGTAATCCCAGTAGTTATAGCCAATGGGATCAAAATTTTGCGAAAACTTTTTTAAATTGTTGGGATTTTTCCCAAATTGATTTGGAGTAATCACCTTTAAAATCTGGATTGTTGAATGGGTGATTACTGAAGAATCATTTTTATCTTTATAATGTTTGATTGTGACAGAATCTGAATCAATTAATATGAATTCATAAAACTGTCGAGTTTTGTTTAAAGCAGTTGGTTTAAAATGAAATTCTTCTGGAAAAATTTTTATTGGAATTTTGTGGGGGGATTTATCCCAAAACTCAGGTTCCATTTGGATTACCGAAGAAAACTTGTTTTTTGGAATATAAGGGTTGGCTGGCTTTTTAGAGGATTGAGTTTGGGTTTGGATCTGTTTTTGGCTAGGGCCAGAAATTATTGTTTTTGACTTAGCCATTTCTTTAATGAGAGTAGCTAGGTCAAGGGTTTCATTTTCGTCTTCTGAGGCAATTTCTGCCCAGGTTTTTGTTGGAAGGTGGGTTAAGCCACAATCTTGGAGGGCTAGAAGGGTTTGGATTGGGAAGGCATAATCTGCCTTGGTTTGTTTTGCAGTTTGTGGCTGAGTTGATGACTCAGCCACTAAAGATTGAACCTGGGTAGATGACCCGGTTTGTTTCTGGGTAGATGACCCAGTTTGAGTCGGTGACTCAGATTGGTTTTGGGTAGGTGACCCAGTTGGGGTCAATGACCCTGACTTTTTGGTAAGCCCAGGTAGGGCTATTCTAACTCCTCGACCCCTTGAAGAGGCCATTATTGCTTTTCTAGGCATAAGCCTATTTTCCCTGTAAATATTCACGAGTAAGATAATCAGGGAGAGAGTTTGAAGTGCCTTTGAGATATTCTATTTCAAAATCAAAAACACTTAAAATAGCTTGCCATCTAGCAAAAATTTGTTTAGAAGCCAAATTTTTTACATCCTTTTGAAGAATATCTTTTGCTGATTTGCAATCAACTCTGATTAAAAATTTCTGATTAAGTAAATCAGATTGAAATTTCGAAACACAAAGTACAATTGCTAAAACTTCTTTTTTGACAGTTGAGTAATTTTGCTGTGCAGAATTCCAATGTTTTGAAGTGTATGCAATGATATGCTCTTTGCCATGCAATTTTTGTTTGAGGATGCCACCATAACCAATATCTGACGCATCAGTCTCAACTATTTTATAGGCTTGGGGTAATGGGAGATACAAACAAGGGAGGTCTTTGACCTGGCGTTTGATTTGCTTAACCACACTAGTGTGTTGATCTGTCCAGGGAGGGGGATTTTTCTTAAGACGATCATGCTTAGGTTTAATGATGTTATTGAGATGAGGGACAAAGTCTCCTACATAATTAAGGCATCCTAAGAATCTTTGGAGTTGGGTTTTGTCAATAATTTGATCTGGAAATTTATCAGCAAATTCTATCGATCTGCTAATAGGGACAATTGTTCCTTGGTGGATCATGTGACCAAGGAATCTGATTTTAGTTTGGAAAAGACAATGTTTTGAACTTGAGACTGCCAATCCATTTTGACGGACAACATTGATGAATATATTGATATGTTTAAAATGTTGGTCTATAGACTGAGAAAAAATTAAAACATCATCAATATAAACAATTGAAAATTTGGAATAAGGATTGAAAATATCATTCATGATCTTCTGAAATTCAGAGGGGGCGTTCTTTAAGCCAAAAGGCATCACATTCCATTCGTACTGGCCAAAAGGGACAGTAAATGCGGTTTTATACCTGTCAGTTTCTTTAATCTGAATCTGCCAATATCCAGATTTCATGTCAAATTTTGAAAAGATTCTGGCAGCATGTAGCCTATTTAGAAGATCTTTCTTATTAGGAATAGGATACCTAATCCATTGTAGAGCTTGGTTAAGAGGCTTATAGTTTATCACTAATCTGGGAGTTCCTCTTTCAACCTCAGCTTGTTTGTTGACATAAAAGGCTGAACAAGACCAAGGACTTTTGTTTTTCCTGATAAGCCCTTTATCTAAGAGATCCTTAATTTCTTTCTGACAATATTGGAGGAGTTCCTCATTCATCTGGATTGGTCTTGCCTTAGTAGGGATTTGACTTTCTTTGAAGTCCTTCTCATAAGGCAATTCAACAATATGCTTTTTTCTGTTCCAAAAAGCATTTGGGAGATCAGAACAAACTGTAGATTGAATATGTTGTTGCAAAGTTTCTATTCTTTGCTGGATATGGGATTGCTCTAGTTGAGCTTGAATTGTTTTGAACGAGATTTCCTCTTTGAGGAAATTGATCTGATTTGATTTATGAATAATGATATTGAGTCTTTACTATAGGTTTCTTGACAAATCTAAAGACTATTTGCCTTCCTAGATGTTTGGTACTGATTCCTTCATCAGAGATTTCTAAGGGAAATAATGCTCTAATAAAGGGGTTCCCAAAATTACTTCATTTTTGAGGTCCTTGACTAACAAAAAGGAAGTTTTTACCTGATAATTACCATTTTTAATAAGGGCATTGGAGAGCTTATATTTGATTTTAAGCCTAGATCCACTAGCAGTGCTTAGTTTCTCTGTGGTTTTCTCAAAATATTTAGTTGGAATTAATCCTTCGAGAATACAATTTGAATCAGCACCAGTATCGAAGAGTGCCATAGTATCCAATACAAAATCCTCTATTTTGATTTTGACTTGAATATAAAACTTCTGGATGGTTAATCGGTTAATTAGCCTAAGGAAATCTTGTTCTTCTCCATCTTTAGTACAGATAGGATCAGGTGTCCTGGTTTTTGGTTCCTCCGAGTCATTCTCTAAATCCTCTAATTGATTTATAATAGTTTGGTGAATTTGTTGTTGCTCCTTGATCTCTTTTATTTCTTGTTTGAGATTATTAATCTCAATTTGGAGATCTTGGATGGTAACAGGTTTAACCGAACTTCTTTCCAATCTTTTAATGATTGGTTTAAGGTCATACTTATTGGTAATCACTAAAGTTTTGGCTTTTTTCTTTTCTAAGGATTCCTTTAACCTATTTAGGTACACCTTCTTTTCCTGAGGATCAGGGATTGAATTAATGGCTTCAAACAAAAGGTTTTGCTCTTTTGTAAGAACATTAATTTCTGGAAATTCTTCATTATCTGAGGAAGAAATCTTATCATCCTGTTGGATATTGTTTAAATCTTCCGACCCTTCCTTTTCTGATTCTTCATCGGAGGTATCCACAAGGAGGCTACTAATTTGATCTTCTATAGTTTGTTCAAGATTAAGATTGCTAATCCTTTTTCGGAGTCTACAATATTTGCTTACATGTCCGGGTTTTTTACAACTATAGCATATGATTGGGGATTTGGACGAGGACTGCCTAGGAGTTTTTCTAGTAGTTGTTGTTGTTCTAGGAACCTTTTTTGAATTTCTATACCTATTACTAGGAAATCTCTTTGGTTTATCCTCATGATCTTGCTTGTTAGGTCTTTTGGTTTTTCTCTTTGAGCATCCTGGAAGACCAAATTGCTCGCAAAAAGATCCTAAATCCTTCTTGTTTTGGGCCTTTTCTCGGGCTAGCTGCCTTTGAATTTTGTCATCTTGGCAAATTTTTAAGGCTACTTTTTGGATAAAAGAAATCAATTGTCCATAGCTGAGCTTGTCATACGGGATGATCCCATCAGGTGTTAAGCTTCTAATTTTATCTCTGACTTTATCTCCTAGAGATTTTGGTAATCCTGCCAAGAATTTTTCTTTCCAGAAAGGCTGTTGACTATCTTCTCTGGTGTAAACCCTGGTAAGGAAAGTATCCTTATACCATCTAAAATCAGCTAAGGTTTTACACTTAAGGTTTGAGAGTAATTCTGCAGACCTATCTTTCCATAAAGATGGATCCCCTATGAAGTGTTGGGCTATGGTATAAACTAAGGTGCTAACAGCATCTAAAATAGTTTCCCCGTTGCCGTCAAGGATAGGTTCTCCTTGTTCGTCTGTTTTAATAGCGGAAAAAATGCTAGCTTTATCTTCTTCAGTGAGATAGTTATCCCACCATCCTTTAAGTTGTCCTGAGAACCCATATACTATTATGTTTGCTATCACTTCTTCTGAGCTATCGTGAGCTGTTTGATATGCCGTGCACACCATGGTCATATGCTGGAGCATAGTCATGATGTTGTACTTAGTCTTTCCATCTATGTTCCACTCATAGACATTGTTGGCATTGAAGCTATTGAACCTAGAATCTTGGTCTAAGGCTAGATCTGGTGCTACCATTGGTTGTGAGTAAGTCTTGGTTAGTCCTTTCCATTTCGTTATGGAATTTGTCAGGATGGGGCACGCCTTAGCGGACTCTTGGTCCGATTAGAGATCAGATTCTTGGGATTCTTCTTGATTGACCATATTAATGGATAATTTGGAGGTTTGCCTAGTTTTTGAAGTAACTTCCTGTTGTGGTGTATCAGGGACAATAGTTGTTTTGAGTAAATCATTAATCCTACTGAAGAGCTCATTGGATGAATCAGATTCAGTCCTAAGCTTGGCCTTTTGTAATGTTTGTTTAGCCTTGTGGGAAAGTTTGAAAGGCTTGAACAATGGTTTTTCAAGAGGTCTAGATGCGGAGGCATCTTCTGATGATGAAAGTCCTGAATGAATTCCTAGGGCAGGAGGTTGTTTAGGGGAAGAAATCTTTTCCCCTATAACCTGAAGATATTTGTTGGTATAGTTCGCCTATTCCATTAGGCTTTTGATATCTTTAGAAGTGACCTCTTCCTCTAGATTTTTGGTTTTGAAAGGTGATGCTATCACAGGGTGATGTTTATCATCCCTAATATTCGGTAACTGATACTGATTGGAAGGAGGTAGTTTTGACCTAACCATTTCACCATCCTTCAGGTGCCAAATAGTGATAACATTAGTAGTTCCTTGTCCTACTAATTCTGTTTGAAAAGGATAATTTATTCGGGTCTTGACTGTGTAAGCATGAAACCAATCAAAGAAGGGGATATTCATGTGAACTTTTTCGAGAAAACTGTAATATTTCTCTTGAATTTCTTTTCTTTTTAGGCCCTTAAAGTTATTGAAAAACCATGTCCTCTGAGGTTCCCAATCCTCAGAATAAAAGTTTTTACGGAGGGCTTCTTTATCTATGAGGAACTTATGAGATAACATCATAATGGTCATTCATAGAAGAGTAGGTTGGGGACTGTACAGATCTTTGATCTTCATCCTCGTTTGCTTGATAAGTGGTTCTGGGAATTGTAGAACTTGTCTCTATTCCATGTAAATTGACTTCAGGTATTACAGTCCTAGGATTAATGGTTCTAAATGTTGGTTGGGATGCTACAGAGAATGATCTCCTGGCTGACATGAATTCTACCTGGGAGGTATCTGACCTATAGGAAGCTTCTGACCTAGAAGAGAACGAGTTTCTTCTATCAAAGATAATTTCTACCCTTCCTGAGTCAGATTGTCTGATCTCTTGAAGCTTTGGCGCTTGTCTTGGAATGGTACGAGTGGCTCTTTCTATAGACCATGATTTTGGGAGTTGGACTTCATCCCATCTGATGAGCCTAGGAATGGTGACATTTGCTTTTGTCATATCTGTGACAAATAGAGTTGTTTCTCTATCATCAGAATTTAGAAGGACTCTAGAGTTACAAGTGTTCATGACCTTGTATTGAATCCTATATATGAGTGCTGCTGGAATGGATCCTTCCTTCATGTTTAGACCATGAAGTTGAATGTTTAAGAATAACGAATCCAAAATGTTTCTTTCCAACAGGCTAACGGTTTTGTTAGGAAAACAATTGAAATAGACTGGTCCGTGACCTAGGCTCGTTTCGACAGTTCCTAAGAGGGAATCTTTGAAATCTTGGTGCCTAATGACTCTAAGACACATGAGGATTGAAGCGTGAAGACCTTCTCTAATAAGAGGTTTCACTGCAACTTGGACACATCCGATATGGAGATACCTGTATTTTCTAGCATGTTCTGCTATGGATTGTTTTGTCAGGAGATGAAATTCTTCTCCTGCCTCTGGTCCCAGAGGGATGTTGTTTTCAGCAGTTTTGATTATGTAGTCAGAACTACAAGCCAGTTTAGACTCTTCAGGGATGTATAATTCATCCTGAGGGATTTTTGGTATTTCCCAGTTGTCTATGGCTTGGTTGATATCCTCGAAGCAGACTTCTTCTTCGAAGATGTTATGTTTAGGAGGAATTTCCTCCTGGCTAGTATTTTTCTTAGTGAGCACACTTTGATTAGATTTTGATGAAGATGGGGTAGCTGAAGTTTTAATAGAAAGGCGTCGAGAAAGAGATCGTAATAAACTAGCCATGATAACAACTTCTGATATCATTACCATCATTTGGTTCCATAGAAAAATATTTATCAAGTTAAGTTAATGAATATCCAATGAATCTGGGTTTTAGGCTATATACCTACACATCCATTTATCAAAAAACTCTTTTTTTTTTTATTATTATGTTATTTATCTTAACTGGAAGTACATGCAATTAAATCATATTGGTAAAGAAGCTGTAGCAGTAAGTCCTGATGGAAGGCCGTAAGACTAATTTGGCTTCTAAACCATATATATATATATATATATATATATATATATATATATATAAATAAAGAATAACGCCTTAATTTGTCGTTCTAATCAAGTTCTAAGTTTTGTTGCATTTGTTCATGCATTTATACTCTAATAAATTAGCCCCCTTCTTTATCCTCCTTATTTTGTGATCATTATTATTATCACACATCTTGTCATGTGATCTCATAATGTGATCTCTTGGCATTATGAATTGCCATTGTTTGCTTTTGATGTAGCAAGGGATTTTGGTTACAAGAGTCACTCTTTTCTTTCACTACAAGGAAACAACGACTTTGTGGCGGTTTTTTATGCCTTTTGTGGCGGTTAGAACCGCCACTAAATGCCTCTGGCGGCGGTTGTAAAACCGCCGCAGTTTCTACCGCCGAGAGAAAATTTAAGGGCGGTTTTTCAAACCGTTGGAACAACCGCCGCAATTTGTATGTTAGCATTTACCGGCGGTTTGTACCCGCCGCAATTTTTATCCATGGTTGCTTTTTTCTGCTAGTGTTTTGTGGCAGTTTTAAACCGCCGCTATTTTCTCTATATTGTTATTTGTAATTTTTAGCGACAGTATATAATTGTTGGTATTTTTTTATTTGAGTTTTTTTTGTCACTTCGTCGTTTCTATTTAGGTAACACATTCACTTCAAAATATATTTGTTATTTAAATTAAAATCCTTGAATTACAACTTCAATATAATATTTTTATAAGTTAAAGCATTGAAAAATTTAAAATGAAAAATAACAATTCATTCATATAGTATAGAGAGGTTTACAAAAAAAGCTAATTGTTATTATTGTGGTTCAGTACAATGGTTCAAAATACAAATCATGTTTAATATATCAAACTACAAAATGATTTCTTATACTTGCATCCTAAGATGCTAAAATTGATAGCCCATTTTTAGACCTGCCAACAAAAACTTGAGCTACATAATTGTTGAAACTTGATTGGTCCATCCTTTGCATAGACAATCTCCCAAACCTGTGAAACATTTTAAGCATAGTGAAGAATATACTAAGGAATCTAATAAAATTGATGCAATAAGATTGAGTTTGATGATAAGAAGAGGAAATAGCAAGGTAGAAAACCACAGAAATGAGAAATAAAAGTCAAAACTAATTAAATATGAGATGTTGGAACCTGAGAGTCCAATTGAATCAAAGAAGTAGCACAATTTTGGCATTATACACAACTTATTGGACTTGTGTAATGCTCTCAATTTGCCATTTTAAAAAACTTATTTGACTAGTGTAATACTCTCAATTTTCCTTTTATATACAGTTTTGTTTAGGAATTAAAATTGAATGATCAAATCAATTTAAGGGCAAGGAAACTTGGAAAAATAATTGATTACCATAAAAACAAAGCGGTCAAGATGGCCATCCCTAATCCATAAAACCATGTAGCAGCATCACACAATATCTAATGCTGATTACCCGTGAATACAGATAAGATGAAATTAATGATGATAATTAAGCAAAGTAAATAACTATAAGGATCTTGAGGACACAATTAAATGAAAGACAATACACTAGTACATATTGCAGTTTTAGTAACATTGGAAAAATGTTGCAAAACCATAGAAAAATGTCGCTTATTAATATTAGCTGCATTTTTTCAAGTGTAGTACCTGACCTATGTCGCAAAATATCATTAACAACATTTTTCTATAATTTTAGCCACATTTTAATAAATGTTACTTTACAACCTTTTACTTACATTTTTTAGCAATTAACATCAGTTTTATAAAATGCAATCAAAAGCTAAAAATACAGCTAAACATAGTTTTCGCAACATTTTAAAAATGTTATTCATCTATAAAAAGGGTTGCCTAAAGGTATTATTAACAACATTTTTCAGAAAGTGCAAGTAGTTAAAAAAAAAAGTGTTGCAAAATATAATTTGACATTTTCAATATTTCAAAATATGAATACACTAAAAACAATAAACATCTAAATAAAAATAATTTAGAAATAATTTAAAGAAATACCATTTATTAAATTTATAAAATAATACATATGACAAAGGTTTACAATATAATCAATATTCTTTACTAGCAATGAGCTTCAAAAAGAAATAAAGACCAAAGTTAAACCTAATTTGACCACTATACAATCATATACATTTACATTTACAAGAACAGATTAATACAATTAAAAGTCATCAAATATGATAAATTTAGCATAGACTTAATTGACTCCCATAACCTGCATACAACAAGAATTGAAGAACAAGTTAAAAACAAAGACAATAGAGATATTTGCATATATATCATTTTATAAACTTTGGGTTTTGATACAAATTGAAGAAGGCATGGTTACAAAAATAGCCCAATTCTATAGTAAAATAAATTTGGCACTTAAGTAAGGAGTTTCAATTAAAGAAAGTTCTAATCAGCTCATAAATTAGCTCTAAACATGTTGGTAGTGGAAATGAAATTAAGGTAAAATCAAAAATGTGTTTTTGGGAAGGCTCCTGAATTTTGAAAACTTGTTTAGACTATACCAATTCATTTCAGCCATGAGAAATTAAATTTTGAAAGTGAGGCTATATATCGTTCGGAGGAAAAAAAAATTCACTTAAGGGTTTGGAATGAGTAGGTTTCCACTACTAGTTTATGGGACATAGGACTCTTAAGGATTCAAAATTTGAGAGACTAACAGTTTCAAGATTCCCTCAAGAAAAGGAAAAGATTTTTATTTGCTTTTGTTGTGCTCTCTGATTGTTCATTACTCATTTTAGGAAGATAATTCGAAGGAAAAAAAATTGAGCTTCCTAAGACTTTGTCGGTTGATAATAAAAGAGATAGAGTAAAGTCTCATAGAATCTTTAATTTGAGCAAACATATATTAATCTCAATCTACTAAAGATACCGAGAAGTATACTAATGAGGGTTAAGGATTCCAAAAATGAAATCGGATGTCTTAATTAGTTCTAGAATAATTATTATGAGGATGAATTCATAAGAGTCTCCTCAATCCATATAGACTTATAATTGAGGTCTCTTGAGTAATAGTCACATCTTAACACTCTGAGCCCAACGCATTGTGTTACCCAATGAAGTTTTTTATTACCTAATCTAGAGGACTTATATTGTTGACGATCCTTTTGAGAACGTCGTCATCTACTAGTAGCCATAGTCTTTTACATACAAGTACATATATTGAGTTTATCAGGCTCAATATAGGTAACATTGTGTTTCAAAACTTTTGACACCTAATAAACAGACTCATTCTTGTTCAGCCGATGATTCACTCTAATCATTACAGTCCGAATGAATCGAACTGCTCTAATACCATAAATGTAACACCTAGCTTTTTTAATAAGGAAAACTTGAAACTTTTACAACTAGCTACTATGGAAGCTTTACATTATAATAATACAATACATGTATAATTAAAACTACGGCTAGATGACCCTGGTCAGCTGAACTTTATCTAGATCTGGACAAATGAAACTATGTCTTCAAGTCTTCCAATACCTGAAAACATCGCAACCATGAGATATATGTAAAATATATCTCAGCAACCACCGGACTAGACAACTGGCGTTGTTCTTAGCCACTAATGTGGAAAATACATTTCTACAATCATACATGTATCAACATATAAGTATACGTATATACTACTCAATTGTCTATTCACTAAGACTATTAATAATTATATATATACAAATATTCATATACACATAATCAAATTCAGATTTACAATTTGGTAATCTTTAAATATCATTCTCATTAAAGGATGTTCAAATCACAACATTCAAACTTTACAATCATGCATATCTTAAATATAACACTCACCGGCCTATGAGGTCCGCAACCATGACTCGGTATCTTTAATGTAACACTCACCGGCCAATTTGGTCCGCAACCACGACTCGGTATCTTTAGTGTAACACCTTTTTCCTGAAGGCATTAAAGATGTTGGCTAACATCTCCTTGCTGACTCACGAATCATGGAAACGTTATTCCATAACCGAGAAGTCAATTTGGTACCATCCCTATCCATACACACTCTTGCTCTCGACAAAGGGACGCCCTTTTATCAATTAGGGAGGGAGGTATACGGCCCTAGAAACTAACCTTATCCAAAACTCACGAGGTCTTCCCAATGGTTCGCCCATTCCCACTAGATTATTAAGCAAGTGGGCAATTGGGAAGGATGCTCCCTTAATCAATATCACATAATCAAACTTGAATTCAATACAATCTTGATGATCAATTAAAGCACATCACACATCCTACACTTAGGTATAATTCCATTCAGCAACACCACCTCAATTAATTCTAGGAAATCACACAAGAATTAAACAAATAGTTTTCTTAAGACTAGTAAAACTTGGCAAAGTATATTCTAGAAAATCTAGTAAATTTATACCAATCTGGAATGAGCTAAATTTTGGATATGTTAAAATAGACATTTGAAGGTACCACATTTAATTTTTCTCAATATTATTAAGCACTTAATTTGGGGAAAACAATTTTCTCAAAACTACATAATTTTCAGCAAAATAGAGTAATAGCAAGAAGAGAACTCCCATCTTCAAATATGTTTATAAAATAGCACACTCACTCAAATTTTGCAAACCCAACCTATAAATGATTAATTTTAAGTCTATTAACATAATAATTTTTATAAATCCCATATTGTAACACCTAGATTTTAGGATCAGTGTTTTTTTTTTTTACACATAGCAGAAGTCAAAAACTATATATATATATATATATATATATATATATATTTACATAAAAGTGTTTTCGTTTATTTTACAACCCAGAGAGAATACTAGTCCGACTAAAGTAGTCATACAACAAAATAAATGACTACCTAAATATATCACGATACAGCTACTAACGTCATGTCAGGCCTTAACCCCCTCCGAGTCGGTATCACGTGCAATATTGTAACCGCCAGTTATATGTACGACATATAACTAAGTAACCATTGGTATTGAAAATACTATATACAATATTGCAGCTATTCAAACTGGAAAACTTCCCCAAATCAGATTCCTAACAAACACACACAATATGTATGAGATGTCATTTTAAGTATGTATGCATGCAATGAATTACTTTATTTTCCATTCCATTTTTTTCCTCTTTTAACGGGAAACCCCGTGCATAGGGAATCCACCATAGGTGGATGATAGTGAATGCACAATTGAGCTCATCATCATTGCCTCTAGCAAGCGTCCTTCCACGGTTCTACTTCCGGGCTACCAACCCCTCTACGGCTAGCCTAGGGACTATCTACCCCTTTCGGGATAGCCCCTTTGCACTAGGTATCTACCCTATTCTTGGGATAACCTAACACTTCAGGTTATCTGCCCCTTTCGGGACAACCCTACATTTTTCATCATCTCATGCTTTGTCCACTTATCCGGTCTACTTCTGGGGGAACTCAACCCCTTACTCAACCAATGTTGACAGGGGAAGCATTTTCCACTTTTCCTTTTTTGTTTGATTCCATATTATATGTTCTCATGCATCAAACATTCATCGTCATATCAAAGACATTCATACTAGAGTTCCAGTAACCTCATATTCGAATACAATCATCCTATATTCGAATATACAAAGCCCATATTCGAATACAGATACTCTATATTCGAAAACCAAAAGTCCATATTCGAATATCATGTGATAGAAATGTTATATTTGAATATCTATTCGAATATGGCCCTCCATATTCGAATATACTAACTTTGGGCTTGTTTTTGTAAAACAGTTTGAAATCCACCTAGAGTCCAAGTTCCCAAATTCATCACATTACATCTGGAATCTCTTGTCCTTCTTAACATATTAAAATCTATGATTCCAACATCATTCACATTTTTAAATAAATTCCCAATCATGCATCATATATTTACACATTCAATCAAAACAAACATCATTCTTAGTTCAAGACACAGCATACAGATTACAAACATATACATGGCTCTAAATCAAACAATCTACAACATATTGTTCTTAGTTCCTAGCCACATGTTTCTAACATTCCATATTATCATTGATTTGAGGTTTTCAGGGTTACTTCTAAGTTTCCAGAATCCCTTTCTTCTTTAGGCTCCAAATCTCGATCCCCAAATTCCCTTCTTTAGCACTTGTTGCTCTTGAGTATGAGTCTCACCCCTTGGAGCTTTGGTCAACAAGAAACTATAAGAAGACAATCTAAGATGAGAGAGTTGAGTATTGTTGATTCGGGACAGAGGTTTGGTGAAGGATCCCTGAAGAGAAGATGATGAGAGGGTGGAGAGTGAGAGGAAAATGATGAAGATTGGAGGTGGGGTCCCTGTTTTTATAGTTCAGGAGATCCTTATTCGAATATGAGCCATCCATATTCGAATATGAAACATTCATATTCGACTATCACATCTCCATATTCGAATATCAAACATTCATATTCGAATATCACACATCCATATTCGAATATCAAAAATCCATATTTGAATATCACTCATCCATATTTGAATATAGGTCATTCATATTCGAATATAAACTATTCATAGTCAAATATTTAAGTGGTTTTGGTCCCTCCTCTAACCTCTCTAATTGCTACTAATCCTTCTTTCTCTTTTCTTTGTAATTTGCAACTAAATCCCTAAAATTCTAAGTCTCTTTAAATTGAACATTACTTAGGGATTTTTGGGATGTTACACATATATAACTCAAATATTCCAGAATTTTGAAAGTTTTTTCACTGCTCGAGAAATGACCTTTGCCTATTCACAAACTTATAAAATTTTAACCATGAGTCAAAAAATTATGAAAATTTAACACAAGGTCTATAACAAACACATGAATCACCATAAAAAGTTTCATCGTCAAATTCAAAGTGACCAAAGACTAATAACTCACGTAAATTACAGTTCTAGGTTCGGATTCACCAATTTTTTTAGCAAGAACACAGTTTATTTACAAAACACAAAATATCGTATAAAATCCCAAAAATAATGAAATTAAATCGTGATACCCCATACATACGTATCTATCACCATACAAAATTTCAGGCTCATCCAATAAATAGAATCAGAGATAAAAATTCGACAATTCATATAAAAATCCATTCTAAAACAGAACAACTTTCTATTCATCAGTTCACATTTCATCACATCAATTTCCAATAATACCTCAAGAATTACTCAACTACCACTTGCATCATGAAACTTGTCACAAAATTGAACATGCAAGTTCAATTTCATAATTTACACACATTCAAGTCACAATTATCCTTCAATTTAAGCACCATCCATCATCTAATCACAATCTTCAAATTTCATAGCTTGAATTCAAACCAAAATCTAATTCTAAATACAATTATTTAGAGTAATTAAAGAGAGGATTTATGGTTACCTCCAAGCTACTCTTTCTTAATCCAAACTTTACAAGCAAATTAAGAGAATTGTGGTTACAATTCAAACATGCAATCAATTCAAATTAACACAAGGGAGGGTTTATGCTTACTTCCTTAACACAATCAATTTTCACATTCTCAACTCAACACCTACATGTAAAATTGAGAAGGTGGTGTGATTACCTTAAGCTTTAGAGTTCCAATCCAAGAACAAAATTTGACAATAGAAGATTCTGAACGGTAGAATTGAAGTACTCGTTGCGTAGAACAATTTCTCTAACAGCTCCGACAGAATCCGGCCGCCACAAGGCCACCATGCAAGGCATGGAAGACGACCACGAAATCCCCATTTCTCCTTCTCTCTCTCCTCCTCCCTTTCTTTTCTCTTGTGTGCGTGAGTGAGTTCCTTTTTTTTTTCTTTTGAGTGGGAGAGAGTGGGTTTGTGTAGTTGAGGGTGGGTGATTAGGTGGGGTGGGGTGTAAGTTAGCTATTGTGAACCCAAGGAAACTTATTAAAAAATTACACTTAAGTCCCCAACTTTATACAATTTAATATATAAAGGTCTCATTAACCCAAAATAAATGAATTCACATGGACTAGATTATAATTTATTTTGGAGACTACTTTGGATATTCATATTCTACGTGAAAATGAATTTAGGGGATGTTACAATTCTCAACTGTCGGATCAGCAAAAAAAGTAATATTATCAAGAATGTTTCCATGATGATGCCTATTAGGTCGTGGCACATGATGCCTAGGAATGTCATGCAAGTCATCATCCTCACTAGAAATGGCATGCATATTACCATGTCTAGCTTTCCGACCATGCCCAAACAATGGAGCTTGCCTAGCTTGTCTATGCAAATTATGAACATGCCTAGTATCATTAGCATGATGAGCACGGTGTAAATTAAAGGACTAGGTATATCTTCACTTCCTCATAGAGGAGATGGAGCTCCATGGTGGCCATGCCTTCGGCCACTTGAATGCTCATTAGTAGCCTTGGGGTTGTCAAGCTCAATAAAAAGACCTTCAAGTTTCTTGTCAAGCACTTTGTCAATATGACCCATCAAGCTTCAAAAACCAAATCCCAATCGTAGATCATATAGTTTTCAAGAAATTGAAGATGAAATGGTTGAAATCAAGAATTACCACAAAGTGAAGTCCAAGGCTCTTGGATACCAAATGATGAGAATGGAGTAGGATCGAGTTTCAATTATGGTCATTCTTGCATCACAAAGAATAATAAACACAAAATTAGGTTAGCACAAAGCACAAAAATGGCGAGGAAAGAGAGGGAAAAAGAAGGATGAATGGGTGCCACTCCTAGCCTAAGTAAGAAGATAAATCAAATGGTAGAACCGTCATAATGGAATTGGAACCCATTGATATTCTAAAGCTCACAAGCTAGGGCTCACAAGAGAGAATGCTCTCTAAGGAATCTCAATATTCATTCAATGATCAAAATTTCCTACGGAAGACCTATGGAAGACCTAAGGTAGGTATTTATATTACATCCTCTTGGGACTAAATATGTGGCGCAAAATTAAGTGCAAGGCAGCCCCTAAAATTGAACAAACACAAGCGACCTGTTATGATCTAACCTGACGAGTATGTAGGACGAGCAGAATGGTCTTCTTGATCAGCAAAGAGAAAGATGATTGGTTCCTGGTCCTGAGATCCGGCGGCGGTGGTGTGCACCTTGCATGGTGCATTAGTGATAGTATTTATAGAGTGAGATGAGTGACCTGAATGTATTAGTTTTCATGGGAGAGGTTGGCGAGCTCATTTGCCATGTCGGGTGGATGTTGAATGTCGAACTTCTCGTGCTCAGATCGACTTTATTATAGTTGGCCGACATGAATGTCGTGTTGAATAAAACATTTTGTCTCTGATTGTTATGCCGGGACTTCACATAATTTTCTCTTGAGGTTGTTGTTCGCCCTTTATGATTGATTTGGCTATGATGGTGACAACCATCTTCTTGCTTGTGTTTATTTGGCGCATTTATCCGAGATCGTTGTCCTCGTGATTTTTCATAATGTAGAACCAGGTTGGCCCTAGTTAATGCCCTTTGATTTTGTTGATGTGTGTTAACCTTGGTGGCATCCCGTTCTGGTGTCGTTTACACAGGTTACCCGTGGCGGCATCCCTTTGTTGATCTTGTTGTTGAGGGTTAGCCTTAAAGGCATCCCATGTTGACAACTTCCTGTTTTAAGTTTTTAACCTTGAAATAGTATTTTGTATGCACTGTGGAATACTTGTTGCTTTAATCTCGCCACATTTGTCATCTCGGGCTTTTGCCTTTAATTTGTTGCTTGATAGCTGTAGATTTACATCTTGGTGCTTTATGTAGAGCTTATATTATTACACTGCATTTTTTGGCTGACTTTGATATGTCGTTTCGTAAGCAGTGTTTATCTCGTTTTGTAGAGTTTACTTGCAGTCGTAGCTATTTTCTTAGCTTTTGACTTGTTGCTCTTGAATGGCCTTAAAAGGCATATCTGTTGATCATCATTTGTGGATAGCCTTAAGAGGCCTTGATCATCTTATCATCCTCGTTTGTCGTTGTCGTGGGTTAACCTCGAAAGGCATCCCAGTCTCGATCTAGGCTTGCCTTTATGCTTTGTGTAGAGTATGTAAGACGAGCAGAATGGTCTTCTTGATTAGCAAAGAGAAAGATGATTAGTTCCTGGTCCTGAGATCCGGCGGCGGTGGTGTGCACCTTGCATGGTGCACTAGTGATAGTATTTATAGAGTGAGATAAGTGACCTAAATGCGGTCCGTATTGGGCCAGGATCTGTCACCTAGGCCCAACCTCATTAGATGGGCCTTGATATTAGGTCGTGCTAAACTTACCGGGATGCCCAAGGTAAGTTGTGGCTGCTGGACCCGGCATGTAAGAATATACCCGGGATGCCGTTATTTTGGTCCACAACAGGACCTAAAAGCAAAAATTAAACACAATGTCTAACATAATGTGAGCTAATACACTAGCTCACTTTTAATACAAAAAGAATCCAAAACTAGCAATTTATTCCCTAAAACAAACTTTTATTTGAAAAACATTAAAACACGTTGGAAAATCTTCGTTTGATTTAACAAGCTTGGTCATCAACAAGTCTTGTATAAAAGCTTCCAACTTCTTCTTCTTTGACCTAGTTAAAGGATCATCTTCAATGTTGACCTTCTTAGAGGTATCTTCAACTCCTTCAACCTCAACATACTTTCTTGCCTCCATGTTCTCATCAATAACTTCCCTTACATGAAATGTTATTGGTTGCTAATCACTGTTATCTTGTGCCCCATGGGCACAAGTTAGACAATCCCTTTTTTTATTTAAAGATTTTTTTATCTTTAAATTGGGAATAGAGGGTCCCGTTTTAAAAAATAAATTGAATCATAAACGGGGCCCCCAAAACCTTTGCTCCGCCCTTGAATAGATTTTCATTTTTGAAATATAGAGCAATGAATGTGTATCTTAGAAAATCCGATTAAATGAATAAATGTTTATATAAGTATCTGTATTCTTCATCCTCAAGACACCATTTTCTCCGTTTTTCTTCTTCAAAGGACTTTGTTCTCACTTCTCAGAGTTCAGTTCGGCAAGTTTCCAACGCCATGGGTGTTTCAGGCGCACCCAATTCAGTATTCACGCGTTCCGTGTGGGCTTCCAACCTTGAATTGAAGTTCAAATTGATCCGCTCCGCCGTCGCATCGCACCGAATAATTTCCATGGACACTGAATTTCTAGGCACGGTCGTCCGCCCCGACAACAAACACTGGTACCAGAATCGCTGGGCCAATTACACAGTACTGAAAGCAAACGTCGACTGTCTTCATCAAATCCAAGTGGGTTTAACCCTCTCAGATTGCGCCAGCATCCTCCCAGAACTCGGAACCCCTCAATCCTTTAGCTGGAAATTCAACTTCTACGACTTTGATGTTGCGCGTTACCCCCATGAGCCAGATTCCATCAAGTTGCTTCGTCGCCAAGGCATTGACTTCGAGAAGAATGGTAAGTTTGGGATAAAAAACGGCGCGTTTCATGGAATTGTTGGGGTCGTCGGGGTTGTTATGCAATATATAAACTGTATTAAGTTTCATAGCGCTTATGATTTTTGGTTCCTTGTGAAGGAGATTACTTAGGACGTGCTGCCAGTGGCTTTGGATCGGTTTCTTTTTGTGGTGAGGGGTTGTTTTACAAAAAGGATTATTGATGTGAAGCATGTGACGAAGTCTTGTGAGAATCTGTATGGCGGGTGGGACTGGGTTTCTCGAAACTTTGGGCATGAAGCAGGTTGGGGCGGTTCACCAAGCCGGTTTGGATAGCTTGCTTACCTCGCGTGTGTTCTAGAAGATTAGTAGTGAATACCTTGACAATAATGATGATGTAGTTGCCATGTTGAAGGATGTTGTACATGGCTTAGACTTGCGGTATGCCTGGTAGAATTGAAGTTTCCTAGATTTTGGTCGTGGAATGTACAGACATTCTTGTTCTTAATTCTTGTTTACAACGTGCTCCGGCATTCAATATTCCACATGTACATATGAATTATTCTAAATGAAATTTGATTCAAATTTCAATCAGTTCATTTGAATTCTTTTATCTTGATATCTATATTTTGGCTATTTTGTCTAAGTCATATAGCTCACTTAATTAGTACACGAGAATACACATTTATAAAAATTTAGATTTAATTTATTGTAATTTTTTATAAACTAAAAAAATAATGAATTTTTTGTTTATTTGGATCTGATAAGTGTAATTCACTTACTAATGGAGTTTGATAATAAATGACACAATTAGTTATGATTTCCTATTATCACGCTTGAAAGGAAGCAGCTACATGAGTGAGAAAATACTAAATTGTGATGATAGAAAATCGTCAACTAATTAAAAACTTGAAACACAATTTCATAGTATTGAGTTTCTTGAGATTAGTCTAGGTTATTCAAACACATTAAAAAATTAAATGACATTTTTCTTAAAAAAATAAATGACATTTTAACTTCATTCAAAGTATTTATTATTCGATTTATTTTCTTTGTGCATTTGAAAGTCTTTGCATTTGTGACACTACAACAAAATCTAAAACCATTTAGGAGAAATTTATCAAAATAAGCTACTATATATTGAGATTATCTACATGAGTTATTACATAATTCTACTCATAAACACTAACTTTAATTGGTTAAGAGTTTAATTTAATGCATAAATTAAATATTTAAATAAACTAATATATTCAAGGTGGTTTCTATGGTGCTATCTCTATCAAGATGGCACCATGTCCTCTTATAAATCAAATCAAAAATTTGATATGAAGCAAGTAGAAATTCAAGTAAGTTATATTTTATATTAAATCATATAGATTTGAATAGATATAAATTTGATTTTGTTTATAATCTAATATTTAGTTTTTATTTTCAATCTGAATTGTATGTCTCTATTTTTTTAGATAAATGCTTATATCTTGAATATATTATTTACAGTGTATTTGAGCTTTAATTATGATGAGAACATGGACGCAAGGAAGCTTGTAGAGGTTGAAGGACTTGAAGATGCCTCTAAGAATGTCAACATTGAAGATGGTCCTTTAACTAGGTCCAAGAAGAAGAAGTTGGAAGCGTTTTCACAAGATTTGTTGATGACCAAGCTTGTTAGTTCAAATGAAGCTTTAACAACTTGTTTTAATGCTTTTCAAATAAAAGTTTGTTTTAGGGAATAAATTGTTAGATTTTGATTATTTTGTACTAAGTGTGAGTTATTGTCTTAGCTCACATTATGTTAGACATTTGTTTTAATGTTTTTCTTTTAGGTCCCTTGGTTTTGTTGAATTTTTTGTGGCTGCCTTGCACTTAATTTTTGCGTCACTTTTCTAGTCCCTAGAGGGAGTAATATAAATACCTACCTTAGGTCTTTTGTAAAGAACTTTTGATCATTAAATGAAATTGAGATTTCTTTGAGAGCATTCTCTTTTGTGAGCTTTGTAATTTTGATGACCTTATCAATGAATTCCAATTCCATTGTGGCGGTTCTACCATTGGATTTATCTTCTTGCTTAGGCTAGGAGTGACATCTATTCATCATCCTTTCTTCTTCCCTCTCCTTCTTCGCCATGTTGGGCTTTGTGCTAATCTAATTTTGTGTTGTTGTTGTTTGTGATGCAATAATGACCATAGATGAAGCTAGATCCAACTCCATCCTCATCAAATTAATTGAAAATAAAATGAGCTTCGAATAGTTAAAAGATAAATAAATTAACGGTAAATATTATAATAAATACAATAAAGCAAAAATATTATTTTTGATCCCTAAACTTTATACCAAATTTCAGTTTTTTTTTTTTGGCTCCATTACTTCCTTTTGCTTCATTTTTTACATTAAATAATTAATAAAATATTTAAAATAGTTGTTGGACGTGGAAAAGAAGTCAAGGATAAAAACATATTATTGTTGGCATTCTTGTTAATTATTTATCATTAAAAGTTAATAAAAAATTATCATATTAATTATATGGAAAAGATAAGTTACTAATATGGAGAAAAAATAAAAGGACCAAATTAAAATTTGAGATAAAGTTATAGTACTAAAATATGAATTTAGCTATAAAAGTAATAATAATAGTATTTTACAAATTTTCCAACTGAAAATTCATAAAATAACAAAAAAACAAGAAATGATTCACTAATAAACTTTGTAAATCCGACCCGAATAAATCTCACTGAAATAATTAAATTGTATTTTAATTTATGTTAACTGTTATATAATTTTTAATTAAAATTTTAGATAGAAAATGTAAAGTTTAAATATTGTTTTCATATAAATGGCTAGTATGTGCCTCATTATGTTGTCATCCCTTTGCTCAAGTATTATTTACTTTTATCATGTTTTTTTAAGTCTTATCATTTGTTTCTAATCCAATTATAAATTATTTACGTTCTATTATTTTGGAAATACAATTTGCTTTAATTACTTGTATCATGGGGGGCTTTAAATACAAGTAACTAATACTTGAGTCTTAAGCAAGTATTAGGTTCAAAAAAACGTGACTTAGGTAACTTATATTCCAGCCTGAAGCTAACAATAGACGTAGAAGAAAAATACATAATTAATTAATACTTGAACTTGTAGCAAACTGTATTTCCAAAATAATAGAACGTATAAATAATTGATAATTGTGCCTGAAACAAGTTATAAATCTTACAGGAACGTGACACAAGTAACATAGGGATAAGAATGTAATGAAGAGTGTACTAGCTATTTATATGAAAATTATATTTAAATTTTACATATCCTAACTAAAATTTGAATTAAAAATTATATAACAATTAACATAAAATTTAAATACAATTATATTATTAAATTTAGATTTATTCATGTCAGATTTATAAAATTAATGTATCAATCATTTCTTGTTTTTACGTTATTTTAAAAACTTTCACTTGGAAAATCCTTACAGTAATATTATTATATTTTTATAGCCAAATTCGTACTTTAGTCTCATAACTTAATCTCAAACTCTAATTTGGTCCTTTAATTTTCCTTCATATTAGTAATTTATCTTTTCACTATAATATCTTCATTTGTATTAACTTTTGTTGATAAATAATTAATGCCCACAATATAATTTTTTTATCATTGTGTTCTTTTTTTCTCACATCCAGTAACAATTTTAGATACTTTTATTAATTATATAATAACATAAAATGAAGCTAAAATAAGTAAAAGAGCTAAAATGAACAAAAATAAAAGAATCAAACTGAATTTTTTTTTTTGAATTAATTAAAGCTCATATACCATTTAATAGTGTAACAAAATATAAATATTTAATTAAAAAAAAAAGAGACATATAGTTTAGATTAAAAATAAAAACTAAATGTTAAATTCAAATTAAAAATAAAATCAAGTTTATATCTTTTTTTATGATCAAATGAAGTTTATATCTATTCAAAACTAAATGAATTAATGGAGAATATGACTTAATTAAAGTTCTGATTGTCTCCTATCAATTTTTTATTTGATTGGATAAGAAGGCATTTTGCCATCTTGATCGAGATGGCACCATAGAAACCACCTATATTCAAACACATCATACACCCGAGAGGATGCAGAGGTACCATACCAATAATACTTTATTTTGGATAATAGTTAAAACAAAATGAAATGAAAATTTAAAATCAATTAAAAATGGGGAAAGGAAAACGAAAGAAAAAGAAAGCAAGGGAAGAAAAAGGAAAAAAGCAACGCCATATGCTTTGTTACTCCAGAGAGTGAAATAAGCATGATGATTTAAACATGAAACTGGAATCCAATGGTTTTGTTAAGAAACGATGAATTTTTCAACCTCTTCTATGGAAACTCAAATCCAATTAACCTTCTAATAAAGATCACAGTTTAAAGAACCCTAAAACTGCGAAAAGGTTCAATACATGACAAGAACAAACCGTAAGGTCTCTCGTCCCTAGTCCTACGAGTGAGCTGAATATCCTTTGGCATAATAGTGACTCTCTTGTCATGAATTGCACAGAGATTGGTATCTTCGAACAATCCGACGAGGTAGGCCTCGGCGGCTTCTTATAGAGCTGAAACTGCGTGGCTTTGGAATCAGAGATCTGTTTTGAAATCTTGAGCAATTTATTTGAAGAATCTCTGCAATGGAAGCTTCCTAATCAGAAGCTCTGTGCTCTTCTGGTACTTTTGGATCTCCCACAGAGTCGCCGTTCCTCGCCTGAAACGGTGAGGCTTCTTTATGCCACCTGTGGCCGGAGCAAACTTCCGAGCTGCTTTTGTCGCCAGTTGCTTCCTCGGAGCCATTCCTCCGGTGGATTTCCTTGCGATTTTCTTCATGCGAGCCATTACAATGAGTGTCTCTTACTTGCTAATTGAAATGTTTGATCTTTCTTAGGTTTGATAACTGAGATATTGAAGCAATTGTGTGTTAATGGATGTGAAGGTGGAGAGTATTTATACAGTGGAGATTGTGAAAAGCGGAGGGCAGGAATTTTGAAAGGACAGGTTTTGGTTTGTGAAATTTTTAGAGAGCCAAAAGAACGACCGTTGATGAGTTTCCTAATCAACGGATGTAGTGGTTCATAAGCTGAAGCCACGGATTGTCATCTCCAGCTGTGAGAAAGCCTCCAATAGCCATGTGCTAAAGGATTGAAAAGAAACCCCTCATTGGGGCACCCACCAATCCTATAGCGACAAGTGGCAGCAAATGAGACCCCCATTTCCCCCCAAAAATTTTGGCTCCCTCACCCTCTAAGCTTCCCTCCATCTTAAATTGAATCATTTTGGATTATTTTGTATCACTTGAGAAAAAAGATACAATACTCTCTCTCTCCAAATTTCACGTTGCCTCTTCCTCTCCTGCCACCTTCTTCACTTTTCTCCCACTTCCTCTCTCTGTCTCTCTTGGTATTCCTCCCCAACCTCATCTTCTGCATTCATTGTTCATCATCTTCTCAAATTCTCTCCATCTCGCTCCCCTCTTTGCATGCCTCCATCTCACTCTCCATCTCCTCATATTCTCCCTATTATCTCGCTTTGCATGTCTTCCTTTTCCTCTCTATTTAGGGTTTGTGTGATTTGAATTTGTGTTTTTTGACTTCCTATTATCTCCCTACTCTTTTGTGTATTACTCTCTTCTACTGCCTTATTCTCCCTGTCTTTTTCATTTATTTTGTGTCTTTGTCCATGGTTGTTAGCTTGCTTGGATTGATTCATGCTTGGGTTAATAATTTATGATATCATTGCAGTTATATAATTTTTCAAATTCTCTTTATTATCTTTTTGTTTTTTTGTAGATAAAGCAAATGCAGATTGTGAAGAGACAGGTAAATGGTAATAAATTAAATATTTTCTAAATTATCACAAACTGAACGTGTAACGTCCCGAAAATCCA
Source organism: Cyamopsis tetragonoloba (assembly GCA_037177725.1). Taxonomy (NCBI): domain Eukaryota; kingdom Viridiplantae; phylum Streptophyta; class Magnoliopsida; order Fabales; family Fabaceae; genus Cyamopsis; species Cyamopsis tetragonoloba. The sequence continues at coordinate 39,952,852 of CM074122.1, read as the reverse complement.
TAAAGAAGACTTAGGACTTAAGGGATTTGATTACAATTTACAAAGAAAAGAAAGAGAAGGATTTTTTGTAAGTAGAGAGGTCAAAAGAGGGACAAAAAATGACATGTATATTCGAATATGGATGAGTCTTATTCGAATATGGACTGTGCATATTTGAATATGGCTGAGTCATATTCGAATATGAACAGTGCATATTTGAATATGAACAGTAATATTCGAATATGGAAGTGTGGAATTGAATACATGAGCCTTATATGCGAATACATATTTGAATATGGACCCCAAAGTCTATAAATAGGGGTGCTTGTCTCCAAAAACTCGTTGTTTTCCCTCTTCCACACTCTACACTCTGAAAAACTCTGTCACAAATCAACCAAACTCGGTAACTTCTCCATCCAAGAAGTTCCATCTCACCAAATTTACTCTCTAACTAAAGGTTTCAAGAGTTGAGATCCAGCTTCAGACACAGTAAGTGCAGAAGGAAGGGAGTTGGATACTGAGATTGGATTTTGGGGAGAAAAGGATTCTGAAAGATTCAAGATAACCCTAAAACCCCAAATTTTGGGCACTATGAAATGAAATGTTAGAAACATGTGATTAGGAACTATAGACAATGTGTTAGAAATTGGTTGAGTTAGGAATATGTTTGAAGCTACTTGATATGTCTGTATGATGTGGTATGATATGTTTGCATGATGCTGTATTGTTTAAATGTGCAAACAGATGATGAATGGTTAGGAGTTTTGAATGATAAAGAGTATGTAATAGACAAGAGATTGTAGATTATAACGTTGTAAAATTGAGAATAAGACTCTGGATAGATTGTCAAACTATTTTACATGTATAATTCCAGAGTTAGTATGAAATCGAATGTGTACTCGAATATGGAAACCAATATTCAAATAGATATTCGAGCATGACATTTAGGACACATAATATTCAAATATAAGAGGTTTTAAGTTTGAATATTATGCTACTGGAACTCTCGTTTGATTGATTGTGATATGAATGTGAATATGTGATGCATAAGAACCTGAAATGTATCAAATAAAAGAAAAGTTGTAAATGCTTTCCCCATCAACTTTAGTTGAGTAAGAGGGTTGAGTTCTGCCAGAAGTAGACCGGGTAACTGGACAAGCATCGAATAGAAAATGATTTGGGGACTATTACCAGAAGGGGTAATGGTTCTTGCAGACCTGTAATGGGTGTCGACTCTGAATAAGAGAAATGATAGGGAGCTATTACCAGAAGGGGTAATAGTTCTTGCAGACCTCTATTGGAGGTAAGGCATGGACTCTGGCTAAGGACGCTTACCAGGGTTTACAGAGAGCTCTTGAGTGCTATTGCCATGCATGCATACCTATGTTATTGGCATACCTATAAAAGAAGAAAGAAACGAAATGGAAAATGATCATGCATGCATACCTATGTTATTGGCATTTTATACTTAATGTGTGTGTGTTTGTTAGGAATGATTTCGGAGATTTTCCAGTTAGACTGGCTGTAATACTGTATATATATATTATTTTCAATACCGACGGTTACTCAGGTATATGTCGTACAAATAACTGACGGTTACAGTATTGCGGGTGATACGGACTCGGAGGTTGTCAGCGCTTGAGAAGACCTTAGTAGCTGCATCTTGTTATACTTCGATAACCATTAGTTTTGTTGTATGGTTATCAAGATGGACTAGTGGTCTCTCTGACTGGTAACATAAAAACACTTTTATGTATATATATATATATATATGGGTTAGGATCCATTGACACCAACTAGAGTTACACCAATTCTTACATCTATTTATAACATTTCGTCGAAGTTGTTTTTCACGAAATCTTTCGTTAGATTAAAACTAATCATCTTATAGATCATGTATACCAAATTTCACATCAATCCAAAATCTTTTAGTACTCTATCAACACGCTTGTTATTTTCATATACTTAAAAACTATATTTTACGTTAATTTTTTAGTACGTTGATGGAGTACTAAACGATTTCGGATTCATGTGAAATTTGATAAAGGTGAAATTTGATAGAGGTGATCCATAAGATAATTAGTTTCAATCTAACGGTGGATTTTGTGTAAAGCAACTTCGACGGAATGTTATAAAGAGGTGTAAGAATTGGTGTAAGTCTAGTTGGTGTCAATGGATCCTAACCCTATATATATATATATATATATATGAGTTACGATCAAATGACACCGATTGGGTTGACACCAATTCTTACACCAATCAATAACGATAGATCGAAGTCTTTTTTCACGAAACCTACCGTTGGATTAAAACTACTTATCGTATAGATCATATGTGCAAAATTTGACATCAATCCGAGATCATTTAGTACTCTATCAACACACTTGTTATTTTCACGATTTTTAAAACTATATTTTATGTTAATTGTTTAGTACGTTGATGTAGTTCTAAACGATCTCGGATTGATGTCAAATTTTGTACACGTGATCTATACGATAAGTAGTTTCAATCCAACGGTAAGTTTCGTGAAAAAAAACTTTGATCTATCGTTATTGATTGGTGTAAGAATTGGTGTCAAACCAATTGGTGTCATTTGATCCTAACTATATATATATATATATATATATATATATATATATATATATATATATATATATATATATATATATATATATATATATATATATAATGTTTTGTCTTCCGCTGTCTGTTAAAAAGAAATCTTACCCTAAAAATCTAGGTGTTTCAATTTGGTATCAGAGCAGTTTGGTCCCATCCGGACTGTGGTATGTGATATATAACTTAGATTAAAGTCCAAAGAGATAAAGTCCTGTATTAACCTGATCAACTCAGTTGGTGTGTTGTATGCACGAAGGCATGGTAGGAAGACACCCCGGTAGACCTTGTTCTAACACCAATGCGACACCAACTCCGACGGATTCTCCGTTGATACAGTAAATGGCACAAGCCATGACCCAAATGATGGACGCACAAGGTCGGGAAGACCGTTATCATAGTTTTTGTAGACATGACCCACCCATTTTTTCTGGTGGAAGAGATCCCATGATAACAGAGGAATGGCTAGACCAATTAGAGGAAATTTTTCGGGTAACTAGATCTGGCGATCAAGAAAGGTAGAATTGGCCACTTATAGACTCAGAGGAGAAGCATCGCAATGGTGGAAGAGACATCGGGAACATATGGAGGCGACTGGAGGTCATCTAACTTGGTAGGAATTTAAGACTTTGTTTCTGAACAAATATTTTCCATCTAATATGAAAGATCAGAAGGAGATAGAATTTCTCACACTGCAGTAGGGTGACAGGACTATAGATGAGTATGTTGCCAGATTTGAAAGCTTAGCTCGATTTTCAAACAATCTACATAATCAACCTGATGAGGCATGGAAGTCAAAAAGGTTTGAACAAGGACTTAGGCCAAAAATTATAAACTTGGTGATTACTCAGCGAATCAGGGAGTATCAGACTTTCATTCAAGCATGTCAGCTTGCGGAGCAGTCCTTGGCCGCGGTAGCAACTAGCAGACAATTGTTATGGAAACGTAAGAGAAAGGAAGGAAGCTCAAAGTGAGGAAAGGGTAAGGAAGTAGAAAACAAAGGCAAGGGAACTGTCCCGAAGTGTCAGACCTGCGGGAAGCCTCATAAAGGAGAGTGCTACAAAAATAAGAGAATTTGTTTTACGTGTCACCAGCCTGGACATATCAGTTGGCAATGTCCAAACAAAGATCAGAAACTAGCAGATGAGGATAAGAAGAAGAATCAAGTGAGAGGTCAGGTATATACGTTGAATGCTGAGGAGGTTGACCATTCTAACGATCTTATTCAAGGTATGGGATTAATAAAAGCAAAACCTGTTAATATCTTGTTTGATTCAGGTGCAACTCATTCATTTATTTCAGTAGACTGTGCAAAAAGAATTTATTTTCCTATGTCCAAACTACCATATGAAGTGCTAGTGTCTACCCCCTCTGAAAAGAAGATTTGTACAACTACTATGTGTTCTCCGATATTCCTAGATTTTCAAGACAAGACCTTTTGTTTAGACTTGTACTGTTTACACATGAAAGGGTTAGATGTAATCTTGGGCATGGACTAGCTCAAAGCTCACAAAGTCAAGATCCATTATGATACCAAGATCGTGCTTATTCCAGACCGAGGCTTGGAGATATACTGTACGCATCATCTTACTTTTGATCTCCATAATCAGTCTATGTATGATGATGGTCCGAAGTATTTGGTTGTTTGTGTTAGTGATATTAATAAATCAGTAAATGTTGATTCCCTTCCCGTAGTGCAAGACTTTCGAGAAGTGTTTCCTGATGACATAGAATCTTTGCCACCAGAAAGAGAAGTAGAGTTTTCGATTGAGTTAATTCTGGGAGCTGGACCTGTTTCTAAGGCACCGTACAGAATGGCAGCTCTTGAGTCTGCGGAAGTTAAACGAAAGATCGAAGAATTAATGCAGAAGCAGTTTATTAGACCAAGCGTTCGCCATGGGGAGCCCTAGTACTGCTTGTCAAGAAGAAGGATGGGAAATTGTGCTTGTGTGTGGACTATCGAGAGTTGAACAAGTTGAAAGTGAAGAACAAATTTCCACTACCGCGAATTGATGATTTGCTTGACTAACTAGGAGAAGCCAAGGTATTTTCCAAGATTGATCTACAGTCGAGGTATCACCATATTAGAATTAAGCCTGAAGATATTCCTAAGACTGCATTCCGAACGCGGTACGACCATTATGAGTACTGGGTGATGCCGTTCGGATTGACAAATGCTCATGCTATCTTCATGGACTATATGAACCGCATCTTCCGACCCTAGTTGGACAAGTTTGTTGTAGTCTTCATTGATGACATTCTCATCTACTCCAAGACTGCCGAAGAACATGAAGAGCATTTGAGATTGGTGATAAGTATACTCAAAGAATAAAAGTTGTACGCCAAATTAGACAAGTGTGAGTTCTGGTTGGAAGAAGTCCAATTTCTGGGCCATGTTATTAATATAGATGGCGTAGCTGTGGATCCAAGCAAAGTTGAAGCTGTGAGGGAAAGACCAACCAATGTCACAGAGATCCGAAGTTTCCTTGGGTTGGCAGGATACTACCGGCGATTCATCAAGGGATTTTCCCAGACTGCAATTCCATTGACCAAGCTAACCCGGAAGGGTGTTCCGTTTGTGTGGGACACCAAGTGTGAAGAAAGTTTTCAATTGCTGAAGGAGAAGCTAACAACAGCGCCAGTGTTGGTAATTCCTAATCCAACCAAGAATTTTCAAATGTATTGTGATGCGTCTAAGGAAGGCTTGGGATGTGTACTTATGCAAGAAGGACAGGAAGTTGCTTACACTTCCCAACAGTTATGACCATATGAAGGGAATTACCCAACGCATGACTTAGAGTTTGCCGCTGTATTCTTTGCGTTGAAAGTTTTGGAGGCACTACTTGTACGGAGTAACATTTGAAGTATTTAGCGATCATAAAAGCCTGAGATACTTGTTCAATTAAAAGGAGCTGAAGATGAGGTAGCGGCGCTGGATGGAATTCTTAAAGGATTATGATTTTGAACTGAATATCATCCAGGAAAGGCCAATCTAGTGGCTGATGCACTAAGTAGGAAATCGTTGCATGTGTCAACTATGATGATTCATCAAATGGTACTCTTGGAGAAATTCAGAGACTTACACTTGGATGTGTCTTGTTACAGCGCTGGCATTTCCGTGTGCAAAGTTGACTTGAAGAATGCACTACGAGACCAAATTTAGGAAGCACATAAATATGATCATGAACTGCAGAAGCTCAAGGAACAAGATGATTTCTCTGTAGCTAGTGACAATATGATCTTATTTAGAGACAGAGTGTGTGTGCCAAATGATGCCAAAATTAAGAAGACAATACTTGAGGAGAATCACCGCAGCCAGTACTCAGTATACCCTGGTGCTACCAAAATGTATCAAGATATGAAGAAGTTATTTTGGTGGCCTGGAATGAAGAGAGAAATTGCGGAATTTGTGTCTAAGTGCCTTACCTATTAGAAGATCAAAGTTGAACATCAAAGACCCTTTGGACCGCTTCAGCCATTGGACATTCCAAAGTGGAAATGGGAGTCTATAGCCATGGACTTTGTGGTTCGATTACCCAGAACGTTAGCAGGACACGACTCAATCTGGGTTATCATAGACAGTTTGACCAAGTCTGCTCACTTCTTGTGTCAAGACTACCTACTCTGTGGAGAAATATGCCAAAGTATACATTGCAGAAATAGTCCGACTACATGGGGCACCGATAAGTATAATATCAGATAGGGACCCCAAGTTTACTTCGCGTTTCTAGGGAGCATTGCAGAAGGCTTTTGGGACTCGGCTACATTTGGGTACCTCACACCATCCCCAAACTGATGGGCAGTCCGAAAGGACAATTCAGACTCTGAAAGACATGTTGCGAGCCTGTGTGCTAGAAGAAGGTCGGGACTGGGGAAGATATCTGCCATTGATAGAATTTGCCTATAACAACAGTTTTCATTCAAGCATAGGCATGGCACGTTACGAAGCACTCTACGGGAGAAAGTGCCGGTCCCTAATATGTTGGTTTGAAACTGGGGATAAGTTACTTTTGGGACCGAATTTGGTGCAAGAAACAACCAATGGAATAAGACGTATTGAGAAATGTTGAAGAGGGCTCAAGACCGTAAAAAAAAAGTTATGCAGATCAACGGAGGAAGCCCTTAGAATTTGAAGAAGGAGAGCATGTGTTCCTAAAAGTTACACCATATATCGCAGTTGTAAAAGCAATAAAAACGAAGAAGCTCCAACCTCGTTTCATTGGTCCATATCAAATTTTCAAAAGAATAGGACCCGTTGCTTACCAATTAGCTATGCCTCCCCATTTGTCCAACCTACATGATGTGTTTCACGTATCTCAACTCCGAAAATATATCTCCGATCCCTCTCATATCTTAGGAAAAGACGACCTTCCGTTGAAATCAAATACTTTCTACCGGATAGCACCTATGAAGATCTTAGATAGAGGAGAGAAGACCTTACGGAACAAAGTGATTCCTCTAGTAAAAGTTCTTTGGGAGAACATTGACTCATCAGAGATCACTTGGGAAAAGGAGCAGGAAATGAGGGACACATATCTTGAATTATTTCAGTAATGGAGGTAATACTCTAATTTTGAGGAAAAAGTTATTTTTAGTGGGGTAGAATTGTAACATCCCGAAAATCCATAAAGAAGACTTTGGACTTAAGGGATTTGATTACAATTTACAAAGAAAAGAAAGAGGAGGATTTGTTGTATGTAGAGAGGTCAAAAGAGGGACAAAAAAATGACATGTATATTCGAATATGTACTGTGCATATTCGAATATGAACATGCATATTCGAATATGGCTGAGTCATATTCAAATATGAACGGTGCATATTCGAATATGAACAGTAATATTCGAATATGGAATTTTCATATTCGAATATGGAATTTTCATATTCGAATATGGAAGTGTGGAATTGAATACAAGAGCCTTATATTCGAATATATATTCAAATATGGACCCCCAAAGTCTATAAATAGGGGTGCTTGTCTCCAAAAACTCGTTGTTTTCCTTCTTTCTCACTCTACACTCTCTCAAGACCTCTTTCACGAATCAACCAAACTCTGTAACTTCTCCATCCAAGAAGTTCCATCTCACCAAATTTACTCCCTAACTAAAGGTTTCAAGAGTTAAGATCCAGCTTTAGAGATAGCATGTGCAGAAGGAAGGGAGTTAGATACTAAGATTAGATTTGGAGGAGAAAATGATTCTGGAAGATTCAAGGTAACCCTAAAACCCCAAATCTAGGGCACTATGAAATATTAGGAACATGTGATTAGGAACTATAGACAATGTGTTAGAAATTGGTTGAGTTAGGATTATGTTTGATGTTACTTGATACATCTGTATGATGTGGTATGATATGTTTGCATGATGTTGTATTGTTTAAATGTGCAAACAGATGATGATGCATGACTAGGAATTTTGAATGATAAAGGGTGCATTTGATGCATGAACAGGACAATACAAGTAATACAGCAAAGTACAACTTTTATGAGTCACATCACAACATTTTGTGTTGTGTATTGTTTGATACTCAATACACATAACAAGAAGCACAACATAAATTTTACTATAATATCCTTCATGTTATATATTATTAATTTCACTTTAATTTTTCTAAGAAAATAATATTTTAATATTTTAGAAATATTTTATTATTTTATTATTTATTATAAAATTAAAACTTCTTATTTTAATAAATTACTACATAATATATTTTATGTGATATAATAATTATATTAAATAAAATAAAAAATTATTATTAAAAAATATTTTTAACTCTTTATTTTTTAATATTTATATTTATCATTAAATTTTATTTTATTATTAATACGTTCTTTTAATATCACGCTAACCAGTAAATATGCAGAAGTGAAAAAAAATAATGTAAACATTGATTGAAAAAAACTAATGCAACATAAACTACCTTAGGTAAGTGCGAAAAGTGGGGGAGGTAGTTACACTACTGAGTAAATATGGAAGGTTAGTTTTGGCTTTTCCTAACTTGTGCATGGAACAAGAAACTTGTCCCTTGGTTTAGTGGGGTACAAAAATGTGGCTATTTGTGTTGTCCAGTTATTGACAACTTTTTGAATCAAACACATAACAAAAGTTTTGTTTACCATCAAAATTAGCAAATCAAACGGGCCCAAATTGTATGTAACAGACAAGAGATTGTAGATTATAACGTGGTAAAATTGAGAATAGGACTCTGGATAGATTGTCAAACTGTTTTACAAGTATAATTCCAGAGTCAGTATGAAATCGAATATGTACTCAAATATGGAAAGCCATATTCAAATAGATATTCGAGCATGACATTTATGACACATAATATTCAAATATAAAAGGTTTTAAGTTTGAATATTATGCTACTGGAACTCTCATTTGATTGATTGTGATATGAATGTGAATGTGTGATGCAAAAGAACCTCAAATGTATCAAATAAAAGAAAAGTGGTAAATGCTTTCCCCATCAACAGTAGTTGAGTAAGAGGGTTGAATTCCGCCAGAAGTAGACCGTGTATGTGGACAAGCATGGAAAAGAAAATGATTTGGAGACTATTACCGGAAGGGGTAAGGTTTTTGCAGACCTGTAATGGGTGTTGACTCTGAATAAGAGAAATGATTGGGAGCTATTACCAGAAGGGGTAATAGTTCTTGCATACCTCTATTGGAGGTGAGGCATGGACTCTGGCTAAGGACGCTTACCAAGGTTTGCAGAGAGCTCTAGAGTGCTATTGCTACGCACATGGTGGACTCCCGCGTGCACCTGGTTTCCCGATAAAAGAAGATAGAAACGAAATGGAAAATGGTCGTGCATGTAAACCTATGTGATTGGCATTTTATACTTATTGTGTGTTTGTTAGGAATGATTTGGGAGATTTTCCAGTTAGACAGGCTGTAATACTGTATATATATATTATTTTCAATATCGACGGTTACTCAATTATATGTCGTATATATAACTGACGGTTACAGTATTGCAGGTGATACGGACTTGGAGGGTGTCAGCGCTTAAGAAGACCTTAGTAGCTGCATCTTGTTATACTTAGAAAGCCATTAGTTTTGTTGTATGGGTATCTAGATGGACTAGTGGTCTCTTTGGTTTGTAAGATAAAAACAGTTATATATATATATATATATATATAATGTTTTTTCTTCTGCTGTCTGTTAAAAAAAATCTTACCCTAAAAATTTAGGTGTTTCAGAACGAACTTGTGTTTGTGATAATGGTTTATGATTTAGCAATTTTGTTAGATTTGATTTCATAATGTCATCTGAATAATGTTGGCTCTAATTGTTTTCTCAGTTTTTTTCCCTACTTATGGACCTTAGTGAGTAGTCACCATGAGTGTTTGCTCCTCCATCTCAAATAATATGAAATAGAATGATCTGGGTGAACTCGGTTAGTGCAGAGATGGAACAAAATGATTTCATATATGGTCTTGGTATTCTTAGCTAAGATATGACTAATAATGTATTTCTCTTCTATTGCATCCTTTGTATCCATTTTTTAGAATGTGGATGCAGCAATTTTTTGTTAATCACTACAAATTGATTGTTACTACTTTTTTTAGCCTCTACTTCATATGTTGTACCTTCTTCTGCTTCTTGTTTTCAATGGTTTTATCTTTTCTGCCTTTTGGAGTGGTGACTCTTGATGTACTTAGGGAGTTATTTTTCAACTTCCATTTTATTGCTTTTTTGTTATAAAAACCTATACAGTTTACGGACAATATAAATTTTTAGTCACAATTTTGTGTTGTTATTAGAAATATGTTATGGAGATGCTTATTATTTTTTTTTTATCCTTTTGTTGAAAAAATTCTTTCTTCAGGGCAGGCTTATAGTTGGACCGCAACTTTGTTACCCTCTTCTCTGTTTTTGTTTCCACGGGAACCTGGAGCTTTGGTATTGCATTCATTTAATTTTCTCTCTAGGGTATGTCTTAATTTCATTTTTGAATAGTATTTTTCAATTTTCAGCTTTATTTCTTCAATTGTGTTCCTTGAACATAAATTCCTGACCTATATGACATTATCTCAAATTGTCTCAATATGCATTTGATATTCACTTGATTTTGCCAAAGGAGGAATGAATATTTAATTTCCGTGTCTTACCTTTTACTCATTATGCTTCCCAATGAATTTGAATTGTGCATGGCATTGTTTATTCAATCTAGCATATTAATGTAAGTAGTTAATTATCAGCTTTGTATATAATTGTTTATGTTAGTTATGCTAATATTCATGTAAATATTCATTATACTATATTCTGATTCCTTCTGTTTTTCAGAGGTTTCCATGAGAAATGTTTTGGGAAATGAAAAAATAGGAGGATATTTGACAGATAGATGATAGAAATCCAAGACTTAGAACCGCAAAAGAAATTAAAGGTGCTTACAGAAAAAACTAGGGTAATCATTAGCTATCTATGCTTTCTGTCTTTGATTTAGTACTATATTGTTTTTAATGAGCTAAATATATTAATTAATCCCTGATTGCAGGATGCTTTTTCAGTTGCTGCACAAGCCAGAAACAAGCTTATGGAGAGGGGAGAAAAATTGGAGGTAGAAATTTATCTGATCTCAATCATGTAATCTTTCATAACTTTTATAACAAAAATTTGTTGCACTTAATTCTTAAAAAACAACATGGAAAACTCATAATAAAAAGGATATGATGCATGCACTAAACGTTAGCTTATGTTTCTTTCTGATATTCAACTTACTGATTAATGGATGATTATTTTGGTATTGGTTTTTGTTACAGCCTCTGCTTTGATTTGGAAGTATGCCATTGTTCCTTTTCTGTAAACCATTTATTTAACATGCATGACACAGTTTTTCCCCTTTAATATCTCAAGTTTCCGATTATGCAAAGGAATTGGAGGAGATGGAGCATACCTAAAAACAATAATTTATTACATCACTGCGAAGGTTTGCGAGCTGGCCTAAAATATGTTTAACACTATACTTCATTGCTGCAACGACTGCTATAATTGTACTTCCGGAAAATCTCCGGTGTTTCAAGATCAAGTACTGTTTGAATCAGAGCATATCCTCCAACTCCACTATAATTGGTAGTTTTTTAGGGATATATATATATTTAAGTGTATTAATCTATTGATAATATACAAATATACATGTGTATACTATAATTGATACTTTTCAATGTTATTATTATTATTATCATAAGTACCATCAAACTCATTTATATATGTTATTGTATATTTATTATAAAATATTTAAAAGCAAATTAACTCACAAACACGAAAACGACATGTTCACCGTTATTTTTATCTTGGGTTTCATGCTGTGTTATATCATCCAATTTTTTTTAATGTTTAGTATTTTTGTGTTGTAGTTCGGCAGAGAGAGATTGTGTCTATACAAAAGTTTTAAATTTGGAAAGGTTCTTAATGCAATGTTTAATAAGGTGAATTATTTCTTTTAGTTTGATCATTATGTGTATTTTGAAGTATATAAAACATTAAATATTTTAATAATTTTGATTGCGCTATTGTTTATTCATTATAAGACATTACTCTAAACTTGCAAACCCGTCATCGAAGACCCGGGCGAACATGTTCTATAATTTTGAGATTACACCTCAAAATGGTTTGATTGATGGGAATTTACCATTCAGTTTGTGATGTAAGTTGTTGGATTTTTTGAGAAATATAAAGCTATCATTCTTTTATTTTTTTGTTTGCGATGTCAATTAATTTTTCACAAATGATTGTTACTGATGGTTGGATCAAGTATTTTATTTTCTGTATCTTGGATTCCATGTATTTTTTGTTAATCATATCAATGGATGGTAAATGTCTTACAAAATTATGCGTTACACTCAAAACAGAAGGGTAGAAAACCCGTGCGAACACACGGGTACCGTACTAGTAGTTGTGAAAAGAATGTTATTTATATTTAAGGATAATTAGTTAATTACACTAACTTCCTTTGAGATTTGTCTATATTATATTTACTTTCTTTAGTTTTCAAATACACTTATTCTCTTAAGAACTGTTTATATGGCCAAAAAAAACTGATAAACCACCAAAATTTTCAATATAAATAAACCTGCCAAGACTTCTTATAATTAAAATGTTCTCCAAAAATGTATTATGATGCAAAGAAAAGTTTAATGATCAAAGTGTGACCTACTTAACATGAATTTAAAATATATATACATATAACTCATTGATTGAGAAAAGAGTATAACTCATACGGAAAATATTATCTCATACAAAGAAATTAGTAGTATCTACTTGAAACTTTTTCACATTGCATTTATTCTTTGTCATAAAAGCCCATCTCTTTTGGATTTATTTCACCTGTACATAGAGAACCCATGGTTAAATATACTTATTAAAGTACAACAAATCTAAATACATCATATCATTTAAAATAATGGTCAAGCACTTCAATTAAAAAATTGTACACAAAAAACTACATACAAGAATTAATATCAAAGCCTTTGTATAATTCCTTGTACAAACAATGGAGCTATGATTATACCATAGTACTAGACTTTAGCAAGGACCATAATTGTTTCATATGAGGAAACTTTCTATACCAATCAAATCATTTTTCTTAAATATCTTATAATTGAGTCAACAAATAGTCATTATGTTTTGCATGAAAAAATGCTAAATACCTTAGAGCTAGGAAGCTTTAAATATTCAAAAAAATTTTTGGCTTTAGGTTGGTGAAGATTAGGTGTAATTCATGCATATTTGAAACTTGAGAAATAAGAATTAAAATCAGAAATAAAATAAAGATCCAGAATAATACACATAATAAAACATGAGAAATAAACTAAAGGTCAAGAATAATCCACATTCCACACACATACTACAAGTGTAGTTGATTGGCAAGTAAGAGTTATTAGGATAGAACATGAGAAATAAATTGAAGGTAAAAAATAATTCACAGACATGCTATAGATTCCTAAAGTTGTCATCCAAATTCCCAAACAAGATTCACAGGAAATGGTCAGTATTTATTTCTCTAAAAAACAAAATAAGCTTGGCCCAAGCTTCCCAAAGACCTAATAACATTAAAATGCATTAAAAGGAATGTTTCTATTTTGCAAGTATATTCAATAAACGCAAATCCAAGACAAGAATGACAGCCCTCAACTAAATTACAAAAGAACTAAATTTGCATAAGGAGCATTTAGTTAATACAATAACAAAGTTCCTGCAAATATAACCTAGAAAAGAACATACTAGTAAAAAAGAATTACCATTGAGGTATGGGCCTTGAATTTGACACAACAGATGCATCTACAAGTCATCCACGGAGCTACTAGCCACATGAGCATCCGTATTGGTAAGGCAGCAATCCAATTTGTAAGACTGATAATAGTCCAATAGAAATTATCAAAGTTCATAAAATGATTATTAATAAGTTTGTAACAGACATATAAAGGTTACTCAAAACATACAGAAAAATAATTCTTTATGGTTTAAAAAATGTTTTATGAATGAACAATTGCAGCAATCTGCCTATATCATTAAATGATGCTACTTGTAGATCAATATAAAACGCTAAATTAGTAAAAGTAGAATTAGGTATCATCTACACACTAACCTTACAAGTGTGTCCTTTATATTCTTTTTCCAAAAAGGTGCCATTTTTTAACATCATGCTTCGTTCGATTCTAGTTTCAGAACATATCTAACATAGGATAAAACTCAATTTATGCACTGCATCTTTCTAGCATCCTATCAAATGCTACCTAAAGCACTAATATCAGCATATGTCTTTCATTTTGAAATATCAGTTAACTCATCATACTTGATTGTTTTTTGTAAATAGAAATTCATCTATCACAAAAATGATCATTAAGTTTTATAACAAACTTGCCAATACAAATGTCAAATGTCTGAACACTTTCATTAACACTTCCTCCAATAATTTCAATTTTTGTTAGAGAAACAGACATCACACTATCGGCAAATGTGTGAATAATTTGCACATCATTTGCAACTCACTATCAATAAGCCATCAGAAATTAATAGAATGCATTGCATATAATGTATAATAGGCATGAAATGAAAAAAGTGCAGGAGGGGGAGGGTTGATCAATTCCACCTGGCTCTGCAATCCCAAGCACGCAATGATTGATCATAGCGGTCCAAGACTATAATAGATGAATACTAACTGAATTTCACACCATGTACCTACATAAGAAATTACTAATCAAAAACCATAAATCTATAGACTACTTTGGATTCAAGGCTGAGTCAACATATTTTGCAATAATAATCATTGAGATTTAAGAGCCTTGAACATAAGCCATAACTCCTGTTGATTTTGAGACGTAATTTTTTTGATTCTTGTAAATGAATTAAAAATGGATTGCAATATTTGATCAAATTAAAAAATAATTAGCTAATTATCGTTTCAATTTTGCAAAAGGTGTAAACTTTTTAAAACGTTACCAACTTAATAACATTTCAATTTGTGAATACTTTAAGAGGTTACCAACTTCAAACTAAACAGTTCCAAAGCCATGAAAAAACCCAATTTCACTGGGTTCACTTTTGCTTCCTCCAAAATCATAAACAAGCATGTTGTTATACTGCTCATAATTTAATGTCCACGGATCTTTACAAAATAAATCAACTAAACAAAATAATGAAGTGCTCTTGCTGCTTGTTCCTTGGAGAATCCCATTTCTTTAAACAACTTCAGGTTCACTAGAACAAAAGAAAAGTGAGAAAAGAGCATAAACAAAACACTGACAAGTCAAATTGCATGAATCAATACAAAGAAAACACATTACCTTGCTTGAATCAATAAAACGCTAACAAAAAATTTGCAAATTCATACTCAGAAGTGAAATCCCTTGAATCAATTGACAGTTGCTTCAAAATGCGTACAAGGGTTTCCAATCTTGTAAAAGAGGCTTTGAGTAAAGTCAATAGACAATTAAACAAAATTTGGGGTTTCAGATAGTTCGTTAGGGTTGAACCGTAAGTGATTCCAATTGCAAAAGATTTAGATTTGAGTGCAGAGCTAAGAGAAGTCGGAAACAAGCTAGAGTTTTGAGGAACAACGACAACATTGTCACGGATTTGGGTTTTTGGAAGTCAATGAGCAAGGGAAAGGGAACACAATGAAATCAGTGAGTGAAGGATTAGGCTTGTGACCTTAGAGATTGAGAGATGAGTGAGATAAGTGGTTGAGAGACAGAGTGAGATGATAGAATGGAGAAATTTGGGGAATCATTGAGATGAACAAGAGGAGAACAGGGAATAGATGCGGACAAGAGAAGAACGTGAAGTCGACTATGAAGAAGCACACACAGTTGGGGAAGAACACGACAACCGCAAAGAAGGACGTGCACAAAGACGGGGAAGAAGACGAGGCAGAGAAGGCTACGAAAGAGAGCTGCAACGGCGGGAAGGAATTAGTGGTTCAATCCAAAAAAAATAATTTAGCAGTTGTAAAATTATGAAGCTAAGGAAGTATAATTTTTTCTTAGCTATTCTACATGTGAACTGCTAATAAAGTAGTAACTTATTATTTAAATTTTTTTTACTATATTTCTTAGCTCAGATAAAAATTAATCGTTATAAAAAAGTCATTTTTCTTAATGGTTGAAATACTTAACCGCTAAAAAACATTTTCTTAGCTTTTTCAAACACTAACCGCTAAAAAAATACAGTTATCTTAAATGCATTTTAGCATAGTGTTTCCTGGACTTTCAAGCACATTCACAGTGAGTTCTGGATACTCTTTGGTGGTATCAAATTGCTTAACTCCAACTACAGCAAATGCAGATTTGATGCTGGTTTTCAATAAGTTATGATCCCCCTTTTCCCCTTCTAAAGTAATTGTTTTTTCATGGCTACCATTCAGAAACAGAATTGCTTGCACAAGGAATTTATTGAGTAGGGGCGTTATCAAGGACAATGGTACTGCAACATGCTCCCTGTGTGGCGTAGAAGAGGAGGATGTCAAACACCTGTTTCTCTCTTGTAATGTCGTAGAAACCATTTGGCACTCAATTCTGAATTTGATGGGGCTACAATGCATGCTGCCACAGTCATTAGGCGATTGGTTTCTATAATTCAAAGGCTTGTTTTTTGGGAAAGGAATTAAAAGGAAATGATTGGTAGTCTGGTTTGCTACTCATTGGTCAATATGATTATGTACAAATAGAGTTATTTTTAACTCAGCTCAGATTGATATTAGTGAGGTGATTGAAATGTTATGATCAGGTCATGGAATTGGTTTTATCCTTTCAAAGGCGGAACCGTTTCTTTCTCAAATTGGTGTGTGACTCCTGTAATGTGCCTAAGGAGTTCCTAATTGTAATTCTTTCCCTATTTTCCCCTCTGTTTAATTTTCCAAACTCCTATAAGAGCGCTTCTTGTACTCTTTATATATCAATAAAATTCTTGGCTTATAAAAAAAACATAAAAGGCAAATTCTCGAAATAACCAATATGAAAATAGCTTTTCCTCACACTAAGGAAATCTTAAGCATTTTGACTATTCATCCATTTTTAAATTTTAACAATGAAAAGATCAATTCCTTTTAACTCCAAATTTCATTGAGTTATCCTAGATTTGACATTGATATAATAACGGACACTCATGACCTATACTCATAATTAACCCATGCATACATCTCAAGCCACCAACTCCAATTATCAATGCAAATACAAGCAAATTCACTACCATGGATACAAGTTTGGGAAATAAAAAGGAAAATGTAACACCTAGATTTTTAGAGTAGTTTTTTTTTTTTAAACATAAACTCAGCGGAATTTGAACAACATATATACATATATCAAAATACGAGTATTTACATCAGTGTTTTGACTATAGTCCACAGAATATACATATGTCCAGCTAAGGTATCCGACACAAATGACTACCTAAGTAACAGAAATGGGGCTGCAAAACTTCTCACGCGCTGACACCCTCCGAGTCCGAGCCACCTGCAATATTGTAATCGTCAGTTATATGCTCGACATGTAACTGAGTAACCCATCGGCAGTAAAAATAGTTCTATACAGTATTACAGCCAGTCTAATTGGAAAATCGTCCCAAATCCAATCCCTACCAAACATACACATAACAAGTATAATTGTCAATCACATAGATATGCATGCATGATCATTTTCCATTTTAATTTCTTTCCTCTTTTAATGGGAAACCATGTGCACCGGGAATCCACCAAAACGCATGGCAGTAACGTGTAGTTGAGCTCATCATCATCACAGTTCTGGCAAGCGTCCCCCAGGATCCTCCTGCCGGGCTACGAACCCTGTCTCGCGCTAGCCCAGGGAACTACCTACCTCATGAAGATAGTACCCTTTGTACTAGACTACCTACATCGTGAAGATAGCCTAGCACTTCAGGTTATTTTCCCCTTTTCGGGATAACCCTACATTCTCATCTTTTCATTTCCTGCTCTGTTCTCTTACCCGGTCTACTTCCGGTGGAACTTAACCCTCTTGCTCAATCTCTATTGAGTGGGAAAGAGCATTTTTTAACATTTCCATTTTTAGTTCTAATGCATCACACATTCATATCAATCATATAGCATATAAACAAGGATTTCCAGTATACTCTTATCCGATTACAAACACTCATTGCTTGGATTCTATGCGACAGACGTGTTATATTCCGATATCTATTTGAACATGGCATTCCATATTCAAATACATATTTGAATATACTAATACTGGGACTTAATCTATTTTGAAACCACTCTGTTATTGACCTAACCCGGAGGAGAGGCACGTGCAGGTCCCACGTGGGTGGCTCAAGCCGCCGGGACCATGTCGTGTTAAACACGACATGGGTACCTAACTTAAAGCTTGAGGAGCACCACCCCCACGTGGAGTCAGTTACGGATTCGTACTTATCGCCGCAATTCATGGATGTACGACAGTGACAGGTTTGACTTTAGTAGCCCTATTGGCTTTATAAATACCTGTGATTCATCTTCATTTGGTACGTATTCATTACTTGATATCTGAGACTCTCAATCTGTGACACTTTGCTGACTTGACCGTCGGAGTGCTTGCAGGTACCCCCTCACCGCCAGGTGAGTGGCCGGAGGATTCAAACCACTGCACTGGAGGTCAGATTGGAGGTCATGGCCACCATGCTCTGAAGCATGACGGATCATTGGCGCCGTCTGTGGGGAAGATAAATTGTTCTTCTCCGATCACAATCCATCTTATATCTCCTCCTTTTTTCTTGTTTTTCCTGGTGTTTTGGAGGAAGAAGACTGTTAGAATAGAGAACTTTACCTTTTTTCTTCTGACACGCTCAGATCAATCGATTATCAAGGTGAATTCCGAACAATTAATCAGTGGAAAAGGAATTTCTAACTGATTAACCGGTGAAATATGATTTTCCACCGATTAGCTAGACGGATAACAATCTTTCTTGGTGTTTCTGTTACAACTACAATTTGATTCTTGCATATTTGTACAATTTCACCGATTATCTTCTTGTGTTCTGTTTCGCTAATGATGGCTGCATAAACATATGGCAAGAGAATTCCTTATACTTGCAGTAAGGCAGGGAATATTTCACGCTAACCAAAAATTTAATTGTAGCAAGATGGTGAATCAAGCCGCTAAAGGAACATCTGCTCATGCAGGAGGTATCCCGGGAGAACAGCCCTCTACAAATGGGCCTTCTCCACAGCAGCAGGGAGAAGCCAGGGTTGTTTGGTCCGGCAATGTCGGAGTTGAGAATGATGACTATTGAGGACAGCATGCACGACCTCAAGGAAATGAGACAAAAAACAAGCCGAAGAGATTGAAAGGATGAACTAGGAGCATGATGCCCGGAAGAAATAGCAAGTCGAATTCCAGGCAATCTTAGTCAATCTCGGTATGGGGCAGCAACATCCTCAGCGACATGAAAATCTTCAGGAGGGACAGAATCCCCAGATTGAGAAGCAAGTTTCCATGGTGGGACCGCAGATCCCTCAATCTCAACCCATTAACATTCCACCTCGTTTCCCCGACATGGACCAGGTGGCAAAGAACAACATAGGAATCGATGGATGTCATAATCCCTTTATCCCGGCAATCATGAATTTCGACATGCTGGCAAACTTCAAATTTGCTGTCCAAATTGATCCATATGACGGGACAACCGACCCCCAAGACCACGTTAAGATCTTCTAACAGACCATGGTCTTTCAGGAGGCTAAATAACCCGTAATATGTTGGGCCTTTCCCCTGACTTTGTAGGCTGCAGCTCGCAGATGGTTCTCGTCGTTGCTAGCGGGATCCATCACGGGATTGAAAGCATTGAAGGACAAATTTATTTCCAACTTCACGAGCAGCAAGAAACAGTTCAAGACTGAACATCATCTTGATAGAATAAGATAGAAGTCAGATGAACCACTGAGGGACTTTATCATTCGATTCAACGCGGAATCCCTGGAGGTACGCGATGTCGCCCCTAACATGATGCTATATTTTCTCAGGCAGGGATTGAAGCCAGGTGGTTTCGCTAAAGATTTGGCTGGAGAAAAGCCCAAGACTATGGAGGAATTGAAGCGGCGAGCTGAAAAATGGATCCAAATTGAAGAATGGGTCCGGAATAACAAAGCAGACAACCAAGCCGCCAGGCAAGAGAAAGATAAAAAAGAAAAACAAAAAGGTACTTACGAAGGAAAGCCTAGAGAGAGTGAAAGAACATATGATCAAAGTGGGAGCCCACCCAGAGGAGCCTACTCAAACTATGCGCCTCTGACCATGCCGCCCTCACGGGTGTATAAAGAAATTATGTACTCAGAGCTAAAGGATAGACCCCCACCAATGAGGTCGCAGTCGAAGAATAAGGACAAATTCAGTCTATATCACAAAGATCATGGACACTACACCAATGAATGCATCCATCTCAAGGACGCTATTGAAAAGTTAATACGACAAGGGAAGCTAAAACAATTTGTCCAAAAGAGTGATGAAGGGACATCCCAGGGAAGGAGCCCATCACCTTCCGAAAGGCGTGGCCACGCTCCAAGGAATAGGGATCTGGGCGAGATGAAAGACGATGGTCGCGGTCTCGAAGTCCCCAACGACATGACAACACGGCTTTGAAAGGTGTCATCAATGTAATATCAGGAGGTTTAGATCATGTGGAACCCCCTGAATCGTCCAGAAAGAGATCTCGCAATGTAAGGGACCAATGTATCAAGACCATGAGAAGAATGACGTTGGCATTTTTGGATGACGACTTGCCTATTGATGGAACAGGATCTAACGCCCCCTGGTCATTACGGCTAGAATGACGGGATATGAACTGAAAAGGCTGTTCGTGGACCAGGGGAGTTCAGCCGACATTATGCTCTGAGATCTATTCCAGAAGTTGGGCCTGACAGAGAAAGATTTGATCCCTCACAAAGGAAACTTGATAGGCTTCACAGGGGACACTATCTCCCCTAAAGGCTATATAAAGATGAAAGTAACTTTCTCTAGCCGTGGCGGGAGCAGGTCGGTAGAAGTAAAATTTCTTGTCGGCCGACCTTAAATGCTCTAGGTGCCGTGTGTCAACCTTACAGATGGCGATGAAGTTCCCTAGTGACGGACACGACATCGTCATTGTGCGGGGAAAGGGCCTTGAGGCGCAACTTTATTAACTAGAGAGCCTCAAAATAACAAAAACCATTTCAGTGCAGGAAAAAGAAGAAGTGAAAGAAGCGCAAAAGGAAGACGCAAAGAAAGAAGCAAAGAGAAAATAAAAGTTCGTTAGGTGAGATGCCACGGTAATGATGACGGACTTAGATCCAAGAGGAGAAACAACATGAGCGACCTGAACCCGAAGGCGACTCGGTAGAAATACAAGTCGGTAGTAAGGCTGAACAGGTAGTCAAGGTCAGAAAAAACCTACCTAATAATATTATGAAAAATGTGATTAAATTCTTGCAGCATAACAAAGATATTTTTGCATGGGTCACCTTGGACATGCCGGGTGTAGATCCTCATTTTTGTTGTCATCGACTTGCAACAAGGGAAGAGCGAGGCCGGTGGCCCAGAAAAAGAGGAGAATGGGCCAAAAGAGGACAATAGCCATCGAGAAACAAGTCAACGAGTTGTTAAACGCGGGGTTCATCCACGAGGTACAATACTCTGATTGGCTGTCTAATATCGTGATGGTAAAGAAGGCGAATGGAAAGTGGAAAATGTGCACAGACTACACGGACTTGAACAAAGCCTGCCCAAAGGATGCCTTCCGCATCAACAAATTGGTAGATAACTCGACGGGTTATAAATATCTTTCTTTTTTAGATGCTTACTCTGGGTATAACCAAATACCCATGGCCCCCAAAGATTAGGATAAAACTGTTTTTATTACTGATGTCGAGGTATTCTGTTACAATGTGATGCCGTTTGGTTTAAAGAATGCAGGGGCGACATACCAGAGGATGATGGATAAAGTCTTTGTCGAGATGAGAGGCAGAGAAGTAGAGGTGTACATTGACGACATAATTGTCAAAAAACCAAAGATAATGAAGATCCATCCAAGGACTTGGAATCTGTTTTTCTGCGACTACGATAGTATAATCTACGACTTAATCCTCTAAAGTGCACGTTTGGCATGGAAGCAGGAAAGTTTCTGGGGTTTATGCTTACCAGCCGTGGCATTGAGACGAATCCAGACAAGTGTCGGGCAATTCTCGACATGGCCCCCCAAGGACAATCAAAGACGTACAGCAACTCACAGGGAGGATTGCAGCTTTTTCACGTTTCCTCCTAGCTTCAGCAAAACGCTGCCTTTCAATGTTCAAAATTTTGAAGAAACAAGATTCCTTCAAGTGGGAAGACGCTTTCCAAGAACTTAAAGTGTCTTTGGCATCTCCTCCTGTCCTAACAAAACCAATTGCCGGTGACATTTTGATACTCTATCTCGCAGTTGCAGATGAAGCAGTAAGTGGCATACTGATCCGGGAAGAAGGTAAAGGTCAATTTCCGATTTACTTTGTTTCCAAGGCTTTGTAGGGGGCTGAGTTGAACTACCAACGACTTGAAAAAGTGACGTTTGAAATGAGGAGGTAATTGCGCACATACTTCCAATGCTACCCAATCCTAGTCAGAACCAACCAGCCAATACGACAGATCTTACACAAGCCGGATTTGGCCGGAAGGATGATGTCATGGGTAATTGAATTAACCCAGTACGACATATCGTACAAACCACGAGTTGCAATCAAAGCACAGGTCCTAGCTGACTTTCTTGTTGAAATGACGCATCCCGGGGAGGCCAATCCCGGGGAATGGATGATATATGTCGATGGCTCTTCAAACACTAAAGGATGTGGTGCTGGAGTGATACTTGAAAAAACTCAGATGGCCTGGCAATTCAATATTCTCTAAAAATTGATTTCCCGACATCAAACAATCAGGTGGAGTATGAAGCCTGCCTGGCTGGAATACGGATGGCCAAAGAGTTGGGGGCAGACGTGGTGACCATCTGCCTAGATTCAAAGTTAGTGGTATCTCAAATCAAGGGGGAATATGAGGCGAAAGAGCTCATAATGCAGAAATATCTCGCCAAAGTACGAGATGCTCTGTTGGGGTTGTCTAAATTCGAAATCCGCATATCCCCAGGGAAGAAAATGCACGGGCAGACCTTCTGTCCAAACTCGCCAGCACAAAGAAGACACTAAACTACCATTCTATGGTAGAGGAGGTAATTCCCTATCCTAGCTTAACTTTACAGGTGCAGGAGGTAGATTGGAGGACTCCCTTGATGGATTATATCGAGAGGGGGATCACTCCCGAGGATGATAAAGAATCAAAGAAGGTAGTGAAAAAAACAAAGAAATTCACAACGATTGAAGGCCACTTGTTCAAAAAAGGATCTCAACCCCACTCCTGAAATGTATTGGCCCAGAAGAAGTCGGGTACGTATTGGCCGAGATCCATGAAGGTAGTTGTGGACACCATGTCGGGGCTAAATCCCTGGCTAGAAAAGAGTTGAGAGCGGGCTACTTCTGGCCAACCATGCAAGAAGATGCAACTAGCCATGTCAAAAAATGTGAACAGTGTCAACGACATGCCAATATCCCTCATATCCCGCCAGAAGAGCTAAATACTCTATCCGCGCCATGGCCCTTCCACACTTGGGGAATGGACATCCTGGGACATTTTCATAAGGCCACGGGGCAGCTGAAGTACCTCGTAGTGGCAGTAGATTACTTTAGCAAGTGGGTAGAGGCTGAACCTCTTGCTACCATTACTTCGGCAAGGGTGGAAGCCTTCACCTTTAAAACAATCATATGTCGTTTCGGAATCCCGGCCGAGATAGTCACAGATAGTGGAACTCAATTCACAGGGAACCAATTCAGGGAGCTCCTTCAAGGGTTGCAGATCCGACATCATTTTTCAAGTGTTGAACACCCCCAAACAAATGGCTAGGCCGAAGCAGCAAATAAAGTTATTTTGAATTGCTTAAAGAAACGACTCAAAAATGCCAAAGGAGCTTGGGTGGATAATCTCTATGAAAAATTGTGGAGCTACAGAACCACCCCACAAACTACCACATGGGAAACACCTTTCCGACTTGTATATGGGACTGATGTCGTGATTCCAGTGGAAATTTGCGAACCATCCTGGAGGGTTATGTTTACCCCACCAAATAATCAAGAACTCCTAAGAGAAGAACTCGACCTCGTGGATGAAGTACGTGAGCTGGCTCGACTAACCGAGATGTCGAGAAAGCAGCGAGTCGCTCAAAGGTATAATGCCAAAGTCGTGAAGTGCGAATTCACGGTAGGCGACCTCGTACTAAGAAGAGCCAGTATTGGTCTGAAGAATGCCAAAGATGGAAAACTTGCAGCAAACTGGGAAGGCCCATACCAGGTAATCAGAAGTACAAGAAAAGGTGCCTACGCCTTGGAGACCTTGCAAGGGAGATAATTGCCACGAACTTTCAATGCCATATATCTGAGAAGGTATTATAGTTAGAGGGTGTCTAGGTCGTTCATGTTTAACTCTGTCTCACTTTAAGTTTGATGTACAATTTCTGTAAGGGGTACTCTTTTTCCTTCTCGGGTTTTTTCCCTAAGGAGGGTTTTACCTTGAAGGTTTTAATGAGGCCCTAGGTTTTGTAACCCAACGATATATGAAATAAGAGCAAATATTTGTCAAAGTTTAAGATTTCAGTTGCAGATACTCAATGATTACAATTCAGCAAGGCATTTGAAATGATCAAATATCCCAATTAGAGCATGGCACACCAACGAGATAGGCCACAGGCCTTGAAGTACTTCACCAGGATCAAAGATCCCAATAGGGCGACATGCCCCAAACAGGCCACTGGCCTTGAAGTACTTCATCAGGATCAAAGATCCCAATAGGGCGACATGCCCCAAACAGGCTACTGGCCTTGAAGTACTTCATTAGGATCAAAGATCCCAATAGGGCGGCATGCCCCAAACAGGCCACTGGCCTTGAAGTACTTCATCAGGATCAAAGATCCCAATAGGGCGACATGCCCCAAACAGGCCACTGGCCTTGAAGTACTTCATCAGGATCAAAGATCCCAATAGGGCGACATGCCCCAAACAGGCCACTGGCCTTGAAGTACTTCATCAGGATCAAATATCCCAATAGGGCGACATTCCCCAATGGTATGGTTACAAAGCTTAAATATTTCTAAGATCGAAAATCCCATCGACAAGACTTGCAAAGCATAAGTCGCAAATTACAAGAACAAAGATATGTTAAAAAGCGATGTTGGATAAATTCAAGTTGAAGTTATGAGATAGGAATTACTATGGCATGAAGAAACAAGGAAATGTCGTTAAAGTTCCAACATTACAAAAAAGGGAAAGCTGGCCAACATGCCAGTAAACTGATTCATTAAAACAAAAATGAATCTAAATATTACAAAATGAGCTTCAAGGCTCAGCAGGGGTGACGTCTTCATCTTCAGTTGGAGTTGGCGACATTGAATAATTAGCATGAGCATCAAACGCCTCCAACTCGGGATCGTTAAGATCGACTTGGGTAGGTGGGTCATTGTCATAATCCAACAGCTTACCGCCCTCCACCCCATGCAGAGGATGAACCCCCTTGAAAGTAAGTTGGTCCCCGGGGTTTAGGAACTCCACCTGCTTAAGGCAGCTGGCAAAAGCCATGTAGGCGCCATTGGAGATCAGACGACTCTGCTCCTCAATATCTGCCTCCAGCTTATCGTTGCTGGTTTCTAACAACACATTATCTGCTGATAGCTGATCCTTAACTCGCGAAATAAGCCCGTTCTCCCCGCGAAGTAAAGTCACCTCCTCCTGAGCTTTGGAAAGGGCGACCTGTATTTCCTTTTTCTCATCGGAGAGCTTGGCATTCTCTAACTTTAGTTGTTCAAAGTTGGATGCCGCCATAGAAACCTCGGCCCAAAGGTCAGACTGGGAGGCCTTCAGTATATCCCGCTCCTTGGTTAGAGCTTGAATCTGCTTTTCTGCAGCAGCTTGGGTGGCCTGCAGTTTCTGCTCCAGGTCAGCTGTTGGATTAGGTTTCAACAATTCTTCATGGAAGAACTTCAGCAGAGCCGATTGGCGAGACATCCATCTCAGAGCCTCCCCGACATTAGCCTGCGAGATGAAAATATTCCGCAAAAAATGAATCATACATAAAGTTAATGAAAGGATTCTCTAATATAAACGTGGCATAAAGAAAACTTATATATACCTTCAAGACAAGGCGGGGTAGATCCTTGAAGAATTCTCCATGATGAAAGGACACAATTGGGGCTTAGAAGCCTTCCCATTGTGAGAATGAAGACGATCCCGCGGTAGAGGCCTGCCCTGTACACATCGAAACAAGCAGGGTCAACGATGTGAGGCGGCAGCTATTCCCCAGTTCCTCAACGAAGTGTTGGCAGAGAATGACCTAATATCGGGGTATTGAAGAAATCCCTTCACCCCGGATATCATGGCGCAGGAACTCCCCGTCTGTTTCGAATTTGCCAAAAAATTGGATGACTATGATGGGACGAAGGATCCCCATCAGCATGTTCAGAATTTTGAAAGAATAGTGACTTTCCAAGGCATCCGCGAGCCACTGGCATGCCGGACGTTCTCGTTATCGCTCACCGAGGCAGCATGCAGGTGGTTCAATGAATTGCCATCTAATTCGATTGGAAGCTAGCAAATGTTCAAAGATAAGTTCCTCCGACATTTCACTAGTAGTAGAAGGCAATTCAAGTCTAAATACCATCTAAAAAGCATAACGCAGGGCGACAAAGAGTCCCTACGGGATTTTATTATTCATTTCAATAAAGAAGCTTTAGAAGTTAAAGATGTAGTGCCTAACATGATTTTGTTCTTTTTGATGGAGGAGCTCACCGGTTTCTTTAAACAGGAGCTCACCGGGAATAAGCCTTTGAATATGGAGGAACTTAAAGACCATGCTGAATTCTGGATCCGGATTGAAGAGCAATCCAAGGCCAGCGGAGATCCAATTCCTTTGCAAGGCAAAGTTGAAGACAAGCTGACAACCAAGGGTTCAAACCCAAGAAATTCGTTCGTTGCTAGATCGAAGGATAAGGGGCCCCGAGGGACCTTCAATAGTTATACTCCTTTGTTAACTACACCTGCCAGACTCTACAAAGAGGTGATGAATACCGAGTTGACTGAACATCCTCCCGTGATGAGAAGCCAGTCCCGGGATAGGAAAAAGTAGTGCGCGTACCACCGGGATCATGGACATTACACCAACGAGTGCATCCAATTGAAAGATGCAATCGAATGATTGGTACGCTGAAGGAATTTGTTCAACCTCAGCGGGAATCTCACAACCAACAAAGAAGCAATTCACCCCGGAACACCGGTCGGGAGGGCCGAGGACAATCCCCTCGGCAAAGGACTAACGAGGCCGGTCAAAGAGCAAACAGATCCCGGTCTCCACCTCCCCAGTCCTGCTCTCAACCACGAGGCGTGATCAATGTCATAGTCGGGGGAATCGTGACCAAATCCAAACGCTCGAGGACTGAGAGGGAATTTTGTGCCCAGGTAACTCCTATGCCCGATGTGGTTTTATCATTTACTAAAGTCGATTTGCCTGTAGAGAAAATACGTGAGAATGAGCCTTTGGTGATTACCACCATGATTGATGGGTTCGAGGTCCATTGGATTTTCGTAGACCAGGGTAGCTCGGCGGATATTATCTTTTGGAGCCTATTCGAGAAGATGGGACTGGGAACCAAAGATCTGATCCCCCATCCCAGGAGTCTAATCGGCTTCACCGGCGATACTATTCTTCCCAAAGGCTATGTGGAACTGGCGTGCGCCTTCAGAGATGGACCGATACGTCGTTCCGTCCCTGGTGGATTGTCCTTCTGCCTACAACGCGATCTTGGGATGGCCAACCTTAAATGCCTTAGGCGTGGCCGTATCAACTTTGCACCTGGCAATGAAATTTCTGGGAAATCAGGGGGAGGTTATCACGATACGCGGTAACAAGGACGAAGCTAGAGAATGTTACAAAGAAATTTTGAAGATCTCCAAAACGCCGAGTGAGGAAAGCTTGCCATCAACAAATAGATCCTTCCAACGAAGGGATCCACCAAAAGAGTCCGGGGTCCTCATGCTCAACCTAGATCCCAGATCTGACTTTGAATACCAAAGGCCCCAACCGAAAGGGGACTTGATCTCGGTACAGATCGGCAATGAATCGTCTAAAGTGATGAAACTAGGGGCGACCTTGCCCCATGAGATCCGAAATAGATTCATCAACCTCCTAGAGAAGAATGTCGACCTGTTTGCCTGGTCCCCATCCGATATGCCTGGGATACACCCCTACATCTGTTGCCACAAGCTAGCATTAAAACCAGGGGCCATCCCAGTAGCTCAGAAAAAGAGGCGCATAGGCCGTAAAAGGGCGGGAGCAATAGAAAAACAGGTTAAAGAACTGCTAGAGGCAGGATTCATCAGGGAAGTTCGATACTCAGAATGGGTCTCTAACGTGGTCATTAAAAAGGCAAATGGTAAATGGCGAATGTGCACAGATTATACAGACCTATCAGATTCCAATGTACCCTCATAGACAAATTGGTGGACAATTCGACAGGGTACAAATACTTGTCTTTCATGGACGCGTACTCCGGCTACAATCAGATTCAAATGTACCCTCAGGACCAGGAGAAAACAGCCTTCATTACTGATTTCGGCGTATACTGTTATAACGTGATGCCCTTCGGACTAAAAAATGCAGGAGCTACCTACCAGCGAATGATGAACCTCGTTTTTTCTGAACAGATAGGGCATGTACTGGAGGTGTACATAGATGAAATTATTGTCAAGACTAATGAATCAGGAGACCCGGTAGATGATCTTGAAGAGGTTTTCCAACAATTGAGAAAATATAACTTGCGACTCAACCCAGACAAATGCACCTTCGTGTTTAGGCAGGTAAGTTTCTCAGGTTTTTATTAACAAGCAGGGGCATAGAGGCTAACCCAGAAAAGTGTAAAGCTGTTCTGGAAATGGCGAGTCCAAGAAGCATACGTGAAGTCCAGCAGTTGATTGGGAGGGTGGCAGCGTTATCCCGGTTCCTTCCGATATCTCCCAAGAAGTGCCTACCGTTGTTTAAGGCACTGCGAAATAGGGAAGAATTTATGTGGGATGAAATGTGCGAAATAGCTTTCCAAGAGCTGAAACAAACACTGGCGCACCCTCCGGTTCTAACTCGGCCAGATCCAGGTAAACCTCTAATCGTGTATTTGTCTGTCACTGATGAGGCTGTTAGTGCAGTTTTGGTGAAAGAAGTGAACAGAGTGCAAATGCCGGTGTACTTCATCTCGAAGGCTTTACAGGGCCCTGAACTCGCCAATGCCTTGCTGGTTACATCCCGGCGGCTAAGGTCGTACTTCCAGTGCAACCCAATTATCGTGCACACAAACCAGCCAATCCGAAAAGTACTGCACAAGCCCGACCTGGTCGGGAGAATGATGAGTTGGGCGATAGACCTTACTCAATACGATATTTCCTATGAACCCCGACAGGCAATTAAGGCTCAAGACTTAGCAGATTTTGTCGCAGAAATGACACATCTCGACCCGTCCATCGCGGCATTATCTGTCGCTTTGGTATCCCAGCGGCCATGGTGACTGACAATGGAACACAGTTCACGGATAAGGGATTCCGAGAAATGCTAGCCGGCCTTCAGATCAAACACCACTTCGCCAATGTAGCTCACCCTTAGAGCAACGGCCAGGCGGAAGCTGCTAATAAAGTCTTAGTAGAGGGATTGCGGAAACAATGTAGAATGTCGGGCTGTAACTGGGTCGAGAATCTGTACCAAGTGTTATGGGCCAATCACACAACTGCCCACAGCTCTACGGGGGAAACTCCATTCAAGCTGGTTTACGGGACTGATGTCGTAATCCCGGTAAAGATCGGAAACCCGACTTGGAGAGTTACCTACCCTATCCCGGATAACAACCAAAGACTTCTGGAAGAACTAGATGCTGTAGACGAGATACGAGAGCTTGCCAGACTCAAAGAACTCTCAAGGAAACAGTAGGTCACCCAACGATATAACTTGAAAGTCCACAAAATAAGTTTTCAAGTCGGTGACTTAGTCCTCAGACGGGCAAGTATCAGGAACAAGAATGCAAGTGAAGGAAAGTTAGCTGCGAATTGGGAAGGACTGTATCGGATCAGGATAGCAATGGATGCCGAAGCCTACGCACTAGAATCTCTCACCGGGAAGGAGATCCCGCGCACTTTCAATGTCGCAGACCTTCGGCGTTATTACAGTTAAGTTTGTAATATTCAAATAATTGATTGTAAACAAGGGTACTCTTTTTCCTGTGACAGGTTTTATCCCTAAGGAGGGTTTTACTGTTACAAATTTTAACGAGGCCCCAATCATCTGATTTAATAAGATATCTTGTTTATGAATCTTATTTATGAATGATTCTTTGACGTTTCCAATTACTTAATTATGGGATAACTAAATGTTACGCGACTGATATTAATCAAGGAAACTCAACCCGGCATAGGGCACTCTCCCCACCAGGACTTAAAACCTGGAAGGGATCCATCCCCATAAAAACTACTCTAACACTAGCATAGGGCACTTTCCCAACCAGGACTTAAAACATGGAAGGGATCCGTCCCCAAAAAAACTGTTTTAATACCGGAATAGGGCGTTTGCCCCACCAAGACTTAAAACCTGGAAGGGACCCGTCCCACATAAAAACAATGTACGCCGGGATAGGACACATTCATCCCCAACAAATTATGTCACTTCGGTAAAACCTATCACGAAGGTTATAGCCAAGACAGTATAAATACACTTTCATTAAAATAAAATAGAAGAGTACAAAATATGGGCTTTACAAACAAAAGAGAAATAAAAAACGAGATCAGGGACCCGGAGGCGGCACTACAACTTCGCTCTCAACCCCGCCATCCTCAGCTCTGGGAACCGGCATTGTAGTACCAGTATCGGTATTATTGCTTGGAACCCCAGCATCACCATCCCGAACATCACTTTCGGTTTCTTCTTAATTAGCAGTGACAAACGGAGCCCAAGGGTCGAAAGCCTTCAAATCCGAGTTGGACAAATCGACCGGCCGCAGATCACTGGGCTGAAAAATGTTGGTGAGGACACCTTCCATCACGGTGTGGTCCACACTCACGCCGTGAAGGTTCAGAGTGATCCCGGGATTCAGCAACATCACTTGCTAATGGCAATTACAAAAGGCGTCATAATTCACGCCATCGAACTCCTCCCTTAAGCTGTCTGCCTCCTTCTGGGCCTCTTCCGCAACCCGGGACTGAGACTTCAGCTTTTCAACAAGTAAGATTTTATCCCGGCGAAGTTGGTGGACTTCGGTAGTCAGAGCTGCCCTCGCCTTGATCAATTCAGCTTGCTCCCTTTCGGAAGCGTCAAGAGAAACCTTCAGCTTCTTCTCGGCAGCTATCCAAAGGTCATTCTTGCGAATTGTCTCCTCGCGGGTGTCGTCCACCTCACGGGAGAGCTTATCAACCTGGGCTTGTAGTCCGCTCTCCCGGGTGGCTGATTCAAGTTGCTGCTGCTCGAACTATTTCTCCAGGTCACCAACTATTCCCTCTAATTCGGCCACCCTCTGATTTAAAATGTCGTTATCATTTTGGGAAACAGCGGCCTTTAGCACTTCCTCCGCTTCAAGCCTGAGGTCATTCAAAAACGAATGCATGATGCTAGCCCAGCACTGCATCCGCTCACACCGGGCCTGTGTATACAAAGACATCTCAGTTAAGTATATCACATTACGAGAAACTCAAACCAGTAATGTGAAAAATTACCTCGAAGGTCTCGGCAGAAGTGTTGAAGAAAAAATCCGGTGGATGCATAAAGCTAACTCGGGGGGTGACCATCCCCTCGACAATGCCACCCCACTTCCCACACCATCTAGGCGTAAAAGGTCGCCCCTCTAGGATCTCAGTATCTTCGACCACTGCAAAAATACGTCGGAAATAAATGATATTGGTAATACCGGGGTAGGAATATGCCTAAAAAGCGAAAAAATATATGTATTATCATTACCTTTCCCCTTCTTGGCACGCTTTGCCTGTGCCTCGGCGTCTTCTCCGGCACCGCCTTCGACCGTCTTCCGCTTTCGCTGGAAAACGACGGGACCCTCATCCTCCTCCTCCTCGTCATCATCCCTTAGATCAACGAAATTATCCGAAGCCGGAATGTTGACGGGAGTGGGAGATGTTGGGGGATCAGGAGCCGGAACCTCAGCAGTAATTGGCTCAGAAGGTGGTGGTACCTCCACGGGCCTCTCCATTGGTTTCTTCGACACCTTGGCACCACCCCGGGAGCTTCCACCCTTCTTCGCCTTGCCTTTAAAGCGCTCATAGCGGGCGGTGTGGGCGTTCATGATCTCGGCTGCAAGAAAGAAAATATGTCAATAAACAACACATGGGCATAAGAAGTTAAAATCGTCACTTACCCAGACAACGTTTCCGCTGATCACGGAATTTAGCATGGACAACGTCTTTGCAGTGAATGGGGAAGTTACGTTCCCCGACAAATGCACAAAGCTTCTGATATGTCGCGTGATCCTCCTCCTCTAAGAACCCTAACAAGGAGGCCTCGGATAGCTGTGGAAGGTTATAGTGAGATTCGTTCCAGTATAAAGGGAACAAATCCCTGCCCTTGTCGTCCCACCAAAAAGACACCGAGCCACGATGAGTTATTTTGGCATAACTGTGCTTCCAATCCTTGAAAGATTCTTCATAGCAGATAAATAGGGAAGGATTATCATTTTGGCGAAGCGAAATCCATTCCTTCTTCTTCTTGTCCTTCCGATACGGCTGGAACAACACACGAAACAACAAAGAGGAATAATGCCTCTCCTGAGCCCAGCAGAACATCTCGAATGCCTGAATAAAGCCCCACCCATTGGGATGGAGCTGGGTAGGGGCCACTTGCAGATAATTCAGAACCTCCATTTGGAAAATGGAGAAAGGAAAGCGAACGCGAATCCGACTAAATAAACCGTGATACACCATGATGTAGGGTTTCTTGTTTTCAGTAGTGGGACAACACACACGCTTGTTTTCTTCTACCGGGATCATCTGGTACGTATCGTCGGGGTTTACATCCTTCTCCGTCGCGATCCCACTCCTTGTGCGGACATGGGAAGGATAAAGACGGCAGCAAGAATGCCAATCATTCTCGATAATTTTAAGATCTTCCTTATCCACCATGCTCGAAGGAATCTCCAAGACTCCTTCGTCAACCCAGAGACAACTCTGAATGCACTTTATGTCGGCCCATTTCTCAGGAATGGCAGGCGATGGGTCGCCGGAGGCTCCAACGATAGATTTTCCTTTATCCTTCTTGGAAATTTTTGAGGTAGGAACATATGGAGGAGACATGCTTCTCGGTCTACAGAAAGAAAAGAGGGAATATGAAAGAATATACACTAGAAATCGACGGGGGCAAAGATTTAGAAAGAATGGAAAGAACAGCAAGAACATCAAAGAAGAAAGGCGTCGCCTTTCGGCCTCCCATAACTCCAAGTCTCTAACTTAACTCAATAAACGTAGAGAGAATCGCGCAAGGGACGTCCTAAAGAAATCCCCACGAAATCAAGCAGGCCACGGCCTCACATGGCCGCAACCTTGCAGAAAAGGGGGCGTAAACCCTCAAACCAGAAATGTAAAAAAAAAATGCCTTAGGAGCGAGACGAAAGAGGAGCAGAAGTAAAGAAAATCACGCAGAAAGTGAAGAGGAAGCGTAGGTTACCTTATTTGAAATAAATTTGGAATACAACAAATTTCGGAAGCAGATTCCGGAGTCGCCGACGAAAATTGACGGTGAAGAGGTATGATCATCTAACCCTAACACACCACGCTCCTAAATCTATCACTGACTTGAGCGTTGGAGTCCTTGCAGGTAGCACCTACTCCACGGCGAAGCACCTCGGAGTGTCCTCAAATTCCTGGACCACAGTTTCTGTATCTTGAATGCAGGTATGCATCACTCTTAACACTTAAGATGATAACTAATCGACTCTCCATAACGACGAAACGAGAAGTATACTTCACGTTTTTTAGCACTATGTGTTAATATATAAATTGTTTTTGCTACTTTTTTCCACACTTGCATAGCGTGTGGGTTGCAATCCACCCTCTCTTTCTAACATTACACATAGTATCAAGAAAGTTTGAGACCCATTCTTAAAATATTTCTACTAGTTTCATATAAAGTTAGTAATTCGGCCCATAATTTCTTCACGTAATATTTCTCTCTTTGAGCCCATGCTATAACTAATTTTCCTGTTACATCTCATTCTAATGAATTGGTAATAGGCAATAAAGCATGCGAATGAAGCTAAAGCCCTTCGACGCAAATCAAACCATCTTACAATTTTTCTTCCATCTAAAAATCAAACTAAATTACTTATCAATAAAAGATTAAATGTATATATACAAGTTGGTTGCTTTATAAGATAAGAATAAAAAGCAGTAGATGACAAATACAAAATTGTCCTATTTACACCTCACTATATTTTAGTATTTTCCCTCGTCCTCTCTCTCTCTATAATAATATATTTCTATAATTCAAAAAATATGTAATTACGCTATTATTGTTTTAGCTTCCGATTTGGGTGATTTGGGGCTGATTGTGATGGTTCTGTTATATATCAATATTAATTACTCAGAATCATGGAAGTAGTTTAAGGATTGTGTTGCACTGATTCAAGATACACCCTCATAGGGCTTATGCACAGGTTATTTGTAAAGTTTTTGGTTTGGAAATTGACCAATTGTCAGCTACTATGTTAAAGGATTCACATTCCTCATTGGTAACTTCAAAGAAGCTTTTGGTGAGATTTATTCCTGTCAGATTTATAAAATTTATCCGTGAATAATTTTATTTTTTTGTTATTTTATGAATTTTTAGTTGAAAAATTTGTAGAATATTATTATTATTATTATTATTATTATTATTATTATTATTATGGATAAATTCATATGTTAGTACTATAACTTTATCACAAATTTTAATTTGGTCCTTTTATTTTTTCTTCATATTAGTAATTTATCTTTTCAATATAATATTTTCATTTTTTATTAAATTTTTATGATAAATAATTAACAAGAATGCTCACAACTTTTTTAGATATTTTTATTACTTATTTATTGAAATAAACTGAAGCAAAAATAAATAAAGGAGCCAAAATAAAAAAAAAAGATAAAGAAAAATAAAATTGAAATTTGGTATTAAGTTTAGGGACCAAAAATAATATTTTTGCTTTACTGTATTTATTATAATATTCACCGTTAATTTATTTTATCTTTTAACTAATAACAGCTCATTTCAGATGTTCACGGCAAAACAATATTGTGTTTTATAACACTAATATTAATGTTGGAGGGTAATATAACACTAATGCAAGTAATTGAGGGACAACTCAAAAATAATAGTCACAGCCAAGTCAAAAAATGGAAAAGTAAAATTGTGTTATTTCTTTTTTTTAACAGATCTTCTTTAGGGTGTGTTTTCATATATTTGAGATTCTTTATTACTATTCAACTATTAGGTGTCTAATTAATGCTATTCAGTTTTCTTATACTTGTGAAGAGTATATTTTTTCTTGGAAATTAATGATTGAAAACAAATATAAATTGTGACAAGATCTTCACTAAAAGATTTCAATTTTTTTATAATAAAAAAAATCAATTTTAGTTAAGTTATAGCATATATGGATCATGACACCATGGATATATATTGACTTAGCACTTAGTACGAAAACATGTGACCAAGTCTTAGAAAGAAGCGAGGATGTATCGCAGCCAAGCCATAAAAAAATTCAAGGCCATTTATTTCGAGTGCCAGTTAAAAATGAACGGGTGAAACTTTTACAATCACAACATGAAAAAGAATAATATCCATATTTTAAATTTCACGTTTGTTAAAAAAGTTATGCATCTTTCACGGCCAAGCCATGGAAAAAAAATGACGGCCGTATTTGAAGTCAAGGTTTAGGTTTACTTGTATTTTTCTATATGAAAAAATTATTATTAGTCATTAGTTAGTACAAAATCATACTGCCATTAAATAATTGTACCATAATAATATATTGGCATTAGATAGTACGTTAATTAGATGGACCTAGTGTCACTTTGGTCTAAAAGTGTAGAAATGGGCCGAGCTCGACAGACCGGTTCAAATAACTCGCTCAATGAGATGGATTTAGCAATAAGACAAAATTATAAAAGCACAAGTGAAGTTCGTCTCTTATTTCGATGAACGATTCACACGAATATGAGACAAAGAAACCAATAGTACAAAATAATTGAAGAAAAAAATATAATCTGCCCATATCTCGTGCGAAAGTTACACATGACTTTGTGAAAGAATAAAGTAAAACACAGAATGGAATCATTAACTGTGGTGTGTCAAAAATACATAGGAAACTAGAGACGAATTTGAGACGGATTGTATTTTAAAATATCAATGATATATCATTTATTTTAATTTGCGCAAAATGCGTCCCAAATTTGTGGTGATATTTTGGAAGCAAGATGGCGGGAAAAGTTGAGATGTAAAAGTGAAAGATTTAGGACAAAATATTTTTTTTACATAAACTGTCTCAAAACCGTAGAAATTCCATCCCAAATTCTAAGGCATTTTGGAAAAAAATTAATTCGTCCCAAATTTTCATCTCTAAAAGGCATTTTTTTAGTAGTGTTCACTGCATCTATGTACATAGTGCAATGTTTTCTTCCTACACAACTTTTCAACACACAGAAAATTGAACTATATACATGCTTGTACTCCCTTTGTACATCAATGCAATGCTTGAAAAACCTTCCAAAACTTCAAAAATCACCTTGAACAACCAGGCTAACATGTTCTAAGATAAAACCAATGATCATAACCTTTTTAAAACACTTTTAGAGCACCTTAAAAACCTTTTTTGAAATGAAAGAATAATCTCTTCCTTGTATGAAATTCAAAGAAGGGCTCGGAGACAGAGTCAAGCATTTCTGAGGTCAAAACTATAGATAAAGGTGCACTATGAGTCCTAGACCAGAAACTATTCTACATTTGTTATCACTTCGGTAATCATAGCTTACCTTGAGTTACGGTTGTTTGATTAAAGTGAAATAAGAGGCATTTTAAAGCTAAGTGGATTCTCTACAATTGTTATGAAGACGAGGAAACCCATTTCGAAAGATTTAATTGTCAAAAATGGTTGCTTTTAATAGAGAAGTACACCTAAACAACTCAACACTTAGACATTGACCGTGTCTCATTATTTGAACCATAACTAGAGTTTTAGCTACCCAAATTGAGTGAAACCAAAGCCATTGGAAAGCTAACATGTTTCTCTACAACTTCTATGAAGAAAACGAAGGAAAATTCAATCATCTACATGTCCTACTGTTGCATGCAAACTCACAGATTTACACAAATCATGGTAGAAACTAAGATTCATTCTCAACTCAACCCAACATGCTTCCTATCACGAATTTCTCTTGATTTTGGGCTTAGAACGCATCTAATCTCTAACATGCAAAACTAAAATCTTAAATTAGAGATGGAGAAAAGATTACCTTATGTTTTCAAGTCCCATTTGCATCATCACTTCATTTCTAACAATCTAGAGCTCTATTTCTCTCCTCCTCTTGGTTCCTTTTTCTTCTTTTTCTTCTTCTTCTTCACTTGATGCTTCCTCCTCTTCCATTACTTATCAACCTTTGCTGCCCCAGCCAAAACCCGGCACACTTATAGCTAGAGGAGAGTAAGTGGATGAAGGATATTCACTTGCATGTGGAAATCTCACCCTTGAGAGGTTAGAGTTTTATGATGCAGGATCTTGTGTTAGGCTAAGATAGGATTACTTAGTGATTAAATAAATAGCTGGCTGGCCTTGGACACATGGCAGGCTTAGAGGGAAGTTTGTTAGATTTTTTTAAATCTTGTAGCCAAGTATAAATGGCAGATCATTCAATAATTCTTTCATTCATTGATTTGTAAGAATTTCTGTAAATCCCCTTCATTCAATAATACAATTGTTTTGGGTTCTTTCTATTCCCTGGAATCCCTACATCTCTTGGTTATCCTTCGATTGATCTTGCTATCTTCCTAGTTTAACCACATCAATTGGTATCAGCAGTGTCCTTCCAACCGCGATTCCGCCATGGCCGATAATACAAGAACTCAAGCTCAGATCTGCGAAACTGAAGAATGTCTCAACGCGAAGATTGGTGACAGCGAGGAGCATCTCAGTTCCAAGATCAAGGAGCGATTCATGACCTTGGGAGTGTCGTTACGGGAGCAGCTGCGGGACTTGGTTCAACAACAGCTCCTTCTGCCGATTCCGGTAACAATCTTCGTTCCTATTCTTGCAACACTCGATTAGCTCGTCTTGATTTTCCGAAATTCGATGGTGATGGTGTCAAGAACTGGATCATTCAGTGTGAAACATTCTTTTCAATTGATCAAACGCCGAGTGAGTATAAGGTTCGTTTAGCAGTCGTGCACTTCAAAGGAAAGGCACTACAGTGGCATAGTGCATATGTGAAAACTATAGGGATTGATAAATTGCCTTCGTGGGATGCTTACACACGTCAATTGCTAGACCGTTTCGGGGAAGTCTGTGATGATCCGATGGCTGAATTAATGCAGCTTCGACAGAAAGGCTCGGTGACTAAATACCATGAAGAATTTGATGCGGTTGTCTCTAGACTTGAATTGACAGAGGCGAATCAATTGAGTTGCTTCTTAGGGGGTATGAAACAGGATATACAGATGATGGTGCGCATGTTCCAGCCCACTACGTTCATGAAGGCCTTCTCTCTGGCTAAGATGTATGAATCTGCTAGTGCTGCCTCTTCTCATTCTAAAACCATGACCAAACAGTTTAAACCCAGCTCCATGTCCAAACCACCTTTGTTACCAACACCTATAAACTCTGTGAACAATTCCAAACCTCACGCGCCACCAGCTAAGAAGTTAACACCTGCTTTTATGGCAGAGGGACGCAGCAAAGGGCTATGTTACTTTTGTGATGAGCCCATCACTCCAGCCCATGGAATGACTCACAAGAAGCTTCAGATACATGTCATGGAGATTGAAGATGGAGCAGATTTTGAGGAGGATCAACCTAGTTGTGAGAACACTAGTGATATGGGTTCTTTGGATCCTTTGATCTCTGTCAATGCCTTAACAGGTTCAACCAACTTCAGAACCATGAGGGTCACAGGTCAGTTCCGGAAGAAACCATTGCATATCTTGGTTGTTAGCGGCAGTACACACAACTTTCTAGACGTGCTTGTTGCTAGGAGGTTGGGCTGTAAAATAGAGGTGATGGACTCCTTGAATGTTACAGTGGCGGATGGGACTAAAGTCCAGGTTTCTTCCGTAGTTAAGGGATTTACATGGTACCTCAAGAATACTTCTTTCAGTTGTGATATGATGCTGCTGTTCTTGGGTTGTTGTGACATGGTACTGGGTATTGAATGGCTAGTAACCCTTTGGGATATAGTCTGGAATTTCGATAATCTAACAATGGAGTTTCATGTGAAGGGAAAGAGGCATGTTCTAAGGGGAGCCTCATCTGCTGGATTGAAAACTGTGAGGAAGCAACAAATTCCTAAGACCTTGTCCTCGGGTGTACATTTGTCCATGTTGCATCTTTGTTGCTCCAAGGAAGATGTATTACTCAATTCCTTATCTACTCATGCCACCCCAACTGCAACCCCTGCCGGTATTGAACTGTTGTTGTTATCATTTTCTGATATATTTGAAGAACCCACAGAACTGCCTCCTCGAAGAGAGGGTCATGACCATAAGATACCCTTGGTGCAAGGGTCAAATCCTGTCAACAAAAGGCCATATAGATTCAAAAAACAACAGAAGGACATAATAGATGGACTAGTCCAGGAGTATTTGAAAACAGGAATAATTCAGAATAGTAGTAGCCCGTACTCTAGTCCTGTGGTTCTGGTTGGTAAGAAAGATGGGAGTTGGAGGCTATGTGTAGATTACAGGGAATTAAATAATGCCACTATAAAGAACAGATTCCCAATTCCACTTGTTGATGACTTATTAGATGAGCTTCACAGCTCTACTACCTTCTCCAAAATTGACTTGCGGTCTGGGTACAACCAAGTCAGGATGGCTAATGAGAACATAGGCAAAACTGCATTTAAAACACATTTTGGGCATTATGAGTATCTAATCATGCCTTTTGGCTTGACTAATGCCCCAGCCACCTTTCAAGGATTAATGAATACGGTGTTTAAAGAGTTTCTCAGGAAGTTCCTATTGGTCTTTTTTTATGACATTTTGATCTATAGCAAGACCATGGAAGATCACTTAAGCCACCTATACACAGTTTTTTCTACTATGAGGTCTAATGTTTTGTTTGCTAAAAGGTCTAAATGCTACTTTGGCGTTACCCGGGTAGAATACTTAGGCCATTTTATCACAGGAGAAGGAGTTTCTATGGATCCTGCTAAGGTGGAGGCAGTGAGGAATTGGCCACTTCCTCAGTCTCTAAGGCAGCTACGAGGTTTTTTGGACTTGGCGAGCTATTATAGGAGATTTGTGCGACGGTACAACATAATAGCTAAACCCCTGAATGATATGTTGAGGAAGGACAACTTCATTTGGTCAGAGGATGCCAAGGTTGCCTTTCAATCCCTCAAAGAGAAGTTGACCAAGCCCCAGTGCTGGCTTTGCCAGATTTTACAAAAACCTTTTTGGTAGAGGTTGATGCTTCAGGGATAGGCGTGGGAGCTGTACTCATGCAGGATCACCACCCAATAGCCTTTATTAGCAGAGGCTTGAATATGCAGCAACAATCTCTGTCAACATATGAGAAGGAATTATTAGCAGTTGTCTTTGCCATCCAAAAGTGGCGGCATTATTTGCTTCCTAAGCAGTTTGTGATTAAGACTGACCATAGAAGCCTCAAGCACATTTTGGAACAGAGGTTATCTACAGCTTTTCAACAAAAGTGGTTAGTCAAACTCATGGAATTTGATTTTGTCATAGAATACAAGCAGGGGACTGAAAATGTAGCTGCTGATGCACTTTCACGTGTTGAATGTGCTTCCTTGATTACTTTAGAACCTAGTTCTGACCTACTAGAGAAAATTAAAGCTTCTTGGCAGCAGGATGTTGATTTACAGAAGCTGATTGCTGAAGTACAAAAGGATCCCTCCTCTCATAAACACTTTTCATGGTCAAGAGGGGAATGGAGGAGGAAGGGAAGACTTGTCGTGGGAAAGGATCCTGAGCTAAAAAAACAGATACTCACTTGGCTGCATTCTTCATCATGTGGTGGTCATTCGGGGAGGGATGCAACCCTTCAAAGGGTAAAATCTGTGGTCTATTGGAAGGGATTATCGAAGGAGGTTAAGAGGTTTGTACATCAGTGTGGTATTTGCCAGAAATATAAGCATGACAATGCTGCTTCTCCTGGCCTTGTCCAACCTCTCCCTGTTCTTGATATGGTTTGGCAGCATATCACAATGGACTTTATTGAGGGCCTTCCTAACTCCTTCGGTAAACAAGTCGTATTTGTGGTAGTGGACAGGTTGAGTAAAGCTGCCCATTTCATATCTTTGCAGCATTCTTACACTGCTTCTGTTGTAGCTCAGTGCTTCATGGATAATATTTTCAAGCTCCACGGCTGTCCTGCTTCAATTACATGTGACAGAGACCCGGTTTTTGTCAGCCAGTTTTGGAGGGATTTCATGGCTTATCAAGGCGTTCAGATCCAGCTTTTCACTGCATACCATCCTCAAACGGATGGCCAAACTGAAGTTATAAATAGGTGCATTGAGACGTATTTGAGGTGCATGTGTTCTGATGATCCGAGACAGTGGTCGAAGTGGCTTCCCTTGGCTGAATGGTGGTACAACACTACCTACCACAGTACCATAAAGGCTAGTCCATATGAGGTCGTTTATGGACAGTCACCTCCAGCGTATCTACCTTACGTACCGGGAGAGTCCAAGATTGAACTTGTAGATAGAAGCTTGCAAAAGTGGGAGGAGCAGCTGAAGTTAATCAAATTCAACATGAGAAGAGCTCAGGAGAGAATGAAGGAATTGGCGGATAAGCATAGGTCTAATAGGACCTTTGAAATTGGAGATTTAGTATTTGTCAAGCTGCGACCTTATCGATAGGTTTCTGTGGCATTCAGAAGCAATGCTAAGTTGGCTCCCAAATACTATGGTCCCTATGCTGTAATTGACAAAATTGGAGCAGTGGCCTACAAGATTCAGCTGCCTGCAAATTCACTCATCCACAACGTATTCCATGTCTCCCAACTCAAGAAGTTTGTTGGAGAAGCCAGCACATCTGTTAAGTGTCCCATTACTGATGAGGAGGCAGTGTTCTAGGAACCAGAGGCAATTTTGGACAGGATGACAGTTAAAAGGGGAAATCAAGCAGTTACTAAGGTGCTTGTTAAATGGAAACACTTGCTGCCAGAAGATGCCACATGGGAATTTTTCTTTGATTTGAAGAAGAAATTTCCACATTTCAATCCTTGAGGTCAAGGATTTGCTTAAGGAGGAAGGATTAATGCAGGATCCTGTGTTAGGCTAAGATAGGATTACTTAGTGATTAAATAAATAGCTGGCTGGCCTTGGACACATCCTGTGTTAGGCTAAGATAGGATTACTTAGTGATTAAATAAATAGCTGGCTGGCCTTGGACACGTGGCACGCTTAGAGGGAAGTTTGTTAGATTTTGTAAAATCTTGTAGCCAAGTATAAATGGCAGTTCATTCAATAATTCATTCATTCATTGATTTGTAAGAATTTCTGTAAATCCCCTTCATTCAATAATACAATTGTTTCAGGTTCCTTCTATTCCCTGGAATCCCTACATCTCTCGGTTATCCTTCGATTGATCTTGCTATCTTCCTAGTTTAACTACATCATTTTAGAGAGAAGGAGGAGGATTTTGGAGAGTTTTAGTGAGTGAAGGAGAAATGAAATGAGAATTATGTGAGTGAGAGGGAGAGATACGTGTAACTCTCTTGATATGGAGAGAGTGAGTGTTTGACTAAGGGTGAGTGTAAAGAGGTTAATGTCAGTACAAGGCAATTTTTTAATAAATTGCACCTAAGTCCTTGTCTTTATAAAATTTGCTAGAAGTGTCTAGTAGATTTTTAAAATGAAAGACACTAATAAGGACTAGATTATAATTAGTTTGAGAGTTTACCTAGAGCGCTACACTCAACATAAAAAGAATTTATTTGGGATGTTACACTTAAGCCAAGTTCTTAGCTTCTTACCAACACGTTTCTCGATCAAACCCATAATGATTTTATTCATGGCTTCAACTTGACCATTGGCTTGAGCATAATAACGAGTTGAAGTGAGAAGTTTGAAACTAGTTTCTTTAGCATATTTAGTCATTTTCTAACAAACAAACATTGAGCCCTGGTCTCATTAGTGATGGTTTATGGAAATTCCAAACCTATGAACAATATGTTTTTCAATGAAATCAATGATATCTTACAGATCTACTTTTCTCAGAGGTATAGCTTCAATTCATTTGATAAAATAAACAACCCCTACAAGGAAGTATCTGTTTAAAAGAAGCAGGGTTAAACTGACCAATTAAATCCAAAGCTCATCTATTAATGAACAGGTTTTAATGATAGAATGTAATTCACTAGCAAAGACTTGTTGAATCTGTCCATGTTTTTTACAATCTTGACAAGATTTGGCATATTTATGACAATCTTTAATCATAGAAGACTAATATTAGTTGTATCTGTTCAGAATCCATTTCATTTTATCTCCTGATTGATGTGCACCATAGATTCCATCATGTACTTCTACCAAAGCAGTAAATGCTTCTCAATCATGAAGACAAATGAGCAAAACCCCATCTACCCCTTTCTTGTACAAGTTTTCTCCACAAATTATAAAATTCATGGCCTTTAACTTTAATTTTCTATTCGAAGGGTAATTAGGATCTTATATACAATGATAGGAGTTCTCTAATCTCTAAGTGTCACATCCATATTACAAACCCCAATCTTATCAATAAGGAACCCATGGTTAATCTGGCCTAAAAGTTCTAGGTTTTTAATAGAAATCCTATACTGAGAATTAGAGCTTAAGTATACAACCATTTTAGGACTCAAGCAGATATATTCTCCTGTTATCTGTCTTATTACCGACTCATAATCCCCTCTGACCATGGTTGTTTTAGCATTCACATAGAGAAGCGACACTAATATTGGAATTAGAGCCTCATATTCGACTTCATTGTTATTGAAAGTTCACAACTTAAACTTTAAATTTGGCTCAAGACTGATTGAAAAAGGATGTGTAGAACAAGAGATATGGTTGGGAATAACTATGGCAAAAATCAAGGTTAGAAGATGAGAAAAGAAGCAGAAAAATGTAAAGAAAACACGAAAGAAATGAAGGGAACAATGGCGTCACAATCTTAATTAGATTAATCAACCTT
This sequence comes from Cyamopsis tetragonoloba, assembly GCA_037177725.1. Classification (NCBI taxonomy): domain Eukaryota; kingdom Viridiplantae; phylum Streptophyta; class Magnoliopsida; order Fabales; family Fabaceae; genus Cyamopsis; species Cyamopsis tetragonoloba. The sequence continues at coordinate 39,908,300 of CM074122.1, read as the reverse complement.
AAGAGATCACCATAAGAATTGGGGAATTCTTGATAAGACCCATATGATTGAATAAGAATCCTAGAGACAAAACTCTCACAAAGCATAAAATCTGAATTCTATGTTGTAATCAATTTTTGGCCTCCTTTATAGGGGCTTCGTTACACCTAATAAAACCGTAACATAAATAACTTAATTTATCCATTAAACAACAAAGGTTAAATAATAGTGTTCAGCCCAAATAACAAAACTAAAAGATTTAAGTGGGACATGTATGTGTGCAAAGAAAGCCAGTCTAATCAACCTTATAACAACTTTTCAATAATAATTTAAATTTGAAAAAATAAAAGTGCAGAATCTAGCTAAGAAAAAAACCGCCTTTATGTGAAACCTTCGAGCCTTAAGAAATTCATCATTTTCAGCTTCAGTTCTTCAAGGCTTAGGTCTACTTTAAATAATACGGTCAATAAGTGATTTAGATTGTCTTTGGCCTTCTTAGATCTCGCCCTTCTCATTTGGCTTCCAAGGCCTTGTAAGTCCTTCATGTTGCCTTCCTTTATGCCTCTAGCTTTCTCCTTATAATGACAAAACTTCCATTTTAACTAACTCCTTTGTTATCTGTTCCATTGTTTAGTTGATATTCTAACACTTGAAAAATCCTCGTTGAAATTAGAGAAAAATGTATGTACACAGGTTATATATATATATATATATAAATAAATAAAATAAATAATTGAATTTTGTTTTAATAAAAGAACAAAACATTGAACCGGTCCAACCACAAGTGGACCATTGAACCTTGAACTGGTGGCTCTACCGGTTCAATGATCAGTTCACATTTCAAAACATTGATTAAACTACAGGTTAATTTGCAAATAAACATTCAAAAGAAATTCTTTTTTTGACCAAAATAGAAATTTATTCGCAAATGAACCCGCAGTTGTTAAGATGGAAAATCACATTATTGAAGCCAAATCATGTTATACCTTTTATTTTTAATGTTAATCTTATGATTATATCAAGTGTTCTAATATCAAGTAATCAACACTTTAGAAGGTTACCGACAAGGTAGTTAAAATCTAGATTTAAATCCTAAAATCATATGATTTCATCTCCTTGAAATAATTTAGATTTATCTAAAATCTTATATGTATTAGAATTAGTGAAGTTCCAATTTAAATCATAAATCTTAATATCTTTATGATTTTAGCTAAACTCAAATTTAAAAAAAAAATAGCAAAAAGAAAAGAATATGAGGTGGCTGATCCATTTGCCGAGGTGTTGAAAGAACTCTAATTTTCCATTTGTTTTCCACCTTAGAATCTCTCTTGACGTCTCCCCACATTCGTCCTTCCTTCCTTATTGAGTTTCTACTTCGTGCTTTGGCTTCTTGCTTTGCTATTTTGATCATGCTTTGCATTGCTTCTGTGCAAACTCTTTGTGTGTCCTTAATTTTCTTAATGTCTTGATAATTTGCGCTTGTTAAGAACATGATGCTTGACATTTTCTTATTATTAAAACATAGTTGTAACTTACGATGAGATTGTAGCGACTATAAAGTTCTATTTTTGCTCTTTTATGAAACTCTATATGCGTATATATTAATTTAAATCCATATGTAAATTTGAAAAAACCCTACAATTTGATTTAATGATTCTATGTTTCATGATCTTAGGCCCCCTTTTCGATCTTAGGTGAAGCTTATAGCAATTGAACATTTTTCCTTGTATCAAAAATCCTTGAAGGCAATGTTGATTCTACTTATGTTCGGAAAGGGAATCTAAGATGGTAAAATGTAGAATCATGAAATCGAATCTTAAGATTCTATCAAATTTACATATACATATAAATATAAACTCATATATGGGGATTTAAAATACCATAAAAACACAAAAAACAGAATGATAAAGTCACTACAATGAAGTCATAATACGTCACAAAAAAGTCTCAAACATAAAAAATGTCAAATATAAAGTTCTTCACAAGTGCAAATTACCAAAACATCAAGATCAGGTATGCGAAGAGTGTTCACATAAAACACAAATGTGAAGACGAACCATAATACAAAGCGGGGAGCCCAAGCGCAAAGGAGAAACACAAAGAGAAAGAAGAACAAAGCATGTGACAACGACAATAAGAGAAATTCGATAGCATAAAAAAGGAAAATTAAATATCTTTCCAAACCCAGGTCAAACGGGATACCCAACCAAAATTCTTTCATTTTTTTCTTAAAAACAATCAGTAGAACCAACCTATTGAAATGCAAAGATATAAGGATTTTACAATTTAAATTTTTGATTAAATCAATTCTATTAGATTTAAGATTTTATAGTGAACGTGAATTATTTTGAGGAGATGAAATGGTAGGCTTTTAGGATCTAACTCCAAATTTTGACTACTTTGTTGCTGCTTTAGAGTGTTGCATTGGGATAAATTATGGTATAATTTGCCTTTACAACACCTTTGATATTGAAAAGTATTCCGAACGTCATAAATTAGTAGTAATCTTTGCAAGATGTGATGGGAAAGTCTATTTTCATAGTTTAACTAGTAATTGATTATACATTGTGGTTTTCTTACAATTTTAAATAGTAAATCATATCCCTTAACTATTCAAGTACAATACTACTATTATAACATTTTACATTTTTTGCTAGAATTTGAACCATGTGCTGTTGAGACGTGAAATACCAAATAAGAGTTCAATCCAAAGCTAGAAGTGTTCTAAGGGCAATTATCCTCAAGGAACGATATAGCGATAGTACCTCATAAACCAATGAAAATTTGGGGAAAAACAAGAACTGAGAAAAACAAAAATCAAAAGTCCACGAGTCAAAGAGAAAGAAGACATGCATTCTAGCTAATCAATATTCAATAGTAAGTAGCAAAGCAATGAGCCACACTATTTAATTGAAAACTACAAACCACACCTTGAAATATAAATGAAAAAATCCAATGTACAGCACAAATGGGAAGGCAAACTTACCTTATCAACATTGAGAACTTAGTTGCACAAGATTGAGGGATTAAAGGTTTGTGAGTGGGAGTTAAAGACAAAGATTTGGGAAAAATCATTGATTGACTTCATGATCAATCTAGGATTCACACACATCAATTCCAAAGGCACTTTGTCTCACTTTTTTTGATTATTGAGAACCTAAATAAGATTAAAAAAATCAGACTACACCTCTTATTAATAATTGAAGATGGAAATCCTTTTTGGTCAAAAATTGATTCGAATTGGCAGCTATTACCCATCCTAAGGAAGTAGTTCTTATGCATGAATTTATTGAACAAAAAACAAGCAAAACAGCAACTATAAAACCAAGTAAACACAGTGTAGCATGACTATCTATTTTTGGTGAATAGCAACATTTTAAAACACTAGTATAACACACAATTTTGCAAGAGTTATATGAAACAACACAGTTTAGCAATCGTGGCTAAAAGTTACGGGAAAAATAATTTTTCATAGTTTAACGAGTTATAGTTTATACATTGAGGTTTTTTTAGAATTTTAAATCATAAATCATATCCCTTAATTTTCTACATAGAATACTATAATTATGCCTATTTTTCTTTTTTCTAGAATTTTCACCATGTGTTGTAGCAAATGAGAAAACCTAAAAGTGTTCAAAGACCAATTATCCTTGCACAAGGAAGTTTATAGCAATAGCACCTCGTAAACCAATCAAAATTAAGAAAAAATAAAAATGGAGAAACACAAAAATCAAAAGTTCACTAGTCAAAGAAAAATAAAACTTGCATTCTAGGGAATCAATAGGAAGTAGCAAAGCAAAAGTTCACAAAGTTTAGCTACAAATTGCAAACCACAAGTTAAAACTAGAATTAAAAATCCCAAACTTCATCACAAACGGGAATCTACAACTGCATGCTTCAACAACAAAGTCACACAAGATGGAGGGATTAAAGCTTTGTAAATTGAAGTTAAAAATAGAGGTTTGGAAACAAATTAAATAAGCAATTGACTTTGCGAACAATTTTGGGTTAACACGAATCAATGCTCTGAAACGGCACTTTATCTCACATACTTTCATTAATCAAAACCTAAAAAAGGTTAAAAAATTATATTCTAGTAATAATTTGGAACTATTCGGTTTATAAAACCACAATCTAATATATCAGTGAAGCTAAGGTAACTTGACTGTACAGTAAGGATATTTACATTCCTTAACATTCTCCAATATCTTCTCAAATAAGATAGCATAACAGGAAAAACAAAATATATATTGAATTTTGCATTTACTTCATGATTTTCTCAACACTTAACATGTAAATATAAATCTATGAGTGTAAATGGATAAGTGTTTTGCAGGTAATATTTATTACAAATTGCAAAAATCCAGTGGATGGAGTCTGATTTGAAGACAATTTTTTTGGATCTTGAGATTCATGCGCCGATCTAATCTCAACTTCCCGAGTATTTCACTCTCTAGTTTAATTACATTTTTTTAAAATAACCGTGTCATTTTAGGATATAGTAATCGTTCGAAGTTGTTCTATCAAGAGACATGTCTTTGCAAAATTCCCCGCCAGATCTCGCCTTTGTTGTGACCAAAACTACTACAGAGGGTTCCTTCGCGTGCTCTCTCCTTCTTTGAGTTTCTTGAGCTTCTGTCTCTATGTGAGTTGATTTTGTTATTATCCGCTTTAAGGGTATTGGTGTATATACTTTGTTTATTTACCATCTTTCTTTTTCTTCGTTAGGACTTGCTACTCTCCCTTATTTTGTGATGTTGCAGTACCATTGTCCTGGATAACGTCCCTACTCAATAAATTCCTTTTGCAAGGAATTATGTTTCGAATGCTAGCCATGAAAAAAGAATTACTTTAGAAGGTGAAAACAGGGACCATAACTTATTGAAAACCAGCATGAAATCTGCATATAATGTTGTTGGAGGTAAGCATTTCGATAGCACCAAAGAGTATGCAGAACTCATTGTGAATGTGCCTGAAAGTCCAGGAAACCATTCCTAGGAATCTTCTCTTAGGGGATGAAAAACTACTCTTAGGATCAACAAATAATCATATATATCGAGTTCCCATTGGAAAAATTCCTCCTCCAAGACTGTCTCCATAACCACAATGTACCATCCCAAACAACAACATCAAAAATCAAGGAGGTTTTAATTGGATGTCAAATAAATAAGCATTTATATTAGATGAGATGTTATGATACATATTATTTATTTACATTATTTAATGGTAATAAATATATTATCTTTCACGTACTAGATGAATATTAAAAATGTTTTGGAGAGTTGATGGTGCCAATAAGATAATTCATAATCATAGCCAATTTGGATCTTTGACAAAACTACATGCTATAAATACTTCTTCATTATTATTTTAGAAGAAAGTACCATCTTAAATATGTTGTCATGTTTCTGCTATCCAATTAACATGATTACTTTTAACTCAAACCCCTTTCATTTGTTGATATTACATTTACAAGGATCCTGCAAAGGTTGTCAAGTTATTGAAAATCTTGCGGGGGTTGGATGAAACAAAAATCGTTCTCATGAGTATTGAGTCTAACATGCATTACTCTTTAGATTTCAAGTAAAGAATACAGAGAAATCTAAGATTCTAATAATTAACTTTGTTTTTCTATATTAGAATTCATTATTGTTGTTTCATATTTTGAAAATAAGACTTTTAGCATTTGAATTTCAAGTTTTAGATTGAATTTAGTTGTTAAATTTGAATTTTGTATGCATCGGACAAGTTGGTCGAGCGGTTGGGGTTTACTTGGAGTAGCATCTCCTAAGTTGGAACCCATGTGGACCCCCTTTGGCCTATAAAAAAATTTAAGATTTTTTGAAGATTTAATAATCTTTAGGCTAAATTAGTAATTCCGTCCTCCAACTTATATTTTTTCTTTCGATTTCGTCCTGCAAGTAATAAAAGTTTCAATTTTCGTCCTCTAAGTCCTTTCCATAAAAAATATAAGTCCTTTCTGTTAGTTGGCACAAACGGCGTTAGTAATGGTGCTAACATGGCATATTGTAATGGTAAAAAACACGCTGACATGGAAAAACAAAAAAGAAATAAAAGAAAATATAATATTTATAAAATTGAGGGATTCAATTTGGGGATTTAGGGTTTATTTCATCCCCAAATCCCATCGTCATCTTCTAAATTCGCAACAATGGTGTCTCATTGTTCTTCAAGTGCCGGTAGCAGAAAATTAAATCGAGGTACAAGATTTCCTCCTTGCTTCGATTGCGGAGAGAGAGCAGTTGTTTGTGTGGTTACGAAGTTCAACGAGAATAAAGGCAAGAGGTTTTGGGGTTGCCCAAATTTCAAGGTAAATTTCATGAATTTGTTTCTTCAATTAGCTTCGTTTAACTTATTTAAACATGTTGAAGTTTATTTTTGTCCTTGATTTTGTTGATTTGCAGGATGGTGTGAATTTGTCACTACATTGTTATGGTTGGCTTTCACTAATTCACATTTTCTGATTTATTTTTTTATTTTTTTATTTTTTGCATCATATCAATTTTTAAGTTTTGCCTTGATTGAAGTATATGGAGTTTCTAGATATTTTTTGTCATTTATGAAGACTTTAGGGGGTGTATTTGTTGTTGTTGTTATTATTATTATTATTTATTTTAGTACTATTATTATTATTTATTTTATTACAATTATTATTATTATTATTTAATTTTGTCATTATTTTTATTTATTTTCAGTATTATTATTATTATTACTATTTTATTTTATAAATTTAAAATTATATTTGTTATTATTATTATTTAATTTTCTTAAAATTACTATTATTATGATTTTTTATTACTATTTTTAATTTTTATTACTATTATTATTATCAAAATTTATTATTATTATTTATTTTATTACTATTATTATAATTATTATTATTTTTATTGCTTATTATTTTATTACTATTATTATTATTAAAAAATTTATTATTATCAATATTTATAAATATTATTATTATTATATTATTAATTTTAATTATTAATATTTGTTTTATTATTTTATTATAAAAATATACGTTAATTTAAGAATATATATTATAAGCCACAGTAAGGTAGGAAATAAAAATCCTTATCCTATAATGTGATTATATACCTCTCTTTTTCCTTTTAAAAAAAATTCTACCTACCCTATGTCAAATTTCTATTGAGATTCCACCTACCCCAAATCCATCTACCCTAGATTAGATATTTGTTAAGATTCCACCTAGAGGATAATAATTGACATAGAAAAAACCAAAAAAACATATCAGAAGGACCAAATCGTTAGTGTAAAGCAAAAACAAATTCATCAGTAATGTATTTTTATTATTGGTGGGGCCATTGTTATGACGTGGTCACCATGCATCAATTTCAGCTCATTAGTTTCACATTTTCTTTCATGCACACTTTTGCACCGGATAAAGCTCACTTTCTTACCATATATTCCTTGTTTGGTTCTTTTTATTGTTGACTGAAAACACATGAGCACATACAAAAAAATATAGAGAGCTGTTGTAAAGAAAATTGAGAGAGATTAAGATCACAGCTCTCTTGTTTCACGAATTCATAGATAAGTGTTCAAATCAGGTTATTCTAGCGATTGCTTCAAACTTTATTCACTTCGGCTACTTCCCATGTTCGAGCGTCATCCTCTTCATTGGTCGCACCGTCGCTAGATGCACCCCATCAATCTATTCGCCACAAAGGTTAGATTCATGTTCTACCATTTCCTTAAAGTGAGCTGTGTTTTAAGTTATTTTGTTGTCCACATAGTCGATGATCTTGTTTAGAATTGAAACAAATCACATAATAAGAAAAGAATTGCAATTGGGATTTGATTTTCAATATTATAATTTGTTTTTAATTTGATTTCCAGTGATGGGTAATTTTTGTTCTCTAGTGTTCAACGACACCTTTGAAAAGATCAGATATGTTGATTTGATCCTTCTGTTACCCATCGATGAAGATAGAAAACTTTAATTTTATTAATTTATTTTCTGTTTGCACAGCACCAATTGGGATACCAACAACAGACATGGCCATCTATGTTATTGAGGAATGGGGGAAAGGGAAAGTGAAATGAAAGAGAAGAGTGGTGAATATTACGGGAAAAAAGGGTATTGAAAGTCACTTGCACATCTATGTTATAGAGAGAAAATTTCAAAGTATAACATCAGAAATTATATTGAAACCAAAATTTTATTCCTATCGGTATCTCTTATTTTGGGTGACAACTTTCTGGTAGCAAATATGTTGCATTTTAAATGACGAGCATGATCAACAAGTGCATTAGATTCATTTTTGTAATCATGAGAAACTTGCATATCTCTAAGCTATCAGCTTCAAATTTCAACGTAAATGTAGAGAAATTTTCATTCCACACACAATTTAGAATCCAAAGTCAAAGAATTGAGAAGGTATGGAGTCGTCATAGAAGCTTATACTTTTGAAAATGTTAGGATACTTGTGAGAGGAAAAGAAAATGCTATGACTAGTGGTACTAGTTTCAAAAGACTGTTATCATTATTAAAGAAGTTTTTTCTAACAACAATTATTTTAAAAAAAATGCTTCAAAAAATGCTTCCAAGTAGAAGCGTTGCTTCTATTCATTCATCTACTTCAAAGCAAGAAGAAAGACTAGTAATAACTTAGAAGAAATACTTGATCACCCAATTTATCCACCTTAACTCATTACACAGCATCAAAGTCCATCTTGTAAATATTTAAATACTTTTCAGGAACAAAATCAATTGTTAAAAATTAATTATCTAAAACAACCAACTCAAGATCAAGAGAATCAACATTAGGAGTATTTTTCAACTTTAGCCACGAAAATCTTGTTTTTTGTTCGTTTGTAACATTTATCTTAAACTCCTTATATTCAACTTTCTATGTAACAACACAAACACTAGTTGAAAATTGTTGCGGCCACCCAAGTGTCTCTCAATAGAATCCCACCAAACCAATCATCCTCCTTAGAGCGAAGGATCACTAAAGATAGCTAAAAGCACATAACTTTTAGAGAGTAGTGTTAATGTGAAGATAATGAGATTATGGAGAATCCTACCTCTTATCATAGCTATTGTTGCCGACAATATCATCTTTCAGATTAACACTACCACGTAAAAGTTATGCGCTCTTAGCCATCATTAGTGATAAGAATGAGCTTCAAGTCTTTTGCTCTAAGGAGGATGATTGGTTCTCTGGGTTTTTGTTGAAGAACCTTTGGTTGGCCACGTAAATGTTACAGACGAAAGAAAAACAAGATTCTCATGGCTACATGTGAAAAATACTAGTAATGTTGATTCTGTTAATCTTGAGATGTTGTTTCTCATAATCAACTTCTAGTTGTTGATTTTGTTCTTGAGAAGCATTTAAATATTTACAAGATGGACTATGATGATATGGAATGAGTTAAGGTGGATAAATTGGGTGATCAAGTATATTTCTAAGTTACTACTAGTCTATCTTCTTGCCTTGAAGTAGATGAAGGATTAGAAGCTTCTACTTGGAAGTATTTTTTTGAAGCAAAGATGTTCTTCCTTTGTCACAAGTGATCAAGTGGAAGAGCAGCAATTTTTTGCTGTCAAGAACCATTATCTTGATTGACAGAGACATTTGTGTATTACTTAACTAAGTCTTTTGTTTGATGTTTTGAGGTCGTCAATGGATTTAGAGATTGTTTTTTAAACCTTTTAATTGTTAAAACATACTTTTTTAACGATCACAATATTATTACTATAAGTATTTCGTTGTCCAAGTGGGTGCTATTAACAATGTTATAGTCTTTTCTTTTCTTTTCTTTGACTTTCAAGTATCCTTATCCTAGGAAACATTTTCAAAAGCAATTGTATTTATATATGGCTCCATTTAGTAACATTCTCAATTATTTCACCTTTGAATTCCAAAAACTTGTGCCCACATTAGAAGTTTGGGTTTGGAGATATGCATGTGGCTGCTGATTAGGAGAAATGAAAACCCGTGAGTTGTTGGAATTGGATTGTCAATTAAAACTTAATACATTAGCAAAAAAAAATTATTGTTTTTCTTAATGTCCCAAAGATAACACATATCATTAGGGAATAAAAATCATCACGTTTTTTCTTATAATGTGGTATAGTGACAGATGAAGAGAAGTTTACTATCATGGCCACAAGTTTTGGAAATAAATAGGTGAAAGAATTGAAAAAAGCTACTGGATGGAGCCATAAAGGATTCTGGTTTAACTTTTTAAAATGTTTCCAAAAATAAGATACTTCATAGAAGCAAAAAATTGTTACTATGTCCGTCTTTTGTTAACTTGCATGTGGTATCTTTATTCTTTTTACCAGCATTTTCAAAGATAATAAACTTTCATGGCTACATCTAATTACTTTCTGAATTCTTTCTCTTTTTTTTTTCCTTATTTTTATTTCTTACCATTGTTTGATGCATGTTATTTATTGGTAATAAATATACTATCTTGCATGTGCTAGAGCCTAGATGAATATAAAAAATCATCATGTTTTCATTTTCCAAACTTGTATCCATGGTAGTGAAGTTGCTCCCATTTGCATTGATATTAGGAGTTGGTGGCTTGAGATGTATGCATGGGTTAATTATGAGTTCTAGGTCATAAGTGCTACTTATTATATCAATGTCAAATCTAGGATATTTCAACGAAATTTGGAGTTAAAAGGCACTGATCTTTTCATTCTTAAAATTTAAAAATGGATGGATAGTCAAAATGCTTAAGCTTTCCTTTGTGTGAAGAAAAGTTATTTTCGTATTGGTTATTTCGAGAACTTGCCTTTTACGTTTTTAGTATAAGCCCAAAATTTTATTGATATATAAAGAGTACAAGAAGTGCTCTTCTAGGTGTTTGGATAATTAAACAGAGGGGAAAAAAGGGAAAGAATTACAATTAGGAACTCCTTAGGCACATTACAGGATTCACACACCAATTTGAGAAAGAAACGGTTCTCCCTTTCAAAGGATAAAACCAATTCCATGACCTGATCATAACATTTCAATCACCTCACAGACATCAATCTGAGCTGAGTTAAAAATAACTCTATTTCTACATAATCATACTGACCAAAGAGTAGCAAACCAGACTACCAATCGCCTTTCCCAAAAAACAAGCCTCTAAATTATAGAAACCAATCGCCTAATGACTGTGGCAATGCGCATTGTCTCCCCATCAAATTCAGAATTGAGGGCCAAATGGTTGGTGCGACATTACAAGAGGGAAATAGGTGTTTGACATCCTCCTCTTCTATGCCACACAGGGAGCATGTTGCAGTACCATTGTCTTGGATAACGCCCCTACTCAATAACTTCCTTTTGCAAGCAATTTTGTTTCTGATTGCTAGCCATGAAAAAACAATTACTTTAGAAGGGGAAAAGGGGGACCATAACTTATTGAAAACCAGCACCAAATCTGCATATGCTGTAGTTGGAGGTAAGCAATTCAATACCACCAAAGAGTTTGCAGAACTCACTGTGAATGTGCCTGAAAGTCCAGGAAACACTATGCCAAAATACATTTAAGATAACTGTATTTTTTAGCAGTTAGTGTTGGAAAAATCTAAGAAAATGTTTTTTAGCGGTAGTATTTCAACCATTAAGAATAATGACTTTTTATAATGGTTAATTTTTATCTGAGCTAACAAATGTAGTAAAAAAAATTTAAATAATAAGTTACTGCTTTATTAGCGGTTCACATGTAGAATAGCTAAGAAAAAATAATACTTCCTTAGCTTCTTAATTTTACAACCGCAAAATTTTTAATTTTTTTGGATTGAACCGCTAAAAGAAATTAGAAGATTGATGTGGTCCCTTTCCCCATTTCAGTATATTTTCACTAATTCCTTCCCGCCGCTGCAGCTCTCCTCCGTAGCCCTCTTGGCCTAGTCTTCTTCCCCATCCTTGTGCATGTCCTTCTCTGCAATTGTCGTGTTCTTCCCCAACTGCCCAGCTAGCCTGTAGAGTCTTTGGCTTTTTCCCACTTTCCCTGACGCAAGGTCGGGGTCATTACGAATAGGACACATATACACCAAACCTTTGAAGGATGAGGTTCCAGTTCGCCATTCCTATTATTTATAGGCTTCCAGTCTCCTCAAAAGTCCGCTCTTCTATCTTCGCAGAATTCACCTGGCTCTCTTACTCACCTTTGCGTCTAGGGCATGATGTCTTTATTTAATTAAAGATGATTCAATTGGTCAATCGTCTTGTTATTCTCAATCAGTTTTTCTGGGCCTCTCTACGGGATTGGAAGGAGGAGTTTTCACCCAAATGAGTTAGAGTTCCCCCGAACCGTGTCAATCTCAAAGTATGGCACAACACTCTCTCGAAAACACGGGGCGGGAGTGCGTCGAAGCATGAATTGACCTAGCGACGTGAACCTTGGGTGAGGTGCACTAGCGAGCGACTTCCTTCCCCAAAGCTTCTTCATAGTCGACCTCACGTTCTTCTCTTGTCCGCATCTCTTCTATGTTTGCCTCTCGTTCATCTCAATGATTCCCCATATTTCTCCATTCTATCATTTAACTCTGTCTCTCAGCCACTTATTTCACTCATCTCTCAATCTCTATAGTCAGAAGCCTAATCCTTTACTCACTGATTTCATTGCGTTCCCTTTCCTTCGCTCATTGACTTCAAAAAACCCAAATCCATGACAATGTTGTCATTGTTCCTCATGACAATGTTGTTTCTCTCTGAGTTTCTCTAGCTCGTTTCCATCTTCTCTCAGCTGCACTCAAATATGAATCTTTTACAATCGGAATCGCTTTGGGTTCAACCCAAATGAATTATCTAAAACCCCAAATTTTATTTGATTGTCCTTTGACTTTACTCAAGGCCTCTTTTACAAGATTGGAAACACTTGTAAGCATTATGAAGCAACTATCATTTGATTCAAGCAATTTCAATTCTGAGTATGAATTTGCAAATTTTTTTGTTAGCTTTGTATTGATTCAAGCATGGTAATGAGTTTTCTTAATTTTAGATTCATGCAATTTGACTTGTCGGTGTTTTTTTTATGCTCTTTTCTCACTTTTCTTTTGTTCTAGTGAACCTGAAGTTGTTTGAAGAAATGGGATTCCCCAAGGTACAAGTAGCAAGAGCACTTCATTATTTTGGTTAGTTGATTTATTTTGTAAAGATCCGTGGACATTAAATTATGAGCAGTATAACAGCATGCTTGTTTATGATTTTGGAGGAAGCAAACGTGAACCCAGTGAATTTGGGCTTTTCATGGCTTTGGAACTGTTTAGTTTGAAGTTGGTAACATCTTAAAGTATTCACCAACTGAAATGTTATTAAGTAGGTAACCTTTTAAAAATTTTACACCTTTTGGAAAATTGAAACTGTAATTAGCTAATTATTTTTAAATTTGATCAAATATTGCAATCTATTTTTAATTCACTTACAATAATAAAATCGGAAAAATTAGGTCTCAAAATCATTAGGAGTTATGGCTTATGTTCACCGCTCTTAAATCTCAATGATTGTCATTGAAAAATATGTTGACTCAGCCTTGAATCCATAGTAGTCTATGGATTTATGGTTTTTAATTAGTAATTTCTTAAGTAGGTAAATGGTGTGAAATTCAATGAGTATTCATCTATTATAGTCTCGGACCGCTATGATCAATCATTGCGTGCTTGGGATTGCAAATGTCACTGAGCCAATTCAAGTGGAATTGATCAACCCTCCCCCTCGCGCACTTTTTTGATTTCATGCCTATTATACAATATATGCAATGCATCCAATTAATTTCTGATGGCTTATTGATAGTGAGTTGCAAATGATGTGCAGATTATTCACACATTTGCTGATAGTGTGATGTCTGTTTGTCTAACAAAAATTGAAATTATTGGAGGAAGTGTTGATGGAAGTGTTCAGACATTTGACATTTGTATTGGCAGGTTTGTTATAAAACTTAATGATCATTTTTGTGATAGATGAATTTCTTTTTACAAAAAACTATCAAGTATGATCAGTTAACTGATGTTTCAAAATGGAAGAAATATGCTGATATTAGTGCTTTAAGTAGCATTTGATAGAATGCTAGAAAGATGCTGTGCATAAATTGAGTTTTATCCTATGTTAGATATGTTGTGAAACTAGAACGGAACTAAGCATGATGTTAAAAAAAATGGTACCTTTTTGGAAAATGAATGTAAAGGACACACTTGTATGGTTAGCGTGCAGATACCTAATTCTAGTTTTACTGTTTTAGCATTTTCTATTGATCTACAAGTAGCATCATTTAATGATATAGACAAATTGTTGTTCATTCATAAAACATTTTTTTAACCCAAAAGAATAATTTTCTCTATGTTTTGAGTAACTTTTATACGTCTGTTACAAACTTATTAATATTCATTTTATGAACTTTAATAATTTCTATTAGACTATTATCAGTCTTACAAATTGGATTGTTGCCTTACCAATACAGATGCTCATGTGGCTGGTAGCTCTGAGGATGGCTTCATCTATTTCTGGGATCTTGTAGATGCATCTGTTGTGCCAAATTCAAGGCCCATACCTCAGTGGTAATTCTTTTTTACTAGCTTGTTCTTTTCTCAGTTATATTTGCAGGAACTTTGTTATTGTAATAACTACATGCTCCTTATGCACATTTAGTTCTTTTGTAATTTAGTTGAGGGCTGTCATTCTTGTCTTGGATTTGCGTTTATTGAATATACTTGCAAACTAGAAACATTCCTTTCAATACATTTTAATGTTATTAGGTCTTTGAGAAGCTTGGGCCAAGCTTATTTTCTTGTTTAGAGAAATAAATACTGACCATTTTCTTTGAATGGTGTTTGGGAATTTTAATGACAACTTAGGAATCTATAGCATGTCTGTGAATTTTTCTTTACCATCAATTTATTTCTCATGTTCTATCCTAATAACTCGTACTTGCCAATGGACTACACTTGTAGTATGTGTGTGGAATGTGGATTATTCATGACCTTTAGTTTATTTCTCATGTTTTATTATGTGGATTCTTCTTGATCTTTATTTTATTTCTAATTTTAATTCTTATTTCTCAAGTTTCAGATATGCATGAATTACACCTAATCCGCACCGACCTGAAGCCAAAAAATCTTTTGAATATTTAAAGCGTCCTAACTCTAAGGTATTTAGCATTTTTTCATGCAAAACATAATGACTGTTTGTGGACTCAATTATAAGATATTTAAGAAAAATGTTTTGATTGGTGTAGAAAGTTTCCTCATATGAAACACAATTCTGGTCCTTGCTAAATTCTAGTACTGTGGTATAATCATAGCTCCATTGTTTGTACAAGGAATTATACAAAGACTTTGAGATTAATTCTTGTATGTAGTTTTTTGTGTACAATTTTGTAATTGAAGTGCTTGACAATTATTTTAAATGATATGATGTACTTTAGATTTGTTGTACTTTAATAAGTATATTTAACCATGGGTTCTCTATGTGCAGGTGAAATAAATCCAAAAGAGATCGGCTTTTATGATGGAGAATAAATACAAAGTGAGAAAGTTTCAAGTAGATACTACTAATTTCTTTGTATGAGATAGTATTTTCCGTATGAGTTATACTCTTTTCTCAATCAATGAGTTATATGTATATATATTTTAAATACATGCTAAGTTGGTCACACTTTGATCATTAAACTTTTTGATGGAAATAAAGGAGTGGACCCTAACTTGAAGGACTTTGGAGGACAAGCATTAAGGGTAGATGGTCCTATGACTAGGAGCAAAAAGAAGAGACTTGAAGAATTTGCTACTAGCATCATGTTTGGGGAACACTTAGAAGAATTTGGAGTTTTTAATTCTACTTTTAATAATTTTAGTGTAAAGATTTGTAATAAATAATGCCTTGTTAGTAAATGGCATTTTTAGAAGTCTTTTTTATATTTTCATGACATGTATCAATTGGTCAAGGTATGACCAATTTCATGTGCACAAGAGGGGCAAAATAGGCGCTAGTTTTAGGCCTTTTTAGTGATCATGTGAGGTGCACATGTAAGAGGCAAGGAAGGCTTCTATAAATAGCCTTGAATAATCACATTGTAGACACTTTTTGATTAATAGAAATTGGATTGAATCCTTTTGTGAGAGCATTTTTCTCTCTTGAATTCATAGCTCTATGAGCATGAAGCAAAGGGTCTTATCAATGGAATCAAGTCCATTGTGGCGATCAAACAAGGATTATCAAATTGTCTAGGCAATTTGTGGCTCCCTACCTTTAATTCTTCCATCTTCTTCTTCTTCTCCATTCTTTTATTTTCCGCCATTTATGCCTTACTTTATATTCATGTCTTAATTTTATTCTTGCCTTATGTTCATTTCTTTTATGCTCCTCTTTCAAGCATTTTAAGGAGATTGAAACCCAAGTGAACTAGATCCATTATGAACATCCCCATCATTTGGTATCTCGAGCCATGGTGTTCATTGGGTAGTTCTTGATTTTGATCCTCTTTTTCCGAATTGCGGGAATTGAATCATGAATCCTTGGTTCTCCTTGCTTGATTTTTCATTTCTCTCCTTTTTTTTCCAATTTTCGTATTCTGAAATTTCTGCAATTTTCTGCCTAATTGGTTGGGAATTTGGTGATTTGGAGTTAAAATTTGGATTCCGTGGAAAACCTTAGGATCAAGTGTTGATTAAAAAAATTCTGCACTTGTGTTCTTGATTAAAAAAAATTCTGCACGTGTTCTTGAGTGTTCTTGGAAGTTCATGCTTGATTCTTGCCTATTTGATGATTGAATCCAAAATTTGAGTTGATATTCTTCATATACATGTTCTTGCGCATAAAACCCATCCATTTTTGAGTCTCTTTGTTCAAATTTTTTTGTGTTTAAGTTGTGTGTTCTTATACACACTAAGTGTTTGTGAAAATGCCTAAGAAAAATTTTGTGTTTGAGTCTAGCTTTCTTTCTTTCTTGTTTCCATTTTGTTCATGGATTTCCTTCATATTTGTATTGTTTTGTGCCCATTAATCTTGTTAGCTAGCTTTTCTACCTTACAATACACTTGAACACCTTGTCCGTTTATTCTACATTCATTCTATCTTTGATTCCTAGTGATTTGTGTGCAAGAAAAAAAAAAGTTGCTTTGCAATATAAAAAAAAAAAGAAAAAAAAAACAGAGCATTTGCGCAAATATCAAAAAAAAAAAAAAAAGAGGTGCAATATACAAAAGAAGAAAACAATTCATATACGTATGTTTGTTCTTGATCATTGATTTGCACACTTTCATGTTGTTTATCCACATATTATACCTTCTACACCTTCCTTCTACATTGGTGTTATTCTTGTTCACATCCATTATTGCTTTGGTGAATCCTAGCTAGCATCTTATTTTTCTTGACTTTGTCTAGTTTTCTTAGTACTCTTTTCTTGTGCCTTTGTCAACATAATTACTCCATTTTTGTGTGCCATTTTCTTTGATTGAGTTAGCTTTTATTGCTTGTCTTTATTTGACCTCTTGGTTGTATCTTTGAGTATTTCTTCATTTGTACTCTTATGTCACGTGTTGGCTTAGATATTTTGCTACTTCTTGAGGGTTTGCCACTTTGGATCTATTAATTTGATTAATTGACATAAGACTTTGATTATTTGTGCTCTTTTTGCTATGATAGTCAAGGGACGTTGAGTGGTAAAAGGCAAGAGTGTGACATTATAGAAAAAGCCTTTAAAATGTGAAACACGAGTGGATTTGAGTGATACATTTCTTGTGAGTTTGTGTGATTTGTGAGGTCCTTAGGATAGACTATTATTTTTCTCTTTTGCTTTGATGTATTCTTTTCTTATTTTTGGTTTAGTTTGAGCTACTTGGCTTGCATAGATATTTTTCATTTTTATTCTATTTTTTTTCTCATCATGGACAATCAAACACCTAATACTATACTCTTGAGCAATTAACATCACAAATGAAGCAAATTATGTCCAAGGAACTTCAAGGTATATATAAAACCTTGGACAAAATTCAAAGCTCCAACAAGGGGAAGGAAAAAGTCCATTCCTCCCCAAGGGTAAGTGAAGGTATACCCTCTCCTTTTCTTAATGCTACTTCATCTCATGTCACTAAAAATGTTGCTCATAACTCTCGAAATGTTAATGATGAACTTGCACATGGTAGGCATCATGCATATCATCCCTTGACTAGTGGAAGTGATGATGAATTGCATGCACACTCTAGGCATCATAGGCATCGAAATAATGCTCATATTCATGATAATTTGCATCATATGCCTAGACATGGAGCCTTTGACCCACGGCCTAACCAACGGTTTGGTCAAGGGAATGTTCTTGATGGCATTCCCCAATTTGGTGATCCTAGGCTTGAAAATAGGTACTTAGGTGTGAAGTTGGAGATTCCCACTTTTGATGGGAATGTGAATCCCGAAAAGTACCTTGAATGGGAAATGCGCCTGGATCAAATCTTTGAGGCGCAACGGTTTGATGATGAGAGGAAAATAGCCCTTGCTACGGTGCATTTGACTAATTATGCTTTATTATGGTGGGATAATCATAAAAAGACAATCTTACCTTTCCATCCTCTCCATAGTTGGGAGGAATTAAAGGTGCATTTTAGGCAACGTTGGGTGCCCCCACATTACATCAAAGAATTGCATAGGAAGCTTCAAATTATCTCCCAAGGTTCTAAAAGTGTGGAGGCCTATTATAGGGAGATGTGGGTGGCTCTAACTAGAGCCAACATTGTTGAGCGTGAAGAGGCTACTATGGCAAGGTTCATAGATGGATTGCATCCTAGGATTAGAGACATTGTAGAATTACATGATCATGCATCCATGGATTCATTATTGCACCAATGTCATAGGGTGGAAGCCCAATTGAAAAGGCAAGATAGAGATCATGCATATTATTCAAAAAATTATAAATCTCAATCTTCTTTTGGGCGCTTTCCTTCAAAAAGTTATCAAAAAAATGATTTCAAAAATTCATTTGATAAAGATGGCAAGAGTGGCTCCAATAAAAATTGGAAAAAGAACCACAATGATCATAGCCACGGGCAAAGGGGAGTTAGTGATTCTCCTCCCTCAACTTCCAAGCTTAAGGGAGTTGGCCATGGTCAAAGCCATAAATCAAGTGAAATCAAGTGTTTTAAGTGTTTGGGTAGAGGTCACATTGCCTCTCAATGCCCCACAAAAAAGACTATGATGTGCGTTGATGGGGTTTATGATTCTCATTCTAATTCCTCTAATGATGAGCTTTCTTCTAACCATTCTTCTTCTTATGCTTCTTCTAGTGATGATGAATTGTACCCCAATGAAGGAGATTTGTTGGTTGTTAGGAGGCTTTTGGGGAGTCACCCCAAAGAAGATGACAATACTCAAAGAGAAAATATTTTTCACACTAGGTGCTTGGTGAAAAATGCCACTTGTTCCTTGATTATAGATAGTGGCTCATGTGTCAATGTGGCAAGCACAAGACTAGTGTCCAAGCTTAATTTGCCTACTACTCCCCATCCTAGGCCATATAAACTTCAATGGCTTAATGATAATGGTGAATTGCTTGTTGACAAGCAAGTTTTGGTGGAGTTAACCATAGGCAAATATTGTGATAGCATTGTATGCGATGTGGTACCTATGAGGCCGCCCATATCCTTTTTGGGAGGCCTTGGCAATTTGATAGAAATGCTATTCATGATGGGCACTCAAACAAGTATTCTTTTGAGTATAAGGGTTCCAAATTGACCCTTGTTCCTTTGAGTCCTAAAGAGGTGAGTCATGATCAACACCTCATGAAAAAGAAAAGAGAAAAAGAGCAATTGGCCTTGAAACAAGCCAATAAGGGTTTCACTAACCCTTTTGCTAGTGAGACATGTGCAAAGAGCTCAAAAAGCTCTTCCAAGGCTAAGCAATGCGCTAAGGGCCTTGTGGGGATGAATCATCTTCTCATTCCAATCTTCTTGTATCTAAACATGAGTTTAAGCACTTATTTATGGCTCACAAGCCCATGTATCTTATGATTCCTCATGATATGTGTTTAAATGTTGTTTCTAACAATGATAATCATGTGGTTCCTAGTGCTTTTTCTTCTATGTTGGATAGGTACAAAGATGTGTTTCCACTTGAGACACCAAAGGGATTGCCACCGATCCGTGGTATTGAGCACCAAATTGATTTCATACCGGGTTCTTCAATTCCAAATAGACCCGCTTATAGAGCAAATCCACAAGAGAGTGAAGAGATACAAAGGCAAGTGGATGACCTCATGAGCAAAGGGTGGATTAGAGAGAGTTTGAGCCATTGCGCGGTGCCGGTCATTTTGGTGCCCAAAAAGGATGGTAAATGGAGAATGTGTTGTGATTGTAGACCTATCAATGCAATCACAATAAGGTATAGACATCCTATCCCTAGACTTGATGACCTTCTTGATGAGTTATGTGGTGCTTCTTTGTTTTCTAAAATTGATTTGAAAAGTGCGTACCATCAAATTCGTATGAAAGAAGGTGATGAATGGAAAACGGCTTTTAAAACTAAATTTGGTTTGTATGAATGGTTTGTAATGCCGTTTGGACTTTCAAATGCTCCTAGTACCTTTATGAGGTTGATGCATCATGTTTTGAGGAAATTTATGGGTAAATTTGTGGTGGTTTATTTTGATGATATCCTCATTTATTCTAAATCGTTTGATGAACACTTGGAGCATGTTGAACTTGTTTTGAAAACTTTGAGAGATGCTACTTTGTTTGCTAATCTTGAGAAATGTTCTTTTTGTATGCCTAAAGTTACATTTTTAGGATTTGTGATTAGTGAGCATGGTGTACATGTTGATGATGAAAAGATTAAGGCTATCCTTGAATGGCCGCGACCTACTTGTGTGAAAGATGTGAGGAGTTTTCATGGTTTGGCAAGCTTCTATAGGAGGTTTGTCAAGGATTTTAGCACAATTGCTTCTCCTCTAAATGAATTGGTGAAAAGTGGTGCGACATTCCATTGGGGACAAAAACAAGAGGAAGCTTTTGCCGCCTTGAACGATAGGTTGACAAACGCTCCCATATTGGCTCTTCCTAACTTTGAAAAATCCTTTGAATTGGAATGTGATGCCTCAAATATAGGTATAGGGGTTGTTCTTCTTCAAGAAAGCCACCCTATAGTCTACTTTAGTGAAAAGTTGAGTGGTGCTTGTCTTAATTACCCCACTTATGATAAAGAATTGTATGCTTTGATTAGGGCGCTTCAAGTTTGGCAACATTATTTGCTCCCAAGGGAATTTGTCATTCATAGTGACCATGAGTCCCTCAAGTACCTTAAAGGTCAAGGGAAGCTTAATAGGCGCCATGCTAAGTGGGTGGAATTTTTGGAACAATTTTCATATGTGATTAAGCATAAGCAATGCAAGGCCAACAAGGTGGCCGATACTTTATCTAGGAGATATAGTCTCCTTTCCACTCTTGATTCTCATTTTGTTGGTTTTGATTCTATAAAGGACTTGTATGCTAGTGATAAATATTTTGGTCCTATTTTTGGTGATTTATGTGAGTTGGCCGCCAAGAATATCATTAAGGCACATGATGACTATTATCTTATTGAGGGATTTCTTTTTAAGGCTAATTTGCTTTGTGTGCCTCAAGGTTCTCTTAGGTATTTGCTTGTGGTGGAAGCTCATGAAGGAGGCTTGATGGGTCACTTTGGAATGGCTAAAACATTTGATATCTTACATGCCAAATTTTATTGGCCTCATATGCGCATTCATGTGCAACGGCATTGTAAGAGGTGTATTGTGTGTAAAAAGGCTAAGTCTAGGCTTATGCCTCATGTATCTCCCTCTCCCCATTCCTAATTCCCCTTGGACTCATATTTCTATGGATTTTGTTCTTGGTTTGCCTCGCTCTAAGAGGGGTAAAGATAGCATCTTTGTTATTGTTGATAGATTTTCCAAGATGACTCATTTTGTGCCTTGTGCTAAATGTGATGATGCTACTCATGTTGCTAACTTGTTTTTTGATAATATTGTGAGATTGCATGGGGTGCCCTTGAATATTGTGAGTGATAGGGATGCTAAATTCTTGTCACATTTTTGGATAACACTTTGGGCCAAACTTGGTACTAAATTGTCTTTCTCCACTACTTGTCATCCTCAAACGGATGGACAAACGGAAGTTGTAAATAGAACTTTGGGCACTTTGTTGAGATCTTTTGTTTCTAAAAATTTGAAATCTTGGGAAGAGTCCTTATCTTTTGTTGAGTTTGCTTACAATAGGGTGCCTCACTCTACTACTAAGCACTCACCATTTGAAATTGTTTATGGATTTAACCCCCTAACCCCTTTGGATTTGTTGCCTATTCCTCTTGATAATTCTTTGTTGCATAAAGATGGTGAGGCTAAAGCTTCTTATGTGAAGAAGCTCCATGGTAAGGTGAAGGCGCAAATTGAAAAACAAGTAGCCCATTATGAGAGATTGGCCAACAAGAAGAAAAAGGCCGTGAACTTTGCACCGGGAGATTGGGTTTGGGTACATTTTTGAAAGGAAAGATTCCCAAATGAAAGAAAATCTAAGCTTCATCCTAGAGGTGGAGGTCCTTTTCAAATTTTGGAGAAAGTGAACGAGAATGCCTACAAAGTGGATTTGCGAGGTGAGCATAATATTTCTTCCACTTTCAATGTAAGTGATCTCTCTTTTTTTGATGTAGGTGATTCCAAAGTGGATTCGAGGACGAATCCTCTCTATGGAGGAGAGGATGATGGAAATAAAGGAGTGGACCCTAACTTGAAGGACTTTGGAGGACAAGCATTAAGGGTAGATGGTCCTATGACTAGGAGCAAAAAGAAGAGACTTGAAGAATTTGCTACTAGCATCATGTTTGGGGAACACTTAGAAGAATTTGGAGTTTTTAATTTTACTTTTAATAATTTTTAGTGTAAAGATTTGTAATAAATAATGCCTTGTTAGTAAATGGCATTTTTAGAAGTCTTTTTTATATTTTCATGACATGTATCAATTGGTCAAGGTATGACCAATTTCATGCGCACAAGAGGGGCAAAATAGGCACTAGTTTTAGGCCTTTTTAGTGATCATGTGAGGTGCACATGTAAGAGGCAAGGAAGGCTTCTATAAATAGCCTTGAATAATCACATTGTAGACACTTTTTGATATAATAGAAATTGGATTGAATCCTTTTGTGAGAGCATTTTTCTCTCTTGAATTCATAGCTCTTTGAGCATGAAGCAAAGGGTCTTATCAATGGAATCAAGTCCATTTGGCGATCAAACAAGGATTATCAAATTGTCTAGGCAATTTGTGGCTCCCTACCTTTAATTCTTCCATCTTCTTCTTCTTCTCCATTCTTTTATTTTGCGCCATTTATGCCTTACTTTATATTCATGTCTTAATTTTATTCTTGCCTTATGTTCATTTCTTTTATGCTCCTCTTTCAAGCATTTTAAGGAGATTGAAACCCAAGTGAACTAGATCCGTTATGAACATCCCCATCACTTTTCTTTGCATCATAGTGCATTTTTGGATAACATTTGAGTTATAAGAAGTCTTGGCAAGTTTATTTATATTGAAAATTGATGTGATTTATCAATTTTTTTTCCATATAAACCGTTCTTAAGAGAATAAGTGTAATTTAAAAACTAGAGAAAGTAAATATAATATACACAAATCTCAAAGAAAGTTAGTGTAATTAACTAATTATCCTTAAATATAAATACTCCATCTGGTCCTATTTATAAGACACCATCTAGAAAGTTTTTATGGTACTTTTTATAAGACATTTTGTAGTTTCCATGATGCATTTATTGCTTGTTTTCTTTTTTATCCTCATTAAATGCATAAACTATTTTAACTCCTTAATTGTAATTGGCTAACACATTATTTAATGAAGGATAAAAAAGGTATTTCATACATTTTTTGAGAAGACCAATAAAGTTAAATAAACTAAACTACTTTTCTTGCTTTATGTAATTCGGTTGAAAACGTCTTATAAATAGGACCGGGGGGAGTAACATTATTTTGACAACAACTAGTACGGTACCCATGTGTTGGCACGGGTGTTTGATGCTTTTGTTTTGAGTGTGACGCAAACTTTAGTAAGATAATTACCATCGATTGATATGATTAACCAAAAATACATGGAATCGAAGATAAAGAAAAATAAAAAAACTTGATCCAACCATCGGTAACAATCATTTGTGAAAAATGAATTGACATTACAAACAAAAAGATAAAAGAATGACAACTTTATATTTCTCAAAAAATCCAACAACTTACATCACAAACTCTGAATGGTAATGTCCCATAGATGGAACAATTTGTGAGGTGTAATCTCAAAATTATAGAACAAGTCCGCCCGGGTCTTCGATGACGCGTTTGCAAGTTTATAGTAATGTCTTATAATAAATAAACAATTGCGCCATCAAAATTAAAATATTTAATAAGTTTTATATACTTCAAAATACACATAATGATCAAACTAAAAGAAATAATTCACCTTAATAAACATTGCATTAAGAACCTTTCCAAATTTAAAACTTTTCTATAGACACAATCTCTCCCGTGCCGAACTACAAAACAAAAATACTAAACATGAAAAATAAAATTGATGATATAACATTGCATTAATGAACAGGCTGTTTCCGTGTTTGTGAGTTAATTTGCTTTTAAATATTTTATAATAAATATACAATAACATACATAAATGATTTTGATGGTAGTTATGATAATGATAATAAGATTGAAAAGTATAAATTATATATAGTATACACATGTATATTTGTATATTATCGATAGATTAATACACTTAAATATATCTATCCTAAAAAAGTACTTGATCTTGAAACACCAGAGCTTTTCCGGAAGTACAATTATAGTAGTTGTTGCTGCAATGAAGTATAGTGTTAAACATATTTTAGGCTAGCTCACAAACCTTAGCAGTGATGCAATAAATTCTTGTTTTCATGTATGCTCCATCTCCTCCAATTCCTTTGCATAATCGAAAACTTGTGATAGTAAGGGGGAAAACTGAGCCATGCATGTTAAATAAATGGTTTACAAAGAAGGAACAATACATACTTCAAAATCAAAGCAGAGGCTGTAACAAAAAACAATACCAAAATAATCATCTATTAATCAATAAGTTGAATATAAGAAAGAAACATAAGCTAACGTTTAGTGCATGCATCATATCATTTTTATTATGAGTTTTCCATGTTTTTTTCAAGAATTAAGTGCAACAAGATTTTGTTATAAATGTTGTGAAAGATGACATGATTGAGATCACATAAATTTCTACCTCCAATTTTTCTCCCCTCTCCATAAGCTTGTTTCCTTCTTGTGCATCAATTGAAAAAGCATCATGCAATAAGGGATTAATTAATATATTTAGTTCATTGAAAAAAATATAGTACTAAATCGAAGACAAAAAGCATAGATAGCTAATGATTACCCTAGTTTTTTTTTGTAAGCAACTTTAATTTCTTTTGCGGTTCTAAGTGTTTGCTTTCTATCATCTTTCTTTCAAATATCCTGCTACTTTTTCATTTCTCAAAACATTTCTCATGCAAACCTCTGAAAGGAATCACAATATAGCATAATGAATATTTACATGAATATTAAGATAACTAACATAAACAATGACATATAAAGCTGATAATTAACTACTTACATTTATATGCTACAATGAATAAACAATGCAATGTAAAATTCAAATTCATTGGGAAGCATAATGAGTAAAAGGTATGACAAGAAAATTGAATATTCATTCCTCCTTTGGCAAAATCAAGTGAATATCAAATCCATACTGAGACAATTTGAGATAATGTTATATAGGTAACGAATTTATGTTCAAGCAAGACAATTGAAGAAATAAAGCTAAAATCTGGAAAGTATAATTAAAAAATGAAATTGAGACATACCTTGGAGAGAAAACTAAATGAATGCAATATCAAAGTTCCAGGTTCTCGTGGAAACAAAAATAGAGAAGAGGGTAACAAAGTTCCGGTCCAACTATGAGCCTACCCTGAAGAATGAATTTCTCCAACAAAAGGATAAAAAAAAATTAATAAGCATCTCCATAACATATTTCCAATAACAACACAACAATTGTGACTAAAAACTTATATTGTCGGGAAACTGTACAGGTTGTATAACAAAAAATAATAATAAAATGGAAGTTGAAAAATAACTCCCTAAGTACATCAAGACTCACCACTCCAAAAGGCAGAAAAGATAAAGCAATTGAAAAAAGAAGCAGAGAAGGTACAACATATGGAGTAAAGGCTAAAAAAATTAGTAACAATCAATTTGTAGTGATTAACAAAATATTGCTGCATCCAAACTCTAAAAAATCGATAAAAAGGATGCAATAGAAGAGAAATACATTATTAGTCATATCTCAGCTAAGAATACGAAGCCCATATATAAAATCATTTTGTTCCATCTCTGCACCAACCAAATTCACCCAGATCATTCTGTTCCGTATTATTCGAGATCGACGAACAAACACTCAAGGTGACTACTCACTAAGGTCCATGAGTAGGGAAAACACTGAGAAAACAATTAGAGCCTACATTAATCAGATGACATTATTCAATCAAATGTAACAAAACCCACATGTAGTGTCCATACATTCAAGAAATCTAAAGATCCCCTATAATGTCAAAAAGTGCTAAATCATAAACCATTATCACAAACACAAATTCGTTCAGTTTGTGATAATTTAGAAAATATTTAATTTATTACCATTTACCTGTCTCTACATGCACAATCTGCATTTTCTTTATCTACAAAAAAGCACAAAGATAATAGAGAGAATTAGAAAAATTGTGTAACTGCAATGAAATCATAAATTATTAAGCCAAGCAGCAATCAATCCAAGCAAGCTAGCAACCATGGACAGAGACACAAAATAAATGAAAAGGACAGGGAGAATAAGACAGAAGAAGAGAGTAATACACAAAAGAGTAGGCAAATAAAAGAAAAAGGAAAGAGTAGACAAACCTCTAATCGATGCAAACAAAATCCAAGCTACGGCGGCGCAAGGTGAAGATTGGAGGCAAACGACGGTGGGGGAGCAGCGCCGTTTCCGCTCTGCAAGAAGCCGCCGAAGCCAACCTCGACGGATTGTTCGAAGATACCAATCTCTGTGCAATTCATGATAAGAGAGTCACTATTATGCCTAAGGATATTGAGCTCGCTTGTAGGATTAGGGACAAGAGACCTTAGGGTTTGTTCTTGTCATGTATTGAACCTTTTCGCAGTTTTAGGGTTCTTTAAACTGTCATCTTTATTAGAAGGTTAATTGGATTTGAGTTTCCATAGAAGAGGTTGTAAAATTTAACGTTTCTTATGAAAAGAATTGGATTCCAGTTTCTTGTTTAAATCATCATGCTTATTTCACTCTCTGTAGAGTAACAAAGCTTATGGCGTTGTTTTTTGCCTTTTTCTTCCCTTGCTTTCTATTTCTTTCCTTTTCCTTTTGCCATTTCTAGTTGCTTTTAAATTTTCATTTCATTTTTTTTAACTATTATCCAAAATAAAGTATTATTGGTATGGTACCTCAGCATTCTCCCGGGTGTACGATGTGTTTGAATATAGGTGGTTTTTATCGTGCCATTTCAATCAAGATGGCACAATGCCTTCTTATCCAATCAAATCAAAAATTGATAAGAGACAATCAAAAATTTAATTAAGTCATATTCTCCATTAATTCATTTATATTTGAATAGATATAAACTTGATTTGATCATAAAAAAAGATATAAACTTGATTTTATTTTTAATTTGAATTTAACATTTACTTTTTATTTTTAATCTAAATTATATGTCTCTATTTTTTAATTAAATATTTATACTTTGTTACATTATTAAATGGTATATGAGCTTTAATTAATTCAAAATAAAATTAATTTCAGTTTGATTCTTTTATTTTTGTTCATTTTAGCTCTTTTACTTATTTTAGCTTCATTTTATTTTATCAAATTATTAATTAAAGTATCTAAAATTGTTGCTGGATGCGAGAAAAAAAGAACACAATGATAAAAAAATTATAATGTAGGCATTAATTATTTATCAACAAAAATTTATACAAATGATGATATTACATTGAAAAGATAAATTACTAATTAAAGAAAAATTAAACGCTCAAATTAGAATTTGATATTAAGTTATGAGACTAAAGTATGAATTTGGCAATAAAAATATAATAATATTACTGTACCGATTTTCCATGTGAAAATTTATAAAATAACTCAAAAACAAGAAATGATTGATAGATTAATTTTATAAATCTAACACGAATAAATCTAACTTAAATAATATAATTGTATTTTAATTTTATGTTAATTATTATATAATTTTTAATTCCAAAGTTTAGTTAGGATATGTAAAATTTAAATATTATTTTCATATAAATAGCTAGTATGTGCCTCATTATGTTGTCATCCCTATGCTCAAGTCTTAATTACTTTTATCACGTTCTTTTAAATCTGATCATTTGTTTCTAATCAAATTATCAATTATTTACGTTCTATTATTTTGGAAATACAATTCGCTTTAATTACTTGTATCATGGGGGGCTTTATGTAAATGGCAGACATAATACAAAATAATACAAGTAACTGATACTTGAGTCTTAAACAAACATTAGGCTCAAAACAACGTGACTTACGCAACTTATATTCCAGCCTGAAGCCAACAATAGACCTAGAAAAAAAATACTTCATTAATTAATACTTGAACTTGAAGCTAACTGTATTTCCAAAATAATAGTCTGAAAAGAATTATAAATCTTACACGAACGTGACAAGTAACTGATTGTTGAGCATAGGGATAACAATGTCAAAACACAAGTTGCAAATGCTATACGCAACCTTACTTTTGATTATGAATTCAACATATTAAAGAGTCCTAGCCCTTGCGTGCGTGATGCACGGGCATCAAATACTAGTGTGTACAATATGCAAGTAGAATAATCTAACAACATATACTACTAAATATGAGTTAAGATATTTTACATTTTGCTTGCCTCAATATCTTTTTTATTTTGTCATTTAGTGAA
This sequence comes from Cyamopsis tetragonoloba, assembly GCA_037177725.1. Taxonomy (NCBI): domain Eukaryota; kingdom Viridiplantae; phylum Streptophyta; class Magnoliopsida; order Fabales; family Fabaceae; genus Cyamopsis; species Cyamopsis tetragonoloba. Next base: position 39,879,307 of record CM074122.1, on the reverse strand, counting down.
CCATATAACTTATCACATATACGCTTTTCAATCATATTTTACTTAAAATAAATTAATTTTTGAATCTCTGAATGTATGTTAAGATCATAATTTTCAAATGAAGATGACCATTCAAGTACAACATAACGATAGATACTCTTGCATGCCTAAATATAATTGTTGAAGATATTTTTCATTTCACTTTTCTTAGTTTCTTTTTTATTTTCTCATTTTATCATATAAAATTTTAAATGAGATTTTGAAATATAGACTAATATTTTAATTATTGAAATTCTCTTTAACTTTGATAAGAAATAGAGGCGAATGGTAGGGATTTCTAATCTTCTAGAAATACAGTAGACGACCAGATACACGTGCAAATACAATATGCCAATAGATACTCTTATATGCATAAATATGAGTTAAGATATTTTTCATTTCAGACTACTCCTGTGTCTTCCTTATTTTATCACACATTTTTAGAAATTCAATCAATATTTGAATTGTCAAAATTCTCTCCAATTTTTACAAGAAATGGAAGTTGGTGGGAATTTCTAATCTTCTATAGACACCTTAGACCACCTAGATACATATACAAATTTAATCTAATGACAAATGTTCTCATACCCATAAATACAAGTTAGTATCTTTTTTATTTCTCTTTTGTATGTATCCTATTTTTTTATTTTCTCATTTAATAAGTGTCAATATTATAAAAGTTAAAGTTTAAAAACTTTAATGCATGTTATAAGACGGTCCATTATTAAATGAGAAAACAAATAAAAAATAGATATAGAAAAATTTAATTAATATTTCAATTGTTTAATATTTCAAAAGTTAGGTGATCTTTTCATTTGACTTTTCTGTGTTTTTTTCTCATTTAATGGACCATCGTATCTCATCTAAAATTTTAAAACATATTTCGAGAAAATTAATTAACTTTTTAATTTTCAATTGCCATTAAATGTTTACAAGAAATGAGAGTTGGTGGACATTTCTAATTTTCTAGAAACGTCTCAGACCACATGGATCAAATACACTACTAACATACACATCTAACGATGGGTACTATCATAAGCATAAATAAGAGTTAAGATCTTTTTCATGTCATTTTTTGTATGTTTTCTTTACTTTTGCTTTTAATGGATCATCTTATCAGATATAAATTTTTAAATAATATATTTAGAAAATAGTTAATAGTTTAATTTTCATAATTCTCTTTAATTTTGATTTGAAATTGACCACCTCCCATAACTTCAGACACTATACAGTTGTAGTTTACTATAGATAATATCATATGCCTAAGTACAAATTAACATCTTTTTCATGTAACTTTTCTTTATGTCTTATTTATTTTTTTATATTTTAACAACCATGTTATCATAATATTTTAATTGTGAAGAAACACTTCACATCAATCACAAAACTAAAAGTGGACCACCAACCACAATTTCAACACTATAAAAGAAATAGGATAGCCATAGGGTTTCTGACACTCTGACATTGAGAAGCAGCTATGTAGTAGAAGGAGATTTGATCTTCCCAGGAAAAAAGAAATCCATGGATATGTAATTGTGTAGTTGCGATTGTCTAGGATTTCTTCTAATGGAAGTGAAACTTGAGTACCATTTCATGTAAGCTCTCTCTCTCTATCGGTCCCTCTCCTTTAATCTTATGTGAGTATAAATTGATGGGAGTTGTGCAGGTGATATTTGTTAGGATGCACAAATCAAATCAATTGAGTTCGATTTGAAGACAATTCTTTAAATCCTTTGATTCATGGGCCAATCCCTCTTTGGATCCTAAGATTCATGCGCCTATCAATCTCAGATTGTGAGTGTCTCTCTCTTTCTCTTCAATTCAGTTACTTTATTTTTTAATCTGATTCTGACCACATAGATCTACAATGGTTTATTTGAAGTAGTTCGGATGTTCCTAGCGTAAAAGCTATGAATATGCATTTGTGTAGTTGGGTTGTGCGATTGTCTTGATTTCTTTAGTGGGAGCTGTATCTTCATCACCATTTCACCTACGTGTGATCTCTCTGTATGTTAAATCTTCTATAAGTATAAATGGATAAGTGTTGTATGGGTAATATTTGTTACAACTTGCAAAAATCCAGTGGATGGATTCTGATTTGAAGACAATTTTTTGGATCTAGAGATTCATGCGCCAATCTAATCTCAACTTCCTGCGTATTTCAGTCTCTAGTTTAATTACATTTTTACAACGTATATACGTACAATAATCGTGTTATTTTAGTGATATAGTAATCATCCGAAGTTGTTCTATCAAAAGACATGTGTATGCAAAATTCTTTGCTAGATCTCCCCTTTATTGTGACCAAAACATCTGCTACTACAAAGGGTTCCTTCGCGTGCTCATTCTTTGAGTTTCGTCAGCTTCTCTCTGAGTTTATTTTGTTATTCTCGCTTTAAGGGTATAGCTTCATCAACCATTGTGGTGTATATACTTTGTTTATTTACCATCTTTCTTTTTCTTCGTTCGGACTTGTTACTCTCCCTCATTTTGTTATATTGCAGCATTCAACATGGGAGAGATTCAACATCAAGTTATGTCATCAACATTTCTTGAACTGAGATATTTTATTTTGCTTTCAAAATTTTTTAACTCCAGTTTTTAACATTTTTTATGAAATTTGTTTGGTAGGAAAATGGTGACTTGCCTTTACTATATCTATGAAGAGGATTTGCTAACACCAACTCTGAGACAAGTAACTGTTGAAGTGGTTAAGTTTAAAATTAAATAAGATATCCCTACATCATGCTATAAGTTCTCTATTTTTCCTATCAAATGTCTTTACAGGAAATGGATCTCGCGCTTTAGAATTTATTGATTGGATTTTGGTTGTTTGAAGCCGATTATATGGACCTACTCACCAAATCAAATCAAGGGGAGCTAATATATAAAAACTCCAAAATACAAATACTTTGTTCTATTACTCAACAAATATGGTCTATCTCACATTTTGAAATTGAACTTAACCTATTGAAGCAGTTTATCTCAACAAATATGATTCGCTTTCGCTCATTCACATTTTCTGATTTAGTTGTTTTTTTTTAGCATCATGTCAATTTTTAAGTTTTTCCTTGATTGAAGGATATGCAATTTCTAGAATTTTTTTGTCAATTATGTAGACTTTAGGGGGTTTAGTTGTTATAATTATTATTAATATTATTATTATTATTATTATTACTAGTATTTTTATTTTTTATTTTATTACTATTATTATTATGAAAATTTATTATTATTATTTATTTTATTACGATTTTTATTATTATTATTCATTTTCATTATTATTATTATTATTATTTTTATTTCTTATTATTTTATTACTATTATTATTATTATTATTAAAATATATTATTATCAATATTTGTAAATATTATAAATATATTATTAATTTTATTATTATTATTTGTTTTAATTTTTTAATATAAAAATATATGTTAATTTAAGAATATATATTATAAGCCCGGGTAAAGTAAGAAATAAAAATCTTTATCCTATACTGTGATTATATACATATACTTTTCTTTTTAAAAAAAATCAACCTTCTCTGGATCAAATTTCTATTGAGATTCTAGCTACCCCAACTCCACCTACCCTAGATTAGATATTTTTTGAGATTCCACCTAGAGGATAATAATTGACATAGAAAAAACCAAAAAGACATATCAAAAGGACCAAATCGTCAGTGTAAAGAAAAAACAAATTCATCAGTAATGTATTTTTTATTATTGGTTGGACCATTGTTATAACGTGGCCACCATGCATCATTTTTAGCTCATTAGTTTCACATTTTCTTTCATGCACACTTTCGCACCGGATAAAGCTCACTTTCTTACCATATATTCCTTGTTTGGTTCTTTTTATTGCTGACCGGAAACACATGAGCTCGTACAAAAAAAATTGAGAGAGCTGTTGAAGACACAAATTGAGAGAGACGAAGATCACAGCTCTCTTGTTTCACGAATTCATAGAAGAGTGTTCCCATCCTGTTATTTTAGCAATTGCTTTAAATGTTATTCACTTCGGCTACTTCCCACGTTCGAGCGTCATCCTCTTCATCAGTCGCACCGTCGCTAGATGCACCCCATCAGTCTGTTCGCCACAAAGGCTAGATTCTTGTTCTACCATTTCCTTAAAGTGAGTTGTGTTTATTTTGTCATCCACTGAGTTGATGATCTTGTTTAGAATTGAAACAGACCAAATAATAAGAAAAGAATTGCTATTGGGATTTGATTTTCGATATTAAAATTTGTTTTGACTTTGATTTCAAGTGATGGGTAATTTTTGTTCTCTAGTGTTCAATGACACCTTTGAAAAGATCAGATATGTTGATCTGGACCATCTGTTACCCATCCATGAAGATAGAAAACTTTAATTTTATTAATTTATTTTCTGTTTGCACAACACCAATTGGGATACCAACAACAGACATGGCCATCTATGTTATTGAGGAATAAGGGAAAGGGAAAGTGAAATGAGAGAGAAGAGTGGTTAATGCTAAAGCAAAAAAAGGGTAATGAAAGTCACTTGAATATCTTTGTTATAGAGAGAAAATTTCAAAGTATAACGGCAAAAATTTTATTTAAACATAAATTTTATTCCATTGATATCTCTTATTTTTGGAGACAACTTTTTGGTAGATAATATGTTACATTTTAAATGACGAGCATGGTTAACAAGTGCATTAGATTCATTTTTATAATCACGAGCAACTAGCATATCTCTAAGCTATCACCTTCAAATTTCAATGCAAATGTAGAGAAATTTTCATTCCACACACAATTTAGAATCCAAAGTCAAAGAATTGAGAAGGTATGGAGTCATAGAAGCCTATACTTTTGAAATTGTTAGGATACTTGTGAGAGGAAAAAGAAAATGCTATGACTAGTGGTACTAGTTTCAAAAGACTGTTATCATTATTAAAGAAGTTTTTTCTAACAACAATTTTTTTTAAAAAAATGCTTCAAAAAAATGGTTCCAAGTGGTAGCGTTGCTTCTATTCATTCATCTACTTCAAAGCAAGAAGAAAGACTAGTAGTAACTTAGAAGAAATACTTGATCACCCAATTTATCCACCTTAACTCATTCCATAGCATCAAAGTCCATTTTGTAAATATTTAAATGCTTCTCAGGAACAAAATCAATCGTTAGAAATTGATTATGTGAAACAACCAACTGATGATCAAAGGAATCAACATTAGGAGTATTTTTCAACTTTAGCCATGAAAATCTTGTTTTTCGTTCGTTTGTAACATTTATCTTTAACTCCTCATATTCAACTTTCAATGTAACAACACAAACACTTGTTGAAAATTGTGATGGACACCCAAGTTTCTCTCAATAAAATCCCACCAAACCAATCATCTTCCTTAGAGCGAAAGATCACTAACGATAGCTAAAAGCACATAACTTTTAGTGGGTAGTGTTAATGTGAAAATAATGAGGTAATGGAGAATCCGACCTCTAATCAAAGCTATTGTTGCTGACCATATCATATTACACATTAACACTACCCCGTAAAAGTTATGCGCTCATAGCCATCATTAGTGATAAGAAGTAGCTTCAAGTCTTTTGCTCTAAGGAGGATGATTGGTTGTGTGGGCTTTTGTTGAAGAACCTTTGGGTGGCCACGACAATTTTCAACGGACGTGTTTGTGATGTTATAGACAAAGTTGAATTTGGGGAGTTATAGGTAAATGTTAGAGACGAAACAAAAACAAGATTCTCATCGATAAATGTGAAAAATAATCGTAATGTTGATTCTGTTGATCTTCAGATGGTTGTTTCACATAATCAACTTCTAGTGATTGATTTTGTTCTTGAGAAGAATTTAAATATTTACAAGATGGACTATGATTCTATGGAATGAGTTAAGGTGAATAAATTGAGTGATCAAGTATTTCTTCTAAGTTACTACTAGTCTTTCTTCTTGCCTTGAAGTTGATGAATGAATGGAAGCACCGCTTCTACTTGGAAACATTATTTTGAAGAAAAGATGTTCTTCCTTTGTCATAAGTGAACAAGTGGAAGAGCAGCAACTTCTTGCTGCCAAGAACCATTATCTTGATTGACAGAGACATTTGTGTATTACTTAACTAAGTTTTTTGTTTGATGTTTTGAGGTCATCAATGGATTTGGAGATTGTTTTATAAACATTTTAATTGTTAAAACATATATCTTTAACGATCACAAAATTATACTATGATCATTTTTGCTTTCACTATTGATACCATCTAGATATGAATAAATTTAAAAAAAATTGATAGTTTGTTTGATCCCTACCAATGTGCTTTATATAACTAAATATTTTTTGAAAATATTACATGCTTCGTATGATCATTCACTCAAATTTTTCTCTATGGCCCTTGTTTCACATTTGTCATGATTCCCATTTGACATCATTTTATGATCTTGATTGTGCAAATTATGCTTATCATAACAATCGCTTATTGCACTCTTATATATCTAAAACTACATAAATGGGATAGATTCCTATTCAATGAGCACTAATAAACAAGTAGATGGTTTTTGTTATAAATGGCCTCTATTCTTAGACATATGATCTTGCTTAATTTAGTTATCCATTTCTTGCTATAATGTTTCACATGAGTAGATGATGATAAATGATGTTGATTACTATTAATCTCTCATGTGTGATATAGTGTAGTAGTAAGGAGTAGAAATGCTTAGATTATATATATGTTTGCATGCTTACCCTGCCCACATGCTTTCAAAGAACATCATAATTGATGTTATCTTGCTTACTTGGACACACATTATCATTCTTGATCCTCTATAACTAAATGAACATATTTGTTTGGCATTTAAGTTTGGCAACTTAAGCTTGGTAATTATATATGCTTTCATGACTCACATGGTACATTGCATTGGTCATACATGTATGTCTTAGGAAAAGGGTGTTATACTTGTCTAATTCTTTGACATATCTTCTTACCCTTGTTTGATGTGACTCTTATTAATACATGCCTATAAATATCTTAGACTTGATTTTTAAAAGTGGCAATTAGTGATTTGAGTTTCATACAATATAAGGTTGATTTGTGCTCTTGGATTTTTATGTCGATAGTCTCTCATTTTGTGCTCTATATATGCTTTAAAGATCATATTCTCTCTTTCTTCCACATGGTTATAAGTTTCTTTTTGATAACATTGAAAGAGGAGAACTGACATGCTTAAAAGTAATCTAATAATCATCACTACGCAAGATTTAGTCTACTCCAACCCAGCATATGCCAGGGGTTCCGTGACTAACTGTTGGCATAAGTTATTTCTTGATCACTACCAGTGGTTCAAGTCATGACCGCAGCTACACATTTAATTGTTTTTTTTAAAAAAAGCTTTCCTTTGCGACCCGAAAGCCCTACTCTCTCGCAAGCTCTCTTTGGAGAAAACTCCCTCGTGACCCGAACCCTTCTCTCTCGTGACCATCCTCTATGTTCTGGCAATCTGTGAGCTTGTCTCGCCGTTCGTCGTGATCGTTTTCTTCATTTCAAAACTATGCAGTTCTGAGCTCGTTGCCATGGAAGCTCGTCCATTTTGAGCTCGTCGCACTGCTCGCCATCCCCGCCGCTTCTCCACTCTGGAGCTCTCTTCCTTCCTCCACCAGGTTACGCATTTCTAAGTTTCATCTCTATCTTTCAATCATTCTTTTCATTTCTGGTTCTAGGGTTTCCCCTTTGCTTTATCTAATCTCATCTCGCCTGCGCGAACTTGTATGGTTGTGGTTCTATGGGAAACAATGAGGCATGCCTAGAAGAAGCTCAACTTCTCTTGGAATCCAAAGCTCATGGGTTGAGTTGACATAGTTGCAATGTTCTTGTTTGGTGTAAGAGAACACCACAAATCAAAACATTTTGAATGGAATGAAAAGCATACAAGATGAAGATGGTTCATGGTTTAACAATTTTCAAATTCCTAATCAATTGATATTTTGAATTAGTTAGATGTATTTTTATGTAGTTCTGTTGATTTTTTATACTTGATTAGCATTGTTGTTTTGCTAGAATGTAAAAAAGAAGACACATTAAAAGAAAATCTTATTTCATTGAACTACAATAATACAATACTGGGTTAGAGTCTAGATATGTTGGTGTCCTGGAGGTATAAACACATTAATTGCTACTCCTGTGGGCATCGATTTGATTATGGATCTTTTTCTTAAAACATGAGTATGGGGATGGATCTTTTACTTAATTTATACCAAATGCTCATAGGAACACCAAAATCTAAACACAATGAAACCCCCAACTCCATGCTATATTCAATATTCATCTAAACACTATGTGGATATTCTTTAATCGTCCCTAACTCCTTCATGTTTTGCAACTCGAAATCCCTAAAAAAATTAATCACTTGCATGGCTCTAATTCTTTCGTTTCCCGCATACTCTTTTTTCAAATAATTCCATATTTAATTTCTTTTGGAGTTTTGAAACTCATAATTCTTGTGAACATGGTTGTTGAGACACTAGCAAAAAGACATGATTTTTCCTTTGATTTTTGGGTCTTCCGATCCATGTGACTTTTTAGTTGCACCATGGTAGGATCTTCTAGTAGCGGAATTACAACGTAATCCTCTTCCATAGCTTCCCACAAATCCAAAGCCTCTAGATAGGACTTCATCTTTATTGCCCAAAGGTCATAATTCACTCCATCAAAGACCATAGGAGCAACATGAGAAAAACTATCCATATCACAAATCTTGTAAGAAGTGGGCTCTAGATACCACTTGTTGGTTTTTTTCAAGGAGATAGGAAAGTAATCAATATAAATTGAAATATTTTATTGAGACTTTTCTAATGAACAGAGGGAATTCATTTTATACTACTAGGAAATAACAAACTTCCTAGTCTTTCTAATTGAAATATTTTATTGAGACTTTTCTAATGAACAGAGGGAATTAATTGATCAGCACTTACATTTATACTAATAGGAAATAAGAAACTTCCTAATCACTAAATCAAAACAAACTTATCCAAATGTAAAAGTAACAACTTATTCAAATTGACTCATCTAATAAAAACTAATTGACTCAGTCTAGTCTTAAATTAAACTCAAACTACTTTCAGAGAATCCAAAGGCACATTATCTTAATCAGTAACTGTGCTTGCTTAACTCAGGCTCATGATTGGAATATGACACTAGGTCTACTCCATACTACTTTCGAGTGTTTTCTTTCTAGATGTAATAAAATCATTTAATTTATGTTCCATATTTATGAGATTTATATATATGCCCTTATATTCAGCAAACTAGGTTTTGCTTCATTTAGTCCTTACTATTAGTTAGGTAACAACCAATAAAGCATTTTCTGATGTTATATGCAGGTCTATGCAACCGGGTTCATACCGTACATTGGGAAGTTGGTAAAATTTGTACTCGTTTCATGGATGTATGCATATTGGTGTGTCCACTAAGTGCTCCATATATACACCGTTGTTTTATATCCTTCGATAATAGTTGGGTGGATGCTCGAAAGTATGCTTTTACTCGGTATAAATGGAACATGATTGAAGTGCCACTCGACAGAAGGCTTGAGTACTTTGAATCTTATTAGCCATTTTTTCTAGTTTTTTTAAGTTTTTTCCTTGACTTAATTATGTCAACTTTTTTAAGTATACCCGTTTGATTTGCGAGAGAAAATTGATATGTTTAGGTCACGTGGCTTCTTTTTATGTTTTTATTGGTACTCTCATGAGAATAAAACGTTTCCTGAATATTTTCCGGTGAAAAAAAGTAAAATGTTAATTAGTTTCTGAACACATGTAAGAGACAAAGTTATGCTAATTAGTGAAAGGATAATTGAGAAATAAGGATGAGGATGGAAGATTTTCATGTTCGTGAATCGTGGCAGAATGCCAAAAAATTTAATATGGTCTCTGAGTCTATTTTCTTTTGTGGAACATTGAATTATGGAACAAAATATTGTATTATGTAAAATGCTTCATCCTATGACTTAGTTCATGCTTAAGATTAATAACTAATTTATGTCCTTTCAGGAAGTCCTTGCATTCTGGCCATATTCTTTTTCTTTCCCCTTGTGAGCTATGGGATTATGGCTATATTTTTTTCACTGGTAAGTTTGACTATGTTGTTTATTTCCGTTCTATTTCTTGTTTCTTTCTCCTTTATTGAATTTGATTTTCTTGTTGCCTTTTCTAGCATTTACTTTTGATATTCAAAACTAAAATATCATGCTAAATTATTGTGTTCCTATGCTATTATATCCGTAACATATCGTTGTATATTTGAGTTTGTTCTAACTACAACTGGGTCAGAGGCTAAGCGAGAAATATGGTTTGAAGTAAAGTAAAATAGCAAGATTAATTAATTAGTTAATATTATATTGTACTACAACGACTTTGTGATCAAATTAATTAGACTTGACTTAACTAACTAACTAACAGCATATATTACCAGGTAACTTCCTGTTTCATCTCTATACGTGCTGCTCTAGATGCATAATTGACCCATGTTCATATGCTGTTATTTTAAACTATGGATACTCATTGCTTGCAATAAATTTATTAATTAGTTTTATCAATGGGTGTTTGGTCTAGTGGTATGATTCTCACTTTCGATAGGAGAGGTGCGAGTTCGATTCTGGCAACATTATTTTTGTAGCAAAATATTTTATAGAAATTAACATGAAAAAGGAAAAAAAAGACTATCCCATCGGTTCCTATTTAGATGAGATGTGTATGATGCATGTTATTTATTTATATTATTTAATGGTAATAAATATATTATCTTTCACTTACTAGATAAATATTAAAAATGTTTTGGAGAGTAGATGGTGCCAATGAAGATAGTACATAATCATAGCCAATTTGGATCTTTGACAAAACTCCATGCTATAAATACTTCTTCATTATTATTTTAGAAAAAAGTACGATCTCAAATATGTTGTTATATTTCTGCTATCAAATTAACATGATTACTTTTAACTCAAACCCCTTTCATTTGTTGATATTACATTTACAAGGATCCTGCAAAGGTGGTCAAGTTATTGAAAATGTTGCGGGGTTGGACAAAACAAAAATCTTTCTCATGAGTATTGAGTCTAATTTGCATTACTCTTTAGATTTCAAGTAAAGAATACAGAGAAATCTAATATTCTAATAATTAACTTGGTTTTTCTATATTATAATTCATTATTGTTGTTTGATATTTTGAAAATAAGACTTTTAGCATTTGAATTTCAAGTTTTGGATTGAAATTAGTTGTTAAATTTGAATTTTGTCTGCATCCAACGGGCTGGTCGAACAGTTGGGGTTTACTTTGAGTGGCATCTTCTGAGTTGGAATCAATGTGGACTACTTTGGCTTATAAAAAAATTAAATTTTGTCTAAGATTTAATATTCCTTTGGCCAAATTAGTAATTTCCTCCTCTAACTTATATTTTTTGTTTTGATTTCCTCTAGCAAGTAATAAAAGTTTCAATTTTGTCCTCTAAGTCCTTTCCGTTAAAAATATAAGTCCTTTCTGTTAGTTAGCACAAACGGTGTTAGTAACGGTGATGACATGACATATTGTAACGGTAAAAAAAACGCTGACACGGAAAAACAAAAAAGAAATAAAAGAAAATCTAATGTTTATAAGATTGAGGGATTGAATTTGGGGATTTAGGGTTTATTTCATCCCCAAATCCCATCGTCATCTTCTAAATTCGCAGCAATGGCGTCACGTTGTTCTTCAAGTGCTGGTAGCAGAAAATTAAACCGAGGTACAAGATTTCCTCCTTGCTTCGATTGCGGAGAGAGAGCAGTTTTTTGTGTGGTTACGAAGTTCAACGAGAACAGAGGAAAGAGGTTTAGGGGTTGCTCAAATTTCAGGGTAAATTTCATGAATTTGTTTCTTCAATTAGCTTCGTTTAGCTTATTTAAGCATGTTGAAGTTGATTTTTGTCCTCAATTTTGTGGATTTGCAGGATGGTGTGAATTTATCACCACATTGTTAAGCTTCACTTTCGCTCATTCACATTTTCTGATTTATTTGTTTTTTTTTTTTGCATCATGTCAATTTTTAAGTTCTTCCTTGATTGAAGGATATGGAATTTCTAGATTTTTTTGTCATTTATGTAGACTTTAGGGGGTGTATTTGTTATTATTATTATTATTATTATGATTATTATTATTGTTATTATTATTGTTATTATTATTATTATTTTTTTATTATTATTATAACTATTACGGTAACACATAGATTTTTGGAGTAGGTTTTTTAAAAAAAAAAAAACAGACAGTGGAATCCACCATAGGTGCATGGCAGTGAATGCACAGTTGAGTCATCATCATGGTCCTGGCAAACGTCCTGATCCTACTGCCGGGCTACCAACCATCTCCCAGCCCAGAGACTATGTACCCCTTTCGGGATAGCCCCTTTGCACTAGACTGTCTACCCTTTTTTCGGGATAGCATAGCACTTCAGGTTATCTGCCCCTCTCGGGATAACCCTACAGTTTCATCTTTTATGGTTGTCCTCTTACCAGGTCTACTTCCGGCGGAACTTAGCCCTCTTACTCAACCACGGCTGAAGGGGAAAGCATTTCCACAATTCCTTTTTATTTAATAACATGTTCTCATGCATCAAACATCATATTCATTTCATCTTATTCAAATAATAATTCCAGTAATCCCATTTTCAAATATGAACATCTCGTATTTGAATATTATGTAACAGAAATGTTATGTTCAAATATCTGTTCGAACATGGCCTTCCACCTTCGAACATATATTTGAATATACTAATTCTCGGATTTGTTTTTTGAAAACATAGTGAATTTAATACAAGTCTAAATCCTCATTTAGTCACATTAGAATCTGGATTATCTTATTCATGTGTTTCTATGATTTCAACTTCATTCACGCCTCTAATTAAATTCCTAACCATGCATTATTTACTAGCATGTTTAATCAATACAAACACCATTCATAGCATGCCCAACCATACACATAATTCTAACACATTATTTCTAACTCCCTAACACATGTTACTAGCATTTCCTAGTCACATGTTCCTAATAGTCTGTAATATCCTCGATTGGAGATTTTAGGGTTACCTCAAATCTTCGAGAATCCTTTTCTCTTCCAAACCCAATATCAGTTTCCAACTCCCTTCCTTCTGCACCTGCTGTCTCTGAGGTTGGATCTCAACTCTTTGAAACCTTTAGTTAGGGAGTAAACATGGTGAGATGGAATTCCTTGGATTGAGAAGTTACAGTGTAGTTGATTCGTGACAGAGGTTTTGAGAGAGTGTAGAGTGAGGAATCGGGAAAACAACGAGTTTTCGAGACAAAGCACCCCTATTTATAGACTTTGGGTGTCCATATTCGATTATAAGGCTCATGTATTCAATTCCACACTTCCATATTTGAATATGAAAAGTCCATATTAGGAATTAAAATTAGGAACTCCTTAGGCACATTATATGATTCACGCACCAATTTGAGAAAGAAACGGTTCCACCTTTGAAAGGATAAAACCAATTCCATGACCTAATCATAACATTTCAATCACCTCACATACATCAATCTGAGTGAGTTAAAAATAACTCTATTTGTACATAACCATATTGATCAAAGAGTAGCAAACCAGACTACCAATCCTTTCCTTTTAACGCCTTTCCCAAAAAACAAGCCTCTGAATTGTAGAAAACATTCTCTAAGGTCAGAAGCCTAATCCTTCACTCACTGATTTCATTGCGCTCCCTTTCCTTCGCTCATTGACTTCAAAAAACCCAAATCCATGACAATGTTGTCGTTGTTCCTCATGGCAATGTTGTTTCTCTCTTAGTTTCTCTAGCTCGTTTCCATCTTCTCTCAGCTGCACTCAAATCTGAATGTTTTACAATCGGAATAGCTTTGGGTTCAATCCAAACAAACTATCTGAAACACCAAATTTAGTTTAATTGTGTATTGACTTTACTCAAGGCCTCTTTTACAAGATTGGAAACCCTTGTACGCATTTTGAAGCATCTGTCAATTAATTCAAGCAATTTTACTTCTGAGTATGAATTTGCAAATTTTTTTGTTAGCTTTGTATTGATTCAAGCAAGGTAATGTGTTTTCTTCCTATTCATTCATGCAATTTGACTTGTCGGTGTTTTTTTTATGCTCTTTTCTAACTTTTCTTTTGTTCTAGTGAGCCTGAAGTTGTTTGCAGAAATGGGATTCTCCAAGGCACAAGTAGCAAGAGCACTTCATTATTTTAGTTAGTTGATTTATTTTGTAAAGATCCGTGGACATTAAATTATGAGAAGTATAACAGCATGCTTGTTTATGATTTTGGAGGAAGCAAAAGTGAACCCAGTGAATTTGGGTTTTTCATGGCTTTGGAACTGTTCAGTTTGATGTTGATAACCTCTTAAAGTATTCACAAATTGAAATGTTATTAAGTTGGTAACCTCTTAAAAAGTTTACACATTTTGCAAAATTGAAACTGTAATTAGCTAATTATTTTTAAATTTGATCAAATATTGCAATCTATTTTTAATTCACTTACAAGAATAAAATCGGAAAAATTACGTCTCAAAATTATTAGGAGTTATGGCTTATGTTCAAGGCTCTTAAATCTCAATGATTGCAAAATAGGTTGACTCAGCCTTGAATCCAAAGTAGTCCACAGATTTATGGTTTTTGATTAGTAATTTCATATATAGGTAAATGGTGTGAAATTCAACGAGTATTCATCTATTATAGTCTCGGACCGCTATGATCAATCATTGCGTGCTTGGGATTGCAGATGTCACAGTACTGAGCCAATTTAATTTCTGATGGCTTATTGATAGTGAGTTGCAAATGATGTGCAGATTATTCACACATTTGCCGATAGTGTGATGTCTATTTGTCTAACAAAAATTGAAATTATTCGAGGAAGTGTTGATAGAAGTGTTCAGACATTTGGCATTTGTATTGCCAGGTTTGTTATAAAACTTAATGATGATTTTTGTGATAGATGAATTTCTATTTACAAAAAACTATCAAGTATGATCAGTTAACTGGTGTTTCTAAATGAAAGAGATATGCTGATATTAGTGCTTTAGGTAGCATTTGATAGGATGCTAGAAAGATGCAGTGCATAAATTGAGTTTTATCCTATGTTTGATATGTTCTAAAACTAGAATAGAACGAAGTATGACGTTAAAAAATGGTATCTTTTTGGAAAATGTATATAAAGGACACACTTGTAAGGTTAGCATGCAGATACCTAATTCTAGTTTTACTGATTTAGCGTTTTCTATTGATCTACAAGTAGCATCATTTAATGATAATGGCAGATTGCTGCAATTGTTCATTAATAAAACATTTTTAACCCAAAAGAATATTTTTCTCTATGTTTTGAGTAACTTTTATATGTCTGTTACAAACTTATTAATATTCATTTTATGAACTTTGATAATTTTTCTTGGACTGTTATCAGTCTTACAAATTGGATTGCTGCCTTACCAATATGGATGCTCATGTGGCTGGTAGCTCTGAGGATGGCTTCATCTATTTTTGGTATGTTGTAGATGTATTTGTTGTGTCAAATTCAACGCCCATACCTAAGTGGTAATTCTTTTTTACTAGTTTGTTATTTTCTTGGTTATAATTGCAGTAACTTTGTTATTGTATTAACTAAATGCTCCTTATGCAGATTTAGTTCTTTTGTAATTTAGTTGAGGGCTGTCATTCTTCTCTTGGATTTGCGTTTATTGAATATACTTGCAAAGTAGAAACATTCCTTTTAATACATTTTAATGTTATTAGGTCTTTGAGAAGCTTGGGCCATGCTTATTTTCTTTTTTAGAGAAATAAATACTAACCATTTTCTGTGAATCTTCTTTGGGAATTTGGAGGAAAACTTTAGGAATCTATAGCATGTCTGTGAATTATTTTTTACCTTCAATTTATTTCTCATGTTGTATCCTAATAACTCATACTTGCCAATGAACTACACTTGTAGTATGTGTGTGGAATGTGGATTATTCTTGACCTTTAGTTTATTTCTCAAGTTTTATTATGAGGATTATTCTTGATCTTTATTTTATTTTTAATTTTAATTCTTATTTCTCAGGTTTCAGATATGCATGAATTACACTTAATCCGGACCGACCTGAAGCAAAAAAATCTTTTGAATATTTAAAGCTTCCTAGCTCTAAGGTATTTAGCATTTTTTCATGCAAAACATAATGACTGTTTGTGGAATCAATTATAAGATATTTTAGAAAAATTATTTGATTGGTGTAGAAAGTTTCCTCATATGAAACACAATTCTGGTCCTTGCTAAAGCCTAGTACTATGGTATAATCATTGCTCCATTGTTTGTACAAAGAATTATACAAAGGCTTTGAGATTAATTCTTGTATGTAGTTTTTTATGTAAAATTTTGTAATTGAAGTGCTTGACAATTATTTTAAATGATATGATGTACTTTAGATTTGTTGTACTTTAATAAGTATATTTAACCATGGGTTCTCTATGTGCAGGTGATATAAATCCAAAAGAGATGGGCTTTTATGACAGAGAATAAATGCATTGTGAGAAAGTTTCAAGTAGATACTACTAATTTCTTTGTATGAGATAGTATTTTCCGTATGAGTTATACTCTTTTCTTAATCAATGAGTTATATGTATATATATTTTAAATACATGTTAAGAAGGTCACACTTTGATCATTAAACTTTTCTTTGCATCATAGTGCATTTTTGGATAACATTTGAATTATAAGAAGTCTTGGAAGGTTTATTTATATTGAAAATTGTGGTGGTTTATCACTTTTTTTTCCATATAAATCATTCTTAAGAGAATAAGTGTATTATAAAAACTAAAGAAAGTAAATATAATATAGACAAATCTCAAAGAAAGTTAGTGTAATTAACTAATTATTCTTAAATATAAATAACATTCTTTTGACAACAACTAGTACGGTACCCGTGTGTTGGCACGGGTTTTCGATGCTTCTGTTTTGAGTGTGACGCAAAATTTTGTAAGACAATTATCACCCATTGATATGATTAACAAAAAAATACATCATGGAATCCAAGATACGAAAAATAAAATACTTGATCCAGCCATCGGTAACAATCATTTGTGAAAAATGAATTGACATCACAAACAAAAAGATGAAAGAATGACAACTTTTTATTTCTCAAAAAAATCCAACAACTTACATCACAAACTCTGAATGGTAAATTCCCATCGATGGAACAATTTGTGAGGTGTAATCTCAAAATTATAGAATATATCCGCCATGGTCTTCGATGACGCATCTGTAAGTTTATAGTAATGTCTTATAATGAATAAACAATAGCGCAATCAAAATTAAAATATTTAATAAGTTTTATATACTTAAAATACACATAATGATCAAACAAAAAGAAATAATTCACCTTAATAAACATTGCATTAAGAACCTTTCCAAATTTCAAAACTTTTGTATAGACACAATCTCTCCCGTGCCGAACTACAACACAAAAATACTAAACATGAAAAAAATTGGATGATATAACACAACATGAAACCCAAGAAAAAAAATGGTGAACGGGTCGTTTTCGTGTTGTGAGTTAATTTGCTTTTAAATATTTTATAATAAATATACAATAACATATATAAATGAGTTTGATGGTACTTATGATAATGGTAATAACATTAAAAGTATAAATTATATATAGTATACACATGTATATTTGTATATTATCGATAGATTGAACACTTGAATATATATATATCCCTAAAAAAACTACAAATTATAGTGGAATGGGAGGATATGCTCAATCAGTACTTGATCTTGAAACACCAGATCTTTTCTGGAAGTACAATTATAGTAGTTGTTGCTGCAGAGAAGTATAGTGTTAAACATATTTTAGGCCAGCTCGCAAACCATAGCAGTGATGCAATAAATTCTTGTTTTCATGTATGCTCCATCTCCTCCAATTCCTTTGCATAATCGGAAACTTGTGATATTAAGGGGGAAAAACAGAGCCATGCATGTTAAATAAATCGTTTACAGAGAAGGAACAATGACATACTTCCAAATCAAAACAGAGGCTGTAACAAAAAACAATACCAAAATAATCATCCATTAATCAGTAAGTTGAATATTAGAAAGAAACATATCTAACGTTTAGTGCATGTATCATATCATTTTTATTATGAGTTTTCCATGTTTTTTTTCAAGAATTAAGTGCAACAAGTTTTTGTTATAAAAGTTGTGAAAGATGACATGAGTGAGATCAGATAAATTTCTACCTCCAATTTTTCTCCCCTCTCCATAAGCTTGTTTCTTGTTGTGCATCAACTGAAAAAGCATCATGCAATAAGGGATATATTAATACATTTAGGTCATTGAAAACAACATAGTACTAAATCAAAGACAAAAAGCATAGATAGCTAATGATTACACTAGTTTTTTTGTGTAAGCAGCTTTAGTTTCTCTTGCGGTTCTAAGTCTTGGCTTTCTATCATCTTTTTGTCAAATATATATCCTACTAATTTTTCATTTCTCAAAACATTTCTCATGCAAACCTCTGAAAAGCAGAAGGAATCAGAATATAGTATAATGAATATTTACATGAATATTAACATAATTAACATAAACAATGACATATAAAGCTGATAATTAACTACTTACATTAATATGCTAGACTGAATAAACAATGCAATGCATAATTCAAATTCATTGGGAAGCATAATGAGACACGAAAATTGAATATTCATTCCTCCTTTGGCAAAATCAAGTCAATATCAAATCCATATTTATTAACTTTTCCCATTTCTATTAATTTTATGACTAAAAATTTATATCGTCAGTAAATTGTACAGGTTGTATAACAAAAAAAAAACAATAAAATGGAAGTTGAAAAATAACTCCCTAAGTACATCAAGACTCACCACTCCAAAATGCAGAAAGGACAAAGCCATTGAAAAAACAAGCAGAAGAAGGTACAACAACATACAGAGTAGAGGCTAAAAAATTAGTACTCCCTCTATTCTGAAATATTAGTCACTTTAGTAAAAAAATTTATTCCAAAATATTTGTCACATTTACATTACCAATGCTATATTCATTAACTTTTCCCATTTCTATTATTTTATAGCCAATAGTTATTGAATAAATCTCAAAGTCAATTATTCATTTAGTTTACCTATGTACTTTTTGTTAGATTCTATAGAAATTAATTGTTCTTCTTAATCCATGTGAAATCTCCAAAAGTGACTAATATTTCATAACATAGGGAGTAACAATCAATTTGTAGTGATTAACAAAACATTGCTGCATCCAAACTCTAAAAAATCGATACAAAGGATGCAATAGAAGAGAAATACATTATTAGTCATATCTCAGCTAAGAATACCAAGCCCATATATGAAATCATTCTGTTCCATTTCTGCAGTAACCGAGTTCACCGAGATCATTCTGTTCTGTATCATTCGAGATCAACGAACAAACACTCATGGTGACTACTCACTAAGGTCCATGAGTAGGGAAAAAAGCTAAGAAAACAATTAGAGCCTACATTATACAGATGACATTATTAAATCAAATCTAACAAAACCTCCATGTAGTGTCCATACATTCAAGAAATCTAAAGATCCCCTATAATGTCAAAAATTGCTAAATCATAAACCATTATCACAAACACAAGTTTGTTCAGTTTGTGATAGTTTAGAAAATATTTAATTTATTACCATTTACCTGTCTCTTCATGCACAATGTGCATTTTCTTTATCTACAGAAAAGCAGAAAGATAATAGAGAGAATTAGAAAAATTATGTAAGTGCAATGAAATCATAAATTATTAACCCAAGCATCAATCAATCCAAGCAAGCTAGCAACCATGGACAGAGACACAAAATAAATGAAAAAGACAGGGAGAATAAGACCGTAGAAGATAGTAATACACAAAAGAGTAGGAAAATAAAAGAAAAAGGAAAAAGTAGACAAACATGTGATGGATTCAAACAAAATCCAAGCTACGGCGGTGCAAGGTGAAGATTGGAGGCAAACAATGGTGGGGGAGGAGGCTTTAGTGATACACAAAGTGGAGAGGAAACCCTTAAATCGTATACCTTTCCAAACCCACACAAAACACAAATTCAAATCACACAAACCCTAAATAGAGAGGAAAATGAAGACATGCACAACGAGATAATAGGGAGAATAAGAAAGATGGAGAGCGAGATGGAGATGTGCGAAGAAGAGAGCGAGATGGAGAGAGTTTGAGAAGATGATGAACAATGAATGGAGAAGATGGGACAGGAGAGGAAGAACGGGAGAGACAAAGAATTGAAGTGGGAGAAAAGTGAAGAAGGTGGTAGGAGAGGAAGAGGCAACGTGAAATTTGGAGAGAGAGAGTATTGTATCTTTTTTTTTCAAATGATACAAAATAATCCAAAATGATTCAATTCAAAATGGAGGGAAGCATAGAGGGTGAGGGAGCCAAATTTTTTGGGGGGAAAAGGTGGTCTCATTTGCTGCCACTTGTTGCTACAGGATTGTTTGGTTCCCCAATTAGGGGTTTCTTTTCAATCCTTGGATGATACTTACTACATTAGTCATTACATTTATGAACACGTGGCACATGGCTATTAGAGGCTTTAATTTCTCACAGCTGGAGATGACGATCCGTGGCTTCAGCTTATGAACCACTACATCCGTTGATTAGGAAACTCATCAACGGTGGTTCTTTCGGCTCTCTAAAAATTTCACAAACCAAAACATATCCTTTCAAAATTCCCGCCCTCCCCTTTTCACAATCTCCACCGTATAAATACTCTCCACCTTCACATACATTAACACACATTTGCTTCAACATCTCAGTTCTTAGACCTAAGAAAGATCAAGCATTTCAATAAGCAAGTATGAGACACTCATTGTAATGACTCGCACGAAGCAAACCGTAAGGAAATCCACCGGAGGAATGGCTCCGAGGAAGCAACTGGCGACAAAGGCAACTCGAAAGTTTGCTCCGGCAACCAGCAGCATATCACGAAGCTTCTATTGCAAAGATTGGTTAGAGAAATTGCTCAAGATTTCAAAACAGATCTCTGATTCCAGAGCAGCAACGTTTCTGCTCTGCAAGAAGCCGCCGAAGCCTACCTCGTCGGATTGTTCGAAGATATCAATCCATGTGCAATTCATGACAAGAGAGTCACTATTATGCCTAAGGATATTCAGCTCGCTTGTAGGATTAGGGATGAGAGACCTTAGGGTTTGTTCTTGTCATGTATTGAACCTTTTCGCAGTTTTAGGGTTCTTTAAAATGTCATCTTTATTAGAAGGTTGATTGGATTTGAGTTTCCATAGAAGAGGTTGTAAAATTCATCGTTTCTTATCAAAAGAATTGGATTCCAGTTTCATGTTTAAATTATCATGCTTATTTCGTCTGTAGAGTAACAAAGTGTATGGCGTTGTTTTTTGCCTTTTTCTTCCCTTGCTTTCTTTTTCTTTCCTTTTCCTTTTACCATTTCTAATTGCTTTTAAATTTTCATTTCATTTTGTTTTAACTATTATCCAAAATAAAGTATTATTGGTATGGTACCTCTGCATTCTCTCGGGTGTACGATGTGTTTGAATATAGGTGGTTTTTATGGTGCCATTTCGATCAAGATGGCACAATGCCTTCTTATCCAATCAAATCAAAAAATTGATAAGAGACAATTAGAAATTTAATTAAGTCATATTCTCCATTAATTCATTTATATTTGAATAGATATAAACTTGATTTGATCATAAAAAAAGATATAAACTTGATTTTATTTTTAATTTGAATTTAACATTTAGTTTTTATTTTTAATCTAAATTATATATCTCTGTTTTTTTAATTAAATATTTATATTTTGTTACATTATTAAATGGTATATGAGCTTTAATTAATTTAAAATAAAATTAATTTCGGTTTGATTCTTTTATTTTTGTTCATTTTAGCTCTTTTACTTATTTTAGCTTCATTTTATTTTATTAAATTATAAATTAAAGTATCTAAAATTGTTGCTGGATGTGAGAAAAAAATAACACAATGATAAAAAATTTATATTGTGGGCATTAATTATTTATCAATAAAAATCAATAATACAAATGATGATATTATATTAAATTGATAAATTACTAATATAAAGAAAAATTAAAGGATCAAATTAGAATTTGAGATTAAGTTATGAGACTAAAGTACGAATTTGGCCATAAAAATATAATGATTGATAGATTAATATTATAAATCTGACAAGAATAAATCTAACTTAAATAATTTAATTGTATTTTAATTTTATGTTAAATGTTATATAATTTTTAATTCGAATTTTAGTTACGATATGTAAAATTTAAATATTATTTTCATATAAATAGCTAGTATGTGCCTCATTATGTTGTCATCCCTATGCTCAAGTCTTTATTACTTTTATCACGTTCTTTTAAGTCTTATCATTTGTTTCTAATCCAATTATCAGTTATTTACGTTCTATTATTTTGGAAATACAATTAGCTTTAATTACTTGTATCATGGGGGGCTTTATGTAAATGGCAGACATAAAACAAGATAATACAAGTAACTAATACTTGAGTCTTAAGCAAGCATTAGGCTCAAAACAACGTGACTTGGGTAACTTATATTCCAGCCTGAAGCTAACAATAGACCTAGAAAAAAAATACATAATTAATTAATACTTGAACTTGAAGCAAATTGTATTTCTAAAATAATAGCCTGAAACAAATTATAAATCTTATAGGAACGTGACAAGTAACTGATTGTTGAGCATAGGGATAACAATGTCAAAACACAAGTGACAAATGCTATAAGCAACCTTACTTTTGATTATGAATTCAACATATTAAAGAGTCGTAGCCCCGTGCGTGCATGACACACGGACATCAAATACTAGTGTGTACAATATGCCAGTAGAATAATCTAACAACATATGCTACTAAATATGAGTTAAGGTATTTTTCATTTCAAACTACTCTGTGTCTTCCTTATTTTGTCACACATTTTTAGAAATTCAATCAATATTTGAATTGTCAAAATTCTCTCCAATTTTTACCAGAAATTGAAGTTGGTGGGAATTTCTAATCTTCTACCGACACCTTAGACCACCTAGATACATATACAAATTTAATCTAATGATAGATGTTTTCATACCCATAAATACAAGTTAGTATCTTTTTTATTTCTCTTTTGTATGTATCCTTTTTTTTATTTTCTCATATAATAAGTGACGGTCCATTATTAAATGAGAAAACAAATAAAAAAATAGATATAGAAAAATTTAATTAATATTTCAACTGTTTAATATTTCAAAAGTTAGGTGATCTTTTCATTTGACTTTTCTCTGTGTTTTTTTTCTCATTTAATGGACCATGGTATCTCATCTAAAATTTTAAAACATATTTCCAGAAAAATTAATTAATTTTTTAATTTTCAATTGCCATTAAATGTTTACAAGAAATGGGAGTTAGTGGACATTTCTAATTTTCTAGAAACGTGTAACATCCCAAATTTACTAGTGATGATATCTAAGGCTATTTAATTGTGGTATATGCTTAATTCAAGAACCAAGTACCAACAATTAAGAGATTATGTAGAAGAGAGTTAAAAGGGGACTCTCAAAGAAAGGGAGGACCTACTTGCAAATTTTAAAAATTGCTAAGTAGTCCCTCCCATCTTAAGTGAACTAGACCACACTAGATAAGAGACCATAGCCTTCCTCTTCTCCCCATTCTCGCCAACTTCCTTCTCTCACTAGAAAATCACTTTCTCCTCCTTCTCTCTAGGACAAGCTCCTCCATTCTCCATGGTTATGCCTTGCATGTGGGTTTTCAAGTGTTTCTAAGCCTAATTCTTCTCTAAATCAAGCTTGGGTAAGTTAATCTCTTCATCTTTTTCTCCATTTATGGTTACTCCCTCAATCTCTCATGTGAGCTGAAATGGATCTAGGGGCATAATCACCAAAGGACCAAGTAAATGACAAAGGAAAAGAGGTTATGGGCTTGGAAGCTAGACCCTAGGTTGGAGAATCAAGCTTGAAGGCAAAGAACAAGTTTCAAAGGTAACCCCAAAACCTCAATAGTATAGCTAGCTGGAAATTGTGAATGGTAGGATGAATTGTGTGATGCAAATTGTAATTGTGGTTTGAAATCATGTAAATTTTCTTGATGTTTGATGAAATTGGTTGTTTTGTTGCTATGTTAGGTATGTTGCTTGTAATTGTGATTGTAATGTTTGAATGCACATTTGATGTTTGATGAATTAGCTCACATGGATGAGTTTATGGTTTTGGAAGTTGAATTGGGTTAAAGGTTTACGTTGGTTAAAAACATGGTAGGATTTTGATGAAATTCTGAGTGTTAATGCTGTGACTTTGTACTGAAATACGAACCATTTTTTATTTTGAATTGGTCATCATGGTCTACATAAGAGTTGTATACAATCCTCTTACATTTCCAATGCCTTTGGTTTCACTCAATTTGGAGGTCTACAACTCTAGTGATGACCAAATTACTAAGACAGGGTCTATATGAAAGTATCTATTTTGTTGATTTCACATACCTGTCAAAGATGACTGTTTTTGAAAATTAAAATTTTAGAACTGGGTTTTTAGCCTTCATAAGAGTTGTAGAGAATCCTCTTAGCTTTCAAATGCTTTTGGTTTCACTCAATTTGGAGGTCTACAGTTATGGCCGAAATACAAACAGGGGTGCGCACACGTTCCTGGGCTGTGCGCACAAGATTGGACAACAGCTCCAGGGGTGAATTAAGGTGCGCACACCTTCATCGGCTGTGCGCACAAGATGGTGGTTGACAGCTTCTAAGTGTTTTCTACATCTTTTCTTCAACTTTCTTCATTCTTGCCTTCATTATTCAAGTCCAATCCTCTAAAATCAACACTTCTCCATGCTTTATTTCGACATGAACATAATCAAACAAAATGCAATGTAAACAGAATGAATGCATCTCTAGTATTGGAATGGATGAAAATAGGTCCCATTGTTTTACAAATTATGCCTAGTACCATGAAATTGTGTGGTGCATGATTGTGGATGAATGGCTTTATTGTATGTTATGAATAAGGTAGAAATTGAACATGTATTTGTGTGATTGAATGTTTCAAAATTTATGTTTAAGGAATCAAATGCCTCTCCTCATCAACAAGGGTATGTTTTAAGGCCTTGGTATGAGGAAGAGAATGAGGTTTTAACATGTATTTAACATTGCAAGGGAATTGTTAAGGGCCTTGTATTGTTAAGGGGCTTTAATCCAAGTTTTCATGATTAATTAATAACTGAAATTATGTCATTGACTTGAAATACTAATGCAATATGTGAATAACTCTCCTCATCAACAAGGGTATGGGTTAAGGCCTTGGTATGAGGAAGAGAATGAGACCGATATTGCATTGGTTTATGCATTTTCATTCATGATAAAAGACACTGCATTGGTCACCTTCGGGTGTGAGACCGGGCAGATTGAGGGTTAAAGGGGGGACGCTTCCTTGGACAATGGAGATCTCCAACGAGGGTGCGGGTTGCCGGCACAAAACTGATAAAAAGGAACATGCATAGCATACCTCATTAGAGTTCACAGATTATGAATGATTGATTGTGTGATGGAACTTAATATTTATGTGACTGATTGACTGTTTAAGGAACTTGAGGTTCATATGGATGATGTTAGTATTAAATCTAGGAGGGGATAGTTTTGCAACTTGTTGCCTGCAACACTGTGGAAACGTTTTTATATAACCGGGGGTTACTGAGATATATGTGAATTCGTATATCTCACGGTTACAGTATTGCAGGTGATGTCATGGCTAGAGATGATGGAGAAAAAGAATGAAGACTTATATTAGATGTTTTATTGTACCTATAGTTGTAATCCTAAATTGTAATAAAGTTACTATCATAGATTTCCTCTTTTGAGGTCACTTGGACTTGTATTTTGAGACTCTAGCCAAGTAATTCAGGTCTAACTCTCACTAGTGTGGTCATGTAATTATATATTCAGGATTTATTTTTTAAATAGGGTAATTTTCATAGAATCATTGACAAGGCCACTCAATCACGTGAAAAGCATGTATGTTTTACATGTTAGTTTAAGGCCATTTTATGAGGGTGTTACATTTGGTATCAGAGCAGTTTGATCTATTCGGACCATGAGAGTTGAATTAAGTTAATTGGCTGAGTCTTCTAAGTCCTAGGTTGCCTTTCTCGGAGTTATATACTTTGGATTACAAAGCCACTAATATTGAGCCTAATCAACTCAATATTGTGTATTTGTATGAAGCAAATATGGCTTCTCGGAGGCAGGGAAGATTGAGAATGAGTGCTAGGGAAAAGAATAACATAAAATCACCCATTCCGTTAGCATTGATTACTGCCACAATTAGGTAACCGATATCTCAAGCTTTGTTGAAGATGATAGAGACATAGGAATTGGACAGGGTAAACTCAAGAAGGGGACTGAATCCTTTAAATTCCAACTTGGGACATGACCATAGCAAAATGGGTGACTAAGTTTAGTGAATGTTGAACCCAGACCTCAAATAGTGAATTCAACGATCTCACCCACTGTAAGTGTTTGATGGACAATTAACCTTAGAACTCAAACTTAGTGAAATTGATGCTTTGTACCCCCATCCTTTTGGAAGTGTAATTTTGATGGTGGTATAGATTCATGAGCTAGGGGTAATGTGAGACTTAAGGTAGTATGAACACACTAAGTACCTTGTTGATGGTTGATGATGAGAGTTAGGAACTCATTGAATTCAACAAGTTTTTCTTGGTTATTTGAAGTATCACAAGAGGGATTTATAAATTGATGAACGATGAATGTGAGACGTTGAATTGTGATGTATTTAAGGAGTATTCAGTGGGGAAAACACTCGGATCAAATTTGGGGGTTGTGATAGGAGAAAAAAAAAATCCATAGGATTCCTCTTCACATATCTAGTGATTGGTTCCCACATGGAACTTGAGCCTAGAATAGTAGAGGAAGATCCCAACTTTGGGAAAGACTGGAACTCATAGAAATTTTAATCATTGACCCCTTAGGGTAAGAATAGGGGAGCATAAAAAGGGACTTTTTCCAATTTCCTCTTTGAATTCTGAGACTTTAATATCCCTAGGATTTTGATTCCCTGAACTCTTACACAAGTTAATTGTCATTGATAGACCATAGACTATGAACCTCTAATTTTATCAGTTATCGTTTCCTCGATTGCTGCTTTAAAGTTGGAGTAAGATTTTGTTCAGACAAACTTTAGGTTTAAAGTAATATGGACCATAAGGATTAAGTAACTTTATCTTCATAGCCAAATCACATTTCAAACTCCAGGTGTTAGAGTGAACGGTATCCCAATAAGGCAAATGTCATGGCGAATACTTTAAGAAGGAAATTTTTACACCTCCCTTACGATGATAGCGCACGAGTTAAAGTTGTTAAAAGAATTATGAATTTTGAACTAGGGGCTTAGGTTAACAAATTGAGTTTACCCCGGGGAAGGCTAGACATAAAGAATGAATTCAAAATTCAAATACGAATGACTCAGGCTAACAACGAGAAACGTTGGCAAGGAAGAATCAGCCCGAGCTCTTCAAATTCAGTGACGAGATTACCCTCATCAAATAGAGGATTTGGCTTGTAAGGAATGAGAACCTTAGAAAGTGGTAAATAGGAGGGAAGCCTCAAGAGCATTACTCAATCTCTCTAAGTTCAACAAAGAGGTATAAGAAGGGAAAAATGTTATGGCAGCACGGGAGGGAAAGAGACATTGCTTTATGCGACTAAATGCCTACTTGTCAAAAGGTAGGGATTAAACACCAAGTACTTGCTGGAAAATTATGATCCTCAGTTAACCTTGCATGAAATGAGAGAGTATGATTATGGACTTGTGACATGTTTTCCAAGAACTTAGCTAGACGATAAATCCACATAGGTCATCGCTGACAAATTACCAAGTCCGCTTACTTCCGATCATAAGCGCAAATAATCCAAGGATAAACATGCTCAACCTTGTAGAAGGAAGATCGTCAAGGTTGCTAGGAAATTTTTATCACGTGTAGAGGCTAACTAAAGCGTTGAACGTCCTCCGTCCGGCATTCATGATTAGATAGTTGAGGCTCCGTGAAGGTAACTACAACATCGAGGACCTCGAATCATTTGTGATAATTTCCGAACTAGAAATATGGGGGCATCGCCTTTATGGAGTTAAATTCGAAGTCTTCAGCAACCACAAAAGCCTTAAAAATCCCCTCGGCCAACAAGAATTGGACACTAGACAAAGAAGGTGGATGGAATGTCTCTAGGATTATGATTCCAAGTTGAAACACCACTAAGGGGAAAGTCAACATGGTGGCAGATGCCTTAAGTCGAGAGTCCTTATGTGTTTCAACCATGATGATTCGTAAGTGACAATTGCTAGAGGAATTTAGAGATCTCAACCTCAAAGTTTCAAGAAACCCCTCAAGTATACCCTTGACTAGGCTTGAAATAAGAAATGAACGTAGGGAAAGGATTAGGATAGCCCAATCTAAGGATGTGGAATTGATGTGAAAGGAGAGCCAATCGGGCTTCTCCCAAAGCAAGTGATGGGGTTACTCTATTGCGAGAGATGATTGTTATTCTTGACGATGAAAGCCTTAAACATATGTTAATAGAGGAAGGCCACAAGAGTGGATACCCTTTCAACCGGGCATCACCAAGATGTATA
Source organism: Cyamopsis tetragonoloba (assembly GCA_037177725.1). Lineage (NCBI taxonomy): Eukaryota > Viridiplantae > Streptophyta > Magnoliopsida > Fabales > Fabaceae > Cyamopsis > Cyamopsis tetragonoloba. Next base: position 39,850,594 of record CM074122.1, on the reverse strand, counting down.
GAGGTTTGAGGAAAAAATAAATTCAGTAACTGGGCATGATAAGGATAGTGCTTTTTTCCGTAGCCAAATGCTTTAACTGTCAGCAAACTAGGATCAGGCATCGAAAACCCTCTAGCAAATTACAACCCGAGAAAACCATTCAGATCTCACAGGATATGTGGAGGACCATTCTAGCATGGGGATGACATTGTATGAGGTGTTGTATGACAAGAAAAGTAGATTTCCTTTATGCTGGTATGAAGTGAGTGAAAAGGCCCTCTTGGGACCAGAGGTGAGCAAGGAGACATCTGTGAGGATTGGGATCATTGGGGAAAGGTTTCAAATTACCCGATAGATGAAACATTATACGAATCAAAAGTGAAAGCCTCTCAAATTCAATAAAAGGGAGCATGTATTCTTGAAGGCTACTTCCACCGCAGGGGTTAGATGAGCCATTCGAGTCATTTTGGGTATCGAGTCATTTTCCTTGAAACTACTCTAAATTCAATAAAAGTTTCACTCTCACTTCATAGGACCCTTCTAAACCTTGAAACATGTCGGGCTTTTGGGTATCGAGTCATTTTCCTTCAAACTACTCTAAATTGCATATTGTGTTTCATGTATCCTAACTCCCAAAGCACAATTTGAACCTATTACATACCCCGGATATCATAGATAGTAAAATTGAAAGAGGATTTGTCTTATCAATCCACGCCAGTAAAGGCTGTGGACCGTAAATTCAAGACACTAATGAATAAGACAATCTCCTTAGTGAAAGTTCTTTGGCAAAGTTTAGATTCCACCGAAGTCACATAGGGAAAGAGCAGGATGTCCGGGAATTGTGCCTTGAGTTGTTTAAGAACTAGTAAGTACAATTTTGAGGGCAAAATCAAATTAAGGGCGGGGAGAATTGTAACATCCCAAATTTACTAGTGATGATATCTAAGGCTATTTAATTGTGGTATATGCTTAATTCAAGAACCAAGTACAAACAATTCAGAGATTATGTAGAAGAGAGTTAAAAGGGGACTCTCAAAGAAAGGGAGGACCTACTTGCACATTTTAAAAATTGCTAAGTAGTCCCTCCCATCTTAAGTGAACTAGACCACACTAGATAAGAGACCATAGCCTTCCTCTTCTCCCCATTCTCGCCAACTTCCTTCTCTCACTAGAAAATCACTTTCTCCTCCTTCTCTCTAGGACAAGCTCCTCCATTCTCCATGGTTATGCCTTGCATGTGGGTTTTCAAGTGTTTCTAAGCCTAATTCTTCTCCAAATCAAGCTTGGGTAAGTTAATCTCTTCATCTTTTTCTCCATTTATGGTTACTCCCTCAATCTCTCATGTGAGCTGAAATGGGTCTAGGGGCATAATCACCAAAGGACCAAGTAAATGATAAAGGAAAAGAGATTACGGGCTTGGAAGCTAGACTCTAGGTTGGAGAATCAAGCTTGAAGGCAAAGAACAAGCTTCAAAGGTAACCCCAAAACCCCAATAGTATAGCTAGCTAGAAATTGTGAATGGTAGGATGAATTGTGTGATGCAAATTGTGATTGTGGTTTGAAATCATGTAAATTGTGTTGATGTTTGATGAAATTGGTCGTTTTGTTGCTATGTTGGTATGTTGCCTGTAATTGTGATTGTAATGTTTGAATGCACATTTGATGTTTGATGAATTGACTCACATGGATGGGTTTATGGTTTTGGAAGTTTAATTGGGATAAAGGTTTAGGTTGGTTAGAAACATGGCATGATTTTGATGAAATTCTGAGTGTTAATGCTGTGACTTTGAACTGAAATACAAACCATTTTTTATTATGAATTGGTCATCATGGTCTTCATAAGAGTTGTATACAATCCTCTTACATTTCCAATGCCTTTGGTTTCACTCAATTTGGAGGTCTACAACTCTAGTTATGATCAAATTACTGAGACAGGGTCTATATAAAAGTATCTATTTTGTTGATTTCACATACCTGTCAAAGATGACTGTTTTTGACAATTAAAATTTTAGAACTGGGTTTTTAGCCTTCATAATAGTTGTAGATAATCCTCTTAGCTTTCAAATGCTTTTGGTTTCACTCAATTTGGAGGTGTACAACTCAAGTTATGGCCGAAATACAAACAGCGGTGCGCACACGTTCCTGGGCTGTGCGAACAAGATTGGACAGCAGCTCCAGGGGTGAATTAAGGTGCGCACACCTTCATCGGTTGTGTGCACAAGATGGTGTTTGACAGCTTCTAAGTGTTTTCTACATCTTTTCTTCAACTTTCTTCATTCTTCCTTTCATGATTCAAGTCCAATCCTCTAAGATCAACACTTCTCCATGCTTTATTTCTACATGAACATAATCAAACAAAATGCAATGTTAACATAATGAATCCATCTCTAGGATTGGAATGGATGAAAATAGGTCCCATTGTTTTACAAATTATGCCTAGTACCATGAAATAGTGTGGTGCATGATTGTGGATGAATGGCTTCATTGTATGTTATGCCTAAGTACAAATTAACATCTTTTTCATGTCACTTTTTCTTTATGTCTTATTTATTTTTTTATATTTTAACAACAATGTTATCATAATATTTTAATTTTGAAGAAACACTTCACGTCAATCACAGAACTAAAAGTGGACCACCAACCACAATTTCAACACTATAAAAGCAATAGGGTAGCCCTAGTTTTTCTGACACTCTGACATTGAGAAGCAGTTGTGTAGTAGAAGGAGTTTTGATCTTCCCACGAAAAAAGAAATCAATGGATATGCAACTGTGTAGTTGTGATTGTCGAGGATTTCTTCTAATGGAACTGAAACTTCAGTGCCATTTCATGTAAGCTCTCTCTTTCTATCGGTCCCTCTCCTTTAATCTTATGTGAGTATAAATTGATGGGAGTTGTGCAAGTGATAGTTGTTAGGACGCGCAAATCAAATCAATTGAGTTCGATTTGAAGACAATTCTTTGAATCCATAGATTCATGGGCCAATCCCTCTTAGATTGTGAGTCTCTCACTTTCTCCACAATTCTTTGGATCCTAAGATTCATGCTCCTATCAATCTCAGTTTGTGAGTGTCTCACTCTCTTTCTCTTCAGTTCAGTTACTTTATTTTTTAATCTAATTCTGACCACATAGATGTACAATGGTTTATTTGAAGGAGTTCGGATCTTCCTAGCGTAGAAGCTATGAATATACAGTTAAGTAGTTGGGTTGTGCGATTGTCTAGATTTCTTTAGTGGGAGTTGTATCTTCATCACCATTTCAACTATGTGTGATCTCTCTCTCTATGTTAAATCTTCTATGAGTATAAATGGATAAGTGTTCTGCGGGTAATATTTGTTACAACTTGCAAAAATCCAGTGGATGGATTCTGATTTGAAGACAATTTTTTGGATCTAGAGATTCATGCGTCAATCTAATCTCAACTTTATGAGTATTTCAGTCTCTAGTTTAATTACATTTTTTTACAACGTATATACGTACAATTACCGTGGTATTTTAGAGATATAGTAATCGTCCGAAGTTGTTCTATCAAGAGACATGTGTATGCAAAATTCTCCGCCAGATCTCCCCTTTGCTGTGAGCAAAACCTCTGCTACTACAAAGAGTTCCTTCGCGTGCTCATTCTTTGAGTTTCGTGAGCTTCTCTCTCTGTGAGTTTATTTTGTTATTCTCGCTTTAAGGGTATAGCTTCAACAACCATTGTGGTGTATATACTTTGTTTATTTACTATCTTTCTTTTTCTTCGTTCGGACTTGCTACTCTCCCTTATTTTGTGATATTGCAGCATTCAACATGGAGAGATTCAACATCAAGTTATGTCATCAATATTTCTTGAACTGAGATATTTTATTTTGCTTTCAAAATTTTTAACTCCTATTTTTAACATTTTTTATGATATTTGTTTGGCAAGAAAATGGTGACTTGCATTTACTATATCTATGAAGAGGATTTGCTAACACCAACTCTGAGACAAGTTACTATTGAAGTGGTTAATTTTAAGTTCTCTATTTTTTCTATCAAATGTCTTTACAGGAAATGGATCTCGCGCTTCAGAATCTATTGATTGGATTCTCGTTGTTTGAAGCCAATTATATGCATCTACTCACCAAATCAAAACAAGGGGAGGTAATATATAAAAACTCCCAAATACCAATATTGTGTTCTATTACTCAACAAATATGGTCTATCTCAGATTTTGAAATTGAACTGAACCTATTGAAGCAATATATCTCAACAAATATGTTTTGCTTTCGCTCATTCACATTTTCTAATTTAATTTTTTTTTTTTTTGCATCATGTCAATTTTTAAGTTTTTCTTTGATTAAAGGATATGCAATTTCTAGAATTTTTTTGTCATTTATGTAGACTTTAGGGGGTTTATTTGTTTTTATTATTATTATTATTATTATTATTATTATTATTATTATTATTACTATTTCTATTATTTTTATTTTTTATTTTATTACTATTATTATTATTATTTAAAAAATTTATTATTATCAATATTTGTAAATATTATAAATATTTTATTAATTTTATTATTATTATTTGTTTAAATTTTTTAATATAAAAATATATGTTAATTTAAGAATATATATTATAAGCCAGGGAAATAAAAATTCTTATCCTATACTGTGATTATATACATCTCTTTTTCCTTTTAAAAAAAATCTACCTACCCTGTATCAAATTTCTATTGAGATTCCACCTACCCCAAATCCACCTACCCTAGATTAGATATTTGTTAAGATTCCACCTAGAGGATAATAATTGACATAGAAAAAACCAAAAAAACATATCAGAAGGACCAAATCGTCAGTGTAAAGCAAAAAAAAATTCATGAGTAATGTATTTTTTATTATTGGTGGGACCATTGTTATGACGTGACCACCATGTATCAATTTTTGCTCATTAGTTTCACATTTCTTTCATGCAAACATTCGCACCGGATAAAGCTCTCTTTCTTACCATATATTCCTTGTTTGGTTTTTTTTTATTGCTAACTGGAAACACATGAGCTCATACAAAAAAAAATTGAGAGAGCTGTTGAACAGAGAAATTGAGAGAGACGAAGATCACAACTCTCTTGTTTCACGAATTCATAGAAGAGTGTTCCGATCCTGTTATTTTGGCGATTGCTTTAAACGTTATTCACTTCGGCTACTTCCCAGGTTCGAGCGTCATCCTCTTCATTAGTCCACCATCGCTAGATGCACCCCATCAATCTGTTTGACACAAATGTTAGATTCTTGTTCTACCATTTCCTTAAAGTGAGCTGTGTTTTAAAGTTATTTTGTTGTCCACTTAGTCGATGATCTTGTTTAGAATTGAAACAGATCAAATAATAAGAAAAGAATTGCTATTGGGATTTTATTTTCGATATTATAATTTGTTTTGAATTTGATTTCAAGTGATGGGTAATTTTTGTTCTCTGGTGTTCAATGACACCTTTGAAAAGATCAGATATGTTGATCTGGTCCTTCTGTTACCCATCCATGAAGATAGAAAACTTTAATTTTATTAATTTATTTTCTGTTTGCACAGCACCAATTGGGATACCAACACAGACATGGCCATCTATGTTATTGAGGAATAGAGGAAAGGGAAAGTGAAATGAGAGAGAAGAGTGGTGAATGTTACAAGAAAAAAGGGTAATAGAAATCAATTGAATATCTTTGTTATAGAGAGAAAATTTCAAAGTATAACAGCAAAAATTTTATTTAAACCTAAATTTTATTCCATTGATATCTCTTATTTTGGGAGACAACTTTTATGTAGATAATATGTTACATTTTAAATGACAAGCATGGTTAACAAGTGCATTAGATTTAAATTTGTAATCACAAGCAAATTGCATATCTCTAAGCTATTAGCTTCAAATTTTAATGCAAATGTAGAGAAATTTTCATTCCACACAATTTAGAATCCAAAGTCAAAGAATTGAGAACGTATGGAGTCATAGAAGCCTATACTTTTGAAAATGTTAGGATACTTGTGAGAGGAAAAAGAAAATGCTATGACTAGTGGTACTAGTTTCAAAAGACTGTTATCATTATTAAAGAAGTTTTTTCTAACAACAATTTTGTTAAAAAAAATGCTTCAAAAAAATGCTTCCAAGTGGTAGCGTTGCTTCTATTCATTCATCTACTTCAAGGCAAGAAGAAAAACTAGTAGTAACTTAGAAGAAATACTTGATCACCCAATTTATCCACCTTAACTCATTCCAAAGCATCAAATTCTATTTTGTAAATATTTAAATGCTTCTCAGGAACAAAATCAATCGTTAGAAATTGATTATGTGAAACAACCAACTGAAGATCAAGGGAATCAACATTAGGAGTATTTTTCAACTTTAGCCATGAAAATCTTATTTTTTGTTCGTTTGTAACATTTATCTTTAACTCCTCATATTCAACTTTCTATGTAACACCACAAACACGAGTTAAAAATTGTGGCGGCCACCCAAGTTTCCCTCAATAGAATCCCACCAATCCAATCATCCTCCTTAGAGCGAAAGATCACTAACGATAGCTAAAAACACATAACTTTTAGAGGGTAGTGTTAATGTGAAGATAATGAGCTAGTGGAGAATCCGACCTCTAATTAAAGTTATTTTTGCTGACCATATCATATTACACATTAACACTACCCCGTAAAAGTTATGCACTCTTAGCGATCATTAGTGATAAGAAGTAGCTTCAAGTCTTTTGCTCTAAGGAGGATGATTGGTTCTGTGGGTTTTTGTTGAAGAACTTTTGGGTGGCCACGACAATTTTCAACGGACGTGTTTGTGATGTTATAGACAAACTAAATTTGGAGAGTTATAGGTAAATGTTAGAGACGAAAGAAAAACAAGATTCTAATGACTAAATGTGAAAAATACTCGTAATGTTGATTCTGTTGATTTTGAGATGGTTGTTTCACATAATCAACTTCTAGTGATTGATTTTGTTTTTGAGAAGAATTTAAATATTTACAAGATGGACTATGATGCTATGGAATGAGTTAAGGTGGATAAATTGGGTGATCAAGTATTTCTTCTAAGTTACTACTAGTCTTTCTTCTTGCCTTGAAGTTGATGAATGAATCGAAGCAGGGCTTCTACTTGGAAGCATTATTTTGAAGAAAATATGTTCTTCCTTTGTCATAAGTGAACAAGTGGAAGAGCAGCAACTTCTTGCTGTCAAGAACCATTATCTTGATTGACAGAGACATTTGTGTATTACTTAACTAAGTCTTTTGTTAGATGTTTTGAGGTCATCAATGGATTCAGAGATTGTTTTATAAACCTTTTAATTATTAAAACATATATCTTTAACGATCACAAAATTATACTATGATCATTTTTTCTTTCACTATTGATACCATCTAGATATAAATAAATTTAAAAAAATTGGTAGTTGGTTTGATCCCTACCATTGTGCTTTATATAACTAAATATTTTTTGAAAATATTACATGCATGGTATGATCATTCACTCAAAATTTTCTCTATGGCAAGATGTCCTTGTTTCAGATTTGTCATGATTCCTATTTGACATCATTTTATGATCTTGATTGTGCAAATTATGCTTATCATAATAATCGCTTATTGCAATCTTATATATCTAAAACTACATAAATTGGATAGATTGCTATTCAATGAGCACTAATAAACAAGTAGATGGTTTTTGTTATAAATGGCCACTATTCTTAGACATACGATCTTGCTTAATTTAATTATCCATTTCTTGCTATAATGTTTCACACGAGTAGATGATGATAAATAATGTTGATTACTATTGATCTCTCATGTGTGATATGGTGTAGTAGTAAGGAGTAGAAATGCTTAGATTATATATATGTTTGCATGCTTACCCTGCCCACATGCTTTCAAAGAACATCATAATTGATGTTATCTTGCTTACTTGGACACACATTATCATTCTTGATCCTCAATGACTAAATGAACATATTTGTTTGGCAACTTAAGCTTGGTAATTATATATACTTTCATGACTTACATGGTACATTGCATTGGTCATACATGTATGTCTTAGGAAAAGGGTGATATACTTGTCTAATTCTTTGACATATCTTCTTACCCTTGTTTAATGTGACTCTTATTAATACATGCCTATAAATATCTTAGACTTGATTTTTAAAAGATGCAATTAGTGATTTGAGATTCATACAATATAAGCTTGATTTGTGCTCTTAGATTTTTAGCTCCTTAGTCTCTCATTTTGTGCTCTATATATGCTTTAAAGATCATATTCTCTCTTTCTTCCACATGCTTATAAGTTTCTTTTTGATAACATTGAAAGAGGAGAACTGACATGCTTAAAAGTAATCTAATAATCATCACTACGCAAGATTTAGTCTAATCCTACCCAACATATGCCAGCGGTTCCGTGACTAACCACTGGCATAAGTTATTTCTTGATCACTACAAGTGGTTCAAGTCATGGCCGCAGCTACACGTTTAATTGTTTTTTCTTTAAAAAAAGCTTTCCTTCGCGACCCCAAAGCCCTGCTCTCTCGCAAGCTCTCTTTGGAGAAAACTCCCTCGTGACACGAACCCTTCTCTCTCATGACCATCGTCTATGTTCCGGCAATATGTGAGCTTGTCTCATCGTTCCTCGTGATCGTTTCCTTCATTTCAGAACTATGCAGTTCTGAGCTCGCCGTCACTGCTCGCCATCCCCGCCGCTTCTCCACTGTGGAGCTCTCTTCCTTCCTCCCCCAGGTTAGGCATTTCTAAGTTTCATCTCTATCTTTCAATCATTCTTTTCATTTCCATTTCTAGGGTTTCCCCTTTGCTTTCTGTAATCTCATCTCGCCTGCGCGAACTTGTATGGTGGTGGTTCTATTGGAAGCAATGAGGCATGCCTAGAAGAAGCTCGACTTCTCTTGGAATCCAAAACTCATGGGTTGAGTTGACATCAATGCAATGTAGTTTCTGAATACATGTTAGAGAGAAAGTTATGCTATCTAGTGAAAGGATAATTGAGAAATAAGGATGAGGATTGAAGATTTTCATGTTCGTGAACCGTGGTAGAATGCCAAAAAATTTAATATTGTCTCTGAGTCTATTTTCTTTTTTGGAACGTTGAATTATGGATCAAAATATTGTATTACGTAAAATGCTTCATCATCTGACTTAGTTCATGCTTAAGATTAATAACTAATTTCTGTCCTTTCAGGAAGTCCTTGCATTCTAGCTATATTTTTTTCACTGGTAAGTATGACTGTGTTGCTTGTTTTCGTTCTATTTCTTCTTTCTTTCTCCTTTATTGAATTTGATTTTCTTGTTACCTTTTCTGGCATTTACTTTTGATATTCAAAACTAAAATATCATGCTAAATTATTGTGTACCTATGTTATTACATCCGTAACATATCGTTGTATATTTGAGTTTGTTGTAACTACAACTGTGTCAGAGGCTAAGCGAGAAATATGCTTTGAAGTAAAGTAAAGTAGCAAGATTAATTAATTAGTTAATATTATATTGTATTACAACGACTTTGTGATCAAATTAATTAGACATGACTTAACTAACTAACTAACTGCATATATTACCAGGTTACTTCCTGTTTCATCTCTATACCTGCTGCTCCAGATGCATAATTGACCCATGTTCATATGCTGTTATTTTAAACTATGGATACTCATTGCTTGCAATTTGTTTCAGATTCCTTAACTAATTGATGTGCTTGAGTGATTTAAAAACGTGAATTATGTACTTTCAGTTTTTATAGGTTTGTATTTGGAAGAAATTTCGTTGGTGGTTATGAATCTTTATGTTAATTTTTTTGACGTGT